>CM056376.1:13290458-13340458 GCA_029718625.1 Synaphobranchus kaupii
GCATCCAGAGCGGGGGACGAAAACGACACCGACCCTGCCGGGTCAGGGCCGGGCCAGGGGTCAAAAAGTGTCCCCGCAGAAACCGTTAACTGCCGAGAGTATCTGCTTCAGTGACAACAAGTGTTTTAACAGCTCCATTCTTGACAGACCGAGAGGAGAGTAAACTAATGAAAATAAAAGTGTTGTTGTATATCTCCAGTTACTCTATCAGAGCTATGACGTATTCCCATTCCCCTCCGTTCTACTCGAACCCTGCCTGCGTTCCGTCGGGGCCTGAAGACACACCTCTTCAGACTCCACCTTGACTGATATTCTAACCTAGGACCTCATGTTACTAGTTCCCTGTGTTTTCCTGTCTGTGTATTATAGTTTATAATAGTATTTAGAATAGAAGTGTAGTATAGCTGATTTACCCACAGCTTACTGTGAACTACATTCAATGTTCATTACTAGGGATAGCTGCTACATTATGGGAAGGATGTGCTTTGTCTTGTCTGTTCTGTAGTGACTTTGATGACGTTTCTGTATGCACTTTTTGTATGTCGCTTTGGATAAAAGCGTCTGCTAAATGACTGTAATGTAATGTAAATTCAGTTTTCCCATGGAGCCCGGGGTACAGGTTATCTGGGACCACATGCTGCAGTGTTCACTTTGAAATGATCAGGTAAACGCTGTTTGGTTACCTGAGGACCGGTGCTTACACTCAGGGGTGGAGGACTGCACTTCCATTAAAAGTAATAGAGGATTCACAGAGAGCTCACGCTGCCACATTGATTTCTTTTTTTTACACTGGGTAAAAACCACTGCTGTCTCTGGGACAAGGGCTTATGCACTTGCACTCTGTTCTCGTTTATTCTCTCTTCAGTCACATAATGCAACAGTAAGCTTGCTCCAAGCAAAAAGCAAATAAACGTATCATTTTGAAACCAAAGGCTGCCCCATTCTGTTGTTGCACTGTGTATTAAAGCTCACATCATTATCTGCTAGATCTCGATCTCCACAATGCATGCATAAGGCTCATTTAAAAGGCTGATGTCTTTAAGCAGAAACCAACAATGATTTAGCCTGGACAACAGATCTAATATGTTCGATTTAGCCTGGTAAGCTGCATATGACAGCGAGGGGATTTCCCCTTAATTGACCGACCAATGGGCATGCAAAGAGGCATTTTACCACCTGTCTCGTAAGTCATTGGTTTTGATTTTTGAGCCACACATATGTCCTTAAAATAAATAACATATCTCCATGCTGTAGTATATAGTTTTTATTCAGGCTGTATTCACAGGTGTCTATGGGTATCTGTCGTTTTCTGATTTGACTCAAGTCTTATGTTTTGCACTAGGAATTTAGAGTGGACTAAAATGTTTTAATAGTTCTGTTCTAAAATTCAAAGTTTCTGCCAGAGTCCATTAATGAAAACATGTGTCCCAAGATCCATTTTCATGATATCATATCCTAAGCTTCATTCCCAGTTCTTCCCATGTCTAGTCCCCATTCCCTGTGCATTACACAAACATGAAACCCTTGTGAAAATGATGTGACCTGCTCTGACCCTGTCCCTGGATCATGTGACACTCCTGTCACCCTGCTCATTGGCTGCGTCCCAATATTCTTTACCTTTCGGTTACAAGTCCAGTTCCTTAACCATTATACTACACTGCTGCAATAAAAATAAAATTAATTTTATTGATGCATAATGTTGCTGAGCCTAGACCTGACCAATTGAAGCAACCGCAGATCATAACACTGCCTCCAGAGGCTTGTACAGTGGGCGCTGTGCATGACGGGTGCAACGGCGACTTTTTTTTTGGCCAGGCAGTGTATTACTCCTATAACTATGGCTACTACGGCTATACACTTTGTAGGGTTTCACATTTTCCCTTTTATTAAAAACATTCCA
This sequence comes from Synaphobranchus kaupii, assembly GCA_029718625.1. Lineage (NCBI taxonomy): Eukaryota > Metazoa > Chordata > Actinopteri > Anguilliformes > Synaphobranchidae > Synaphobranchus > Synaphobranchus kaupii. The sequence continues at coordinate 13,292,359 of CM056376.1, forward strand.
TTACTTTTATTCCTACGCATTCCTTCTGTTTATCCTCCTTCAGTGCAATTCGGCACAATGAATCTGCCTATAAGTGGTGCTAAAATGGTCTGACTTCAACAAGAAAACAGACCGCTGGCCCATCCTGCTGCATTGCCATATCTGTCCATGACATATTTGTGAGGACGAAAATGCCCCACAGAATTGCTCTCAGTACTGGGTCACCAGAAATTGTTTTCGGACTGGGAACAGGAGATAAACAGGCCAAACGCACCTTCGTATCCACGCGCCACCCCCCACATGCACACGCCTCCATAATCTCATTCACAATATGTGTAATGAGCAGTGAAATACTGTCTCGGTCTGGAGCCTCCATTTTTACAAAAAGCACCCTCTACCTCACCAGCAGCAGGGAAAATATGCCCTCTAATATATGCAAATCTTTGTGCCTCCAGTCAAAATCTAATAAAGTTTCATTGTGTATTACATCTTCTTTAATGAGTGGAGCAATAAGAGGCAGCGGGTATGAGCAGAGTGCACACAAACAGACCACTTTAACAGCTCCACATTAAATACATTAATCTTTCATGCATCTGCATATGCATGTGTTGAAATATGAAGCAGTCAAGAGAGAGAACCAGAATAACTGACAGGAACAAAAACAGCTTACAGGGACTGAAGCAGCTACAGGGATATGAACAGGATACAGGGGCAGGAACAGGTACAGAGATATGAACAGGGTACAGGGGCAGGAGCAGGTACAGAGATATGAACAGGGTACAGGGGCAGGAGCAGGTACAGAGATATGAACAGGGTACAGGGGCAGGAGCAGGTACAGAGATATGAACAGGGTACAGGGGCAGGAGCAGCTACAGGGATATGACCAGGGTACAGGGGCAGGAGCAGGTACAGAGATATGAACAGGGTACAGGGGCAGGAGCGGTTACAGGAACAGGCAACAGGGACATGAACAGGCTACAGGTACAGAAGTAGCTACAAGTACAGAGAAGGCTACAGGCATAAGAGCTGGTTTCCAGGGCAGGAACACACATATATTCCTGTATCAGTTGAAAGATGAAAAGGAGGTATTAAAAGTTTGAAGCAGTCTGTAATCTGTTCATCTGTAAACTGTGCGGCATTTTACAAATAATGTGCCTAATCTTATATAGATATATAATATCTCCAATATACAGTATCTTTGGAGAAGCCGAGTAAACACACACACATGATGTGTCTAGTCAGATTTTTTTTAAAAATAAATTTAAAAAAAAAACATTTATCCCTCCCATTATATCTTAAGATAATGATCTCTCCCAAGCAGCACATATTCAATTAATGAGATTTAGACACTTTTAGCATTTTCCCTATTTATTACCGGTGAAATGATCACTGCTCTGGGTAAAGACTCCCATTTTGGCCAAAACACAAAATAGGCCCTTGTACTACTGTCAGCCCCTCCAACAGAAATGATACACATTTATCTCCAGTAAGCTTCTGTGATTTTTCAATGCCATTGTAAGGGTAAATGTATTATTTACAAGGATTATAGGACTACTGATGGTGGTCATTCATTTTGAGGCACAGGTACTTTCAAAATATTTTGTTTTGCAAAGATACACTCCAGTGACCAATGACTTTGGTAGTGGAATTTATGTACAAACCAGTGAGCTGTGCAATTTGGTGACACTAACAGCACACTAATGCTTGATAGTAAGCAAAAAAGATAAATGCATTTTGCTGACTGTACTAGTTTGTTATTCACAAGGCCAAATTCACATTTTCAAGGAGAGTAAGATATTTGACATTTTCTAGGATTTTCAAGGAGCATGGGATCCCTGTTTAAGTCTATCATACTTAGGTACAGCTATCTGACTCTAGTCTTATGGTAAGTCTATCAGAATGCAATTGTGGTATCAGCATCAGGTTCACAACAGCAAGTTTATTTTAAAAAACTGTCTTAGGTACACAAGCTTTAGGAGAAAAATATCACTTATCAAACTTTATAGGGATTTTCAAACAGATTTCTATAATAGAATAGATATAATATAAATGAGATTGAGAAAGGCCCCTCTGCCACAGCTCCCATCTCTTCAACAAGAGCTCTGCATTCTCCTCCCCATAGAGCACTTGGGAGCATCTCAACTGTGAAGGTAATGGCGATGACGATCATAATGAAGATAATTGCTTTCATTAATCGCGGCAGAAACCAAGGAGACCAGGGAGTGGGTGCGGCTATGAGGGCTACACGCCATTTACACCTGTCCCCTCCTGTCAGAGCAATTCTCTTAGATTCAGAGATAATAGCCCCCCACGACAGTCATTGTGTTATCCTATGAAATTACAGATGAGCGTGTGGATGGAATTGCCAGTGAGTGCTAGCCTGGGGTCAGCATTGGATTTTCTATCTAATCATTGAGGTTGGTATTTGTGTAGTGTAAGCAGGTCTTATAATGTCAGTGCAAATGGGCAACTTTGATACTGAAGCAGGAGACAAGAATTTAAAATTATTTTCCAGCATTTTTGTTAAATAAATGGCACACAGGTGTAAAAGTAGCTTCTGTTGCATGTAACTCCCATAGTAAGCCTTTGCTTCCTGTTACATTACTCATAACTCCCATAATAAGCCTTTACTTCCTGTTACATTACTCATAACTCCCATAGTAAGCCTTTGCTTCCTGTTGCATTACTCATAACTCATATAGTAAGCCATTGCTTCCTGTTGTTGACCTAATCTGTCATGACAGCCTGGAGCAAGTTAGCAGATGATGGAGTCCTTTCATTCAAAATGAAATGACTCTGGTGCACCTCACCAAACATTAATTAATCAAATTTGCCTACTTGCACCATTCTTCCACTTTCTAAATACAAACGTACATCCCCATGTCTCTGTTAAGGACAAAATGAACCAAACAGAACTAACTTCACCAAACAGAACAATAACATAACTGTTTTTTTTATTTATTTCAGTCTCAATATCCACTTTGTAATGTAGACAGCATGCAGTTAAAGTACAACTGAACTTTGGTAGAACTTTGGGTTGTGTAGTTACCTGGCCATGATATGTCCAAATGGTGGCGAAAAACTAATCTTTTTCACAATTGCACTTGTCAAATGTCATTATTTTAAACAGATATGCCGAATGTAACAACCTCTATGCCTTTATCGATGAACATGATTAATCTAACATTCTAAAGGGTCTAACCCTACCGTGAAGGTGACTCTACCAGGGCAACACCAGCAAATGCAGAGTGAAAATGGCAGGATAATCCAGCAACAGATATTATAGATCTACAATACTGCTTTCCTCAGCCATTTCTACCCATCTTAAAATACCTGAAATTCATTCTGCTAGGCTAACAGTGGCGGGTCACAGTGCTGAGAGAATTAACTGTTGGGGAAAATAGTGTCCATATCTCACAAAATCCTGACTTGTTTTTAGTGAAAATTCCCCTTTGCTTCCCTTTGCTTATTTCTACCCTGAATGGTACCTCTGTGGTGATTTTTTTTCCTTCGCCCCAGATGGCACCACACTGTCACCCTCTTCATCTGCAAGGAACCTAGGAGTGGCACTGGACAGCAAACTGTCCCTCTCAGAGAACACAGAGACAGTATGTTGGGGCGTGCAGATTCTTCCTGTACAGCATTCGGCAAGTCCATCCCTTCGTCACCACCTTCTGAACCCAGTTCTAATTCCAGGCGGTGGTCATCTCCCTTCTGGACTACTGCAACTCCCTCCCTCCTGCCTCCCAGCCTTCACCTGCTCATCCAGAATGCTGCTCATCTCTCCTATAACCTCCCTAGGCTCAGCCTTGTCACTCCCCTTCTCATCTCCATCCACTGGTGACCTAAACCAACTCAAAAATTCTAAACCTTGTTGCATAGCCTAGCAGGAATAAGATCCTCCAAGAAGATCATGAGACCCTACACACCTAGCAGACCTCTCTCTGTTCTGCTACCTCTGGGCACCTGGCCCCTCCTCTCAGCACGCCCGCACCTCCAGGTCACATATCTAGAATGTTCTGGTCCCCAGGTGGTGGAATGCTTCAGTCAGGAGAGCAGAAACCTTGCCCATCTTCTGACGCCGACAAAATACCTCTTTAGATTGCACCATCGCTCCCCAGGCCCACTTTAGATATCCTTCCTTTCTTTTTTTCGTTCTTTCTTTCTTTGGATTTCCTTTTGGGATAATCTTACAGGGGGTATTTTACAAAGCGAGATTAAGGAGTTAGCCAGCTAACTTTTGTAAATATTTTGAATTTGATGACATCCGATTGGACGAGAGCCTGGGTTACTTCAAAATATTTACAAAAGTTAGCCGGCTAACTCCTTAATCCCACTTTGTGAAATACCCCTCAGGTATAGCTGTGTAAAGATACATTATCTGAGGTACTTTCATTATAGTGCAAACTGTTGTTTGTTAGGTTAACATTACACTTATTGATTATAAAAGGGCCTCTGTGCCTTCTTGGTGATATCGCACTTTTGTATTCCTGAGAATAACACTGATGTTCTCTACTTCTGTACATCGCTCTGGATATGACTGTCTACTAAGTGATTGTATTGCAATGTAATGCATTTTCATCTAGCTCATATGCCCGTATTACAAGGTCAAATGGTTACTGACCCTTCAGATTTCAGAAGGAGCAAAGCGTGAAGGAAACAAAGGCACAAAGCCACCGAGCAGAGCTCGGTAGCTCTTCATTAGCGGGCGCACTGGGACTGGCCTTGAAAATACTCCTGAATATGAAGAAAACAAGGGTGATGAGCTCAGTAAAGCAGGCCGTTCTGCTGAGAGGGGAGGATTTGCCCACAGAATGCATTATGCTGCACCGCAAAACAGTGGGTTCAGCCAAAAGATTAAATATAATAAAGGAGCCCGGAACAACCTGCAGAAGCTACACAGATGTTATTCCTTGACACAACGCATAGCTATTTAAACAACGCAAGGGCATGCGGAACCTCTGAAAGCAGCAGAAAGAGGATTATTGTAACATGAACATTTCATCCGTGACCCATGAAAAAACAGTACATATTACTGTGCATTTTGTGATATCAGCAGACACTTTATGTTATTTTCTGAAGTATTATGATCTGGAAATTGAACTGCATGTTACATACTTCACGTCAGATCTGTTACCCATGTCTGAAAACTGCTTTAAGTACAGGGCCTCAACTTCAGCATTGCAGACATTACATTATATTACATTATATTCATTTAGCAGGTGTTCTTACCCACAGAAGCTAACAATGTAAGAGAACAAAAAGTACATTCACCTGATTGATATGAGCAATAGTGGGTCTGGCACAAGAACCAAAATACAAATCACAGATCTATGCAGATTACATCATAAAAGAGTAAAAATAAAAAAATATAAAAAAAATATAAAAAAAATAGGAGGGCTTGGGGGGGGGGGGGGGCAAGTCTTTGGTTGGCCAGTACTGAGTTAAAGGTGGTCTGGGTGGGTGTTAGACTGCAAACATATTATTCAACATCATGTTTTTTACTGCCACATTCCCGTACTGTATTGGTTAACTCATGTTAAAGCAAATGGGTTTATTGCAAAACTTTCAGTTAGAACCTGCGTGTGTGTGTGTGTGTGTGTGTGTGTGTGTGTGTGTGTGTGTGTGTGTGTGTGTGTGTGTGTGTGTGTGTGTGTGTGTGTGTGTGTGTGTGTGTGTGTGTGCGTGTGCGTGTGTGTGCTTTCCTGTGTGGGTGTGGGTGTAGGTACGTGGAGTACATGAGCGGAGGAAGCGGGTACATGCCACAGTGTATGTGGGGGACGTGTTGAGTATACGTGTGAGGGTGCAGTATCAGCGGCCGGAGATTCCGCACTCACAAGTGTAGTGCGGTCGCCTCCACCCCTCACGGCAACATAAACAGGTCTGTTTGGTCTCCCTCAGCTCTTTCAGTCAGAATATTGCGTCCTTCTCTGCTTTCTCATCAAAGGTACCACATCATTTGTGGGAAGCGGATCTGTAAGTTTATTTTTGGCTGAAATAACACCACACCCCCCTGCTCCCCCTCTGCCACCCCCCACCCCCACCCCCCTGCAAGCTTCTTTGCTCCCTGTGAAACAGAAGATATGAGGGGATGAAAGAGAGATGGAGAGATTACATGGAGGAAGAGAGAGGCTCCCCAGACGTGTGTTGGGTTGTGCTATTGTTTAGCTCCTCCGGGTAACCCCTAAACTCTGACCTCTGATCTGATTCCAGATGTTTGTGTGTCTGGTTCATGACCCCGCCTTGTCTCTGTGTTCAACAGGAAGGAGGCATTGTGTCTTCACTGCAGCCGTGAGAGGGGAGCCCTGCCCACAATTGTTTCAGAAAGGCAGACTCTGGGACAGGCCTGAATCCACAGCTGTGAGAACCTTCACCACCACAACAAAAGCCAAGGACAGAAACAACCAACCACAAACCAACAACAATGGCAAACCTACAAGGCCAGCAAGACATAAATAGATAGATCGATAGATAGATAGAAAGAAAAGAACACTCCACTCCAAGAAATAAAATACAAAGACAGTGTTTTTTACAGGAAACAGCCATATCTGCTCTCTTTGACTATAGGACGGGTGTCCAGTCTTACCAGAAAAAAGGCAGGTGTAGGTGCAGGTCTTTGTTTTAGCCCATCACCTTTTCATCTTTCACATCAACTAATTAACTAATCGTGGTTTTCAATCAATAATACCTTGATAAGTAGAATCAGGTGTCTTAGTGCTAGGCAGAAAAAAAACAAAAAAACCTGCACCCACACCAGCCCTTTTTCGGGTAGTAATGCACAGCTCTACGAAGCAGGATTACTGTAACGTTCCGTTCCCGTCCTGTCCGTTTTCCATGTTTTCCTTGTTTCCTTCCGTGTCATGTTGGATCCCTTGTCCGTGTTTCCCTCCTGGCTGTGGACTGGGCGTCTCCCTCGGGTACTTTTGGTTTCATTTTCCACTTTAGCTTCCGCCTATCACTCGCCCCTCTCGTTACTCACATTCCTCACTGCTGTGCTTCGGCAATCACTCCTGATTTAACATCACACCTGTTTCTCGTTTTCTCCTTCACTTCCTGCACCATTTAAACCCCTGGCTGGCTGCTATTCAGCGCCAGTTCGTTGACTAACCTACCGTGTTTGTTTCGTATCCCGTTTCTGGTCCAGTGTTTGTGAACCTGCTGGTTCATACCTGTTCGCCTGGTTTCCTGACTGGTAGCTATCTCTGCTAATCTTTCGCTGCTGCATGCATTTACCTGTTTCCCTTCAAAACCTCCAGACGCCGCAGTTCCAGTCTTCCCGCAGCTGTGTTTGTCCTCCCCGTGTTACGTACCTCCCGTACTCGTGTTGCAGTACCAGGACCTCTGCATGCCAGCCGGCTTACGCCAGTGTTGCCCGAGCTACGCCGCACCTTCCAACTCGGCGGTGCATTCACCAGCTACAGTCCTGTCACAACACCCTGCCTTTAACCTCTGCTTTCTGCCCGGTTACTCAAGCTACCCGGTCCAGTTTCCAGTCCTGTTCCAGCCCAGTTCCGATCCAGTTTCCAGTCCAGCTCCAGTCCAGTTTCCAGTCCAGTTCCAGTCCAGTTCCGGTGTTTTAGACACCTCCGTTCTAGTCCAGTTCCGGCTTGGAACAAGTTCCGTGCCGTCCCCTGTGTTCCTGAGTGGACCTTCCGGTCCAGCTTCCAGTCCAGTTCCAGTCCAGTTCCGGTGTTTCATACACCTCCGTTCAAGTCCAGTTCCGGCTTGGAACAAGTTCCGTGCCGTTCCCGTTTCCTGAGTGGATCTCCCGGTCCAGTTTCCAGTCCAGTTCCCAGTCCAGTTCCAGTCCAGTTCCGGTGTTTTATACACCTCCGTTCAAGTCCAGTTCCGGCTTGGAACAAGTTCCGTGCCGTTCCCGTTTCCTGAGTGGACCTTCCGGTCCAGTTTCCAGTCCAGTTCCGATCCAGTTTCCAGTCCAGTTCCAGTCCAGTTCCAGTCCAGTTCCGGTGTTTTAGACACCTCCGTTCAAGTCCAGTTCCGGCTTGGAACAGTTCCGTGTTTCCTCAAGTCCAGCTCCGGCTTGGAGCAGTCCTCAGTTGGACGCTATCCTGTGTTAACTAACTAACCTGTTTTGCTCCCGTGTACAGCTTTGGGACCACCCCAACGCTTAATAAAGTTCCACTTTCTGTAATCTGTCTCCTGGTCGTTGCACTTGGGTTCGTCCCGTATCAGGATCGTAACAGAACGAACTGGCCAACAATATGGACCCAGCCGATCTGGAACAGATTCGCCACGCCTTCTCCTGCCAAACTGCGATCAGCGACCAACAGGGTCGCCGTTTGGATGATGTGCTGGAAGGAGTTAGGGGCATCACGGAGCAAGTATCCCAACTTTCGCTCCACCAACCGCTACTACGGATTCCAGCCAACCCTACTCCTTCCTCTCCCGAACCCCATCCGGAGGCACCGGCTCCCACTTCCAGCCGTGAGCCCCGTGTACAACACCCCGAGTTATATCGCGGGGGGTTGGGGAGATGTCGTGAATTTCTACTTAAATGTGACATAGTGTTTCGGATGCAGCCCTCCTCCTTCGCCTCTGACTCCAGCAAGATCGCGTTCATTATGAGCAGCCTGGGAGGGAGCGCCCTGGAGTGGGCTACATCCATCTGGGACAGCCAGGCTCCGTTATGCAGCAACTTCGCAGCCTTTACGGCAGAGATGCGACGTGTGTTTGAACACCCGACCTGTGGACGTGACGCTACCCAGCGTCTGCTTCAAGTTCGCCAAGGCAACCGCAGTGTCGCAGAAATGGCCATTCAGTTTCGTACCCTCGCCGCGGAGTCAGGATGGAATGACGCCTCCCTCCAGGGGGCTTTCCGCCAAGCTCTCAGCGAGGAACTCAAGGACCAGCTTGCCACTCGGGAGGAATCCAACTCCCTTAATAGCCTCATCAGCCTCGCTATAGCCATCGATAATCGTCTCCGCATCCGGGCCCGGGAGCGGGGAGGAAGTTCCGGGCGTCATTCGCCCTCCGTCGTCTCTAATGTTCATTCACACTCCATCACTGGATCTCGGGCGCCTACGGCCGGGTCCGAGGAAGAGCCCATGCAACTGGGCAGAGTCGCGGTCAATCCCGAGGAGCGTCAGCGCCGTCAGCGCACCAGATCCTGTTTCTATTGCGGCAAGCCTGGCCATCAGATCGCCTCCTGTCCCATTCGCCCAAAAGGAAGGGGCTCGCCAGTAAGACTGGGCGTACTGACGAGCCCCATCGTTCCCAACCATGCTGCCCAGGACCGCCTCATGTTCAAGGCTACTCTCCTTTGGAGGGACAAGACCCTATCTTCTTCGGCCCTAATTGACTCCGGAGCTGACGCCAGCTTCATGGATATCACCTTCGCCAGGAGGGCCGGCATTCCCACGGAACGTCTCACTTCACCCATTTCAGCTCTAGCTCTGGACGGCAGGAGTTTGGGGTTAGTTACCCACTCCACCGTTCCTATCCAATTAGTTCTATCTGGCAATCATCGGGAGTCCATTCAGCTATTACTGATTAACTCCCAACAATCTGCTCTGGTTTTAGGTCAGACCTGGCTTCGCCTCCACAATCCCCATATTGACTGGAAAGCCGGTCGCATCCTGGCGTGGAGTGCCCACTGTCTAGCCAGCTGTCTCCGTTCTGCACTACCCCCTCCGGGGCCCAGTAAACCCTGTTCCATGCAACCTATACCGGATTTAACGAATGTTCCCAGCGAGTATCACGACCTCGCGCAAGTATTTTCTAAATCACGTGCTCTGTCCTTACCTCCTCACAGGCCGTATGACTGCGCCATTGACCTACTGGCTGGAGCTAAACTGCCATCGGGACGCCTCTACAGTCTGTCTGGACCGGAGAAACTAGCCATGGAGGAATACATCCACGACTCCCTCGCTTCGGGTATTATCCGTCCCTCTTCATCCCCAGTCGGTGCAGGGTTCTTCTTCGTTGGGAAGAAGGATGGCTCCCTGCGACCCTGCATCGACTACCGGGGCCTCAACCAGGTCACCATCCGTAACAAATACCCTCTTCCCCTCATTAACACCGCCTTTGAAGCCCTCTCTCCAGCTGTGACGTTCACCAAGCTCGACCTCCGGAATGCGTATCACTTGGTGCGTATCCGTGAGGGGGACGAGTGGAAGACTGCTTTTAATACCCCGTTGGGCCACTACGAATACCTGGTGGTCCCTTTCGGCCTTACTAACGCCCCAGCAGTCTTCCAGAGCATGGTGAACGACGTCCTGCGGGACCTCCTAGGGAGGAGCGTTTTTGTTTATATCGATGATATTTTAATTTTTTCTCAATCCCCGCAGGAGCATGGTCCGTCACGTTCGAGAGGTTCTCCAGCGGCTGTTGGAGAATCAGCTATTTGTTAAGGCTGAGAAATGTTCCTTCCACGCTTCCACGGTCCCGTTCCTCGGCTTCATTATCGAGGAGGGCAGTATCCGGGCGGACCCTGTGAAAATCAAGGCGGTGACAGAATGGCCCCAACCCACCTCCCGCAAGCACCTTCAACAGTTCCTGGGGTTTGCAAATTTCTACCGCCGCTTTATTCGCAATTACAGTTCCATTGCTGCTCCCCTGACTAAACTCACTTCCGTTGCCCTGCCTTACTGTTGGAATTCCGATGCCCAGCGAGCTTTCGAGCTACTCAAGGCTCGGTTTTCCTCAGCACCTATCCTCCTTCACCCTGACACTTCTCGGCAGTTTGTCGTTGAGGTGGATGCCTCCGACACCGGCGTGGGGGCCATTCTGTCTCAACGGTCCGCCTCTGATAGCAAGCTCCATCCCTGCGCATTCTTCTCCCGGAGGCTGTCCTCCGCCGAGAGGAACTACGATGTCGGGGATCGGGAACTGCTGGCGATAAAACTGGCTCTTGAGGAGTGGCGCCACTGGCTGGAGGGGGCAGGTACCCCTTTTCTTGTTTTTACCGACCATCAAAACCTCATTTATTTAAGATCTGCCAAGAGGCTCAATTCTCGTCAGGCTAGATGGTCGTTATTTTTTGCACGCTTTAATTTCTCTGTTTCTTTCCGCCCTGGTTCCCGTAATATTAAAGCAGATGCCCTGTCCCGCATTTTTTCCCCTCCCTCCAGTCCTGCTGATCCGGAGCCCATTTTGCCGGCCTCCTGTGTGGTGGCTGCGGTCTCCTGGGAGATTGAGGGCATTGTGAAGGCCGCCCAGACTTCCCAACCGGACCCCCGCAATAACCCTAACTCCTGTCTTTTTGTCCCCGATTCCGTCCGCTCCCAGGTCCTCGAATGGGTTCACGCCTCGTGCCTGGCATGTCACCCAGGTGTCGCCAGAACTATCGCCCTCGTCAGGAGGAGTTTCTGGTGGCCTACCCTTAAAGGGGATACCCGTGCCTTCGTCCTGGCCTGCTCGGTGTGCGCCAGGAGCAAGGCTTCCCACCAGCCTCCCTCCGGTCTTCTCCTTTCCCTCCCCGTCCCTGGCCGTCCTTGGAGTCACATTGGTGTGGACTTCGTAACCGGTCTGCCGTTGTCAGAAGGTAACACCGTCATTCTGACAATAGTGGACCGGTTCTCCAAGGCGGTTCACTTTGTTCCCCTCCCCAAGCTCCCGTCCGCCCTTGAAACCGCTGAGCTCTTGGTGCTACACGTGGTCAGGCTGCACGGGATCCCCTCTGACATCGTGTCAGACCGTGGGCCCCAGTTCTCCTCCCGAGTTTGGAGGGCGTTCTGTGCAGCCCTGGGTGCCTCTCCTAGTCTTTCCTCGGGTTTCCATCCCCAGTCTAATGGTCAGGCAGAGAGGGCGAACCAGGACCTGGGGGCCGCCCTGCGGTGCGTTACAGTGCGCAATCCTGCCTCTTGGAGCCGTTTTCTCCCCTGGGTCGAGTACGCACATAACTCCCTTAAGAGTGCCTCTACTGGCCTATCCCCGTTTGAGTGTGCTTTAGGCTATCAACCCCCTCTTCTGTCGACCCAGGAGGCCGAGATAGCTGTCCCCTCTGTTAGGGCCCATGTCCTTCGTTGTAAAAACATTTGGAGACTCACACGCACCGCACTCCTTCACGCCAATTCCCGCTCCCAACGTCTGGCGGACCTTCACAGGACCGCAGCCCCACAGTATAGGGCCGGTCAGCAGGTCTGGCTCTCCACTGCAAACATCTCCCTTCCCTCTTCATCCAGAAAGCTTCAGCCCCGTTTTATTGGTCCCTTCCCCATCATTTGTCTAGTTAACCCGGTGTCTGTTAAACTTTCCCTCCCCGCCTCCCTCAAAGTTTACCCTGTGTTTCATGTGTCCCAGGTTAAGCCTGTCTCCTCCAGCCCCCTCAGTACCCCTACCATCCCGCCTCCTCCCGTCCGAGTTGTTGACAACGCCCCGGCCTACACGGTGAACCGTGTTATTGATATCCGCCGCAGGGGCCGGGGTTTCCAATACCTCGTCGACTGGGAGGGGTACGGTCCTGAGGAGAGGTCGTGGCTCCACAAGAGCCTGATCTTGGACCATTCAGTAATCCAAGACTTCCACGAACAGTTCCCTGACAAGACCAGGCCTCCGGGTACGCCAGGTGGCGTACATTGAGGGGGGGGTACTGTAACGTTCCGTTCCCGTCCTGTCCGTTTTCCATGTTTTCCTTGTTTCCTTCCGTGTCATGTTGGATCCCTTGTCCGTGTTTCCCTCCTGGCTGTGGACTGGGCGTCTCCCTCGGGTACTTTTGGTTTCATTTTCCACTTTAGCTTCCGCCTATCACTCGCCCCTCTCGTTACTCACATTCCTCACTGCTGTGCTTCGGCAATCACTCCTGATTTAACATCACACCTGTTTCTCGTTTTCTCCTTCACTTCCTGCACCATTTAAACCCCTGGCTGGCTGCTATTCAGCGCCAGTTCGTTGACTAACCTACCGTGTTTGTTTCGTATCCCGTTTCTGGTCCAGTGTTTGTGAACCTGCTGGTTCATACCTGTTCGCCTGGTTTCCTGACTGGTAGCTATCTCTGCTAATCTTTCGCTGCTGCATGCATTTACCTGTTTCCCTTCAAAACCTCCAGACGCCGCAGTTCCAGTCTTCCCGCAGCTGTGTTTGTCCTCCCCGTGTTACGTACCTCCCGTACTCGTGTTGCAGTACCAGGACCTCTGCATGCCAGCCGGCTTACGCCAGTGTTGCCCGAGCTACGCCGCACCTTCCAACTCGGCGGTGCATTCACCAGCTACAGTCCTGTCACAACACCCTGCCTTTAACCTCTGCTTTCTGCCCGGTTACTCAAGCTACCCGGTCCAGTTTCCAGTCCTGTTCCAGCCCAGTTCCGATCCAGTTTCCAGTCCAGCTCCAGTCCAGTTTCCAGTCCAGTTCCAGTCCAGTTCCGGTGTTTTAGACACCTCCGTTCTAGTCCAGTTCCGGCTTGGAACAAGTTCCGTGCCGTCCCCTGTGTTCCTGAGTGGACCTTCCGGTCCAGCTTCCAGTCCAGTTCCAGTCCAGTTCCGGTGTTTCATACACCTCCGTTCAAGTCCAGTTCCGGCTTGGAACAAGTTCCGTGCCGTTCCCGTTTCCTGAGTGGATCTCCCGGTCCAGTTTCCAGTCCAGTTCCCAGTCCAGTTCCAGTCCAGTTCCGGTGTTTTATACACCTCCGTTCAAGTCCAGTTCCGGCTTGGAACAAGTTCCGTGCCGTTCCCGTTTCCTGAGTGGACCTTCCGGTCCAGTTTCCAGTCCAGTTCCGATCCAGTTTCCAGTCCAGTTCCAGTCCAGTTCCAGTCCAGTTCCGGTGTTTTAGACACCTCCGTTCAAGTCCAGTTCCGGCTTGGAACAGTTCCGTGTTTCCTCAAGTCCAGCTCCGGCTTGGAGCAGTCCTCAGTTGGACGCTATCCTGTGTTAACTAACTAACCTGTTTTGCTCCCGTGTACAGCTTTGGGACCACCCCAACGCTTAATAAAGTTCCACTTTCTGTAATCTGTCTCCTGGTCGTTGCACTTGGGTTCGTCCCGTATCAGGATCGTAACAATTACTGAGTTAGCTGGATAACTGCAATGAGCAAAACTTGGAATAGCACTTTTTACTTCAGTCCATGTTCCAGATTTGGGAGGGTTCCGGGTTTTACTCAGTGCAGTTATCCAGATAACTCAGTAATCCTCCTTTGTAGAACCATTCTCATCTATAGCTCTAGAGAAACACTAACACAGAGGCTGGCCATTGTATAGCATGTAAAGGAATCAGATGATGAATGGCATAGGATCCTGCTGGTTTCAACATGATATAGACAAGTGTGTCCATTGATCTAGCAGTCTACCGGAGAGTCAATAAATCATTCATACCTTAATTCATTCTACCAGCAAGCCTTTCATTCATTCAAAGCCCTATGAGCTCCTTAATCAGTGTTTCCTAAAATAGGATTGCTTCCCACAGTATATCCACTGCTACATTCAAACACTATAGAAGGGTCTTAGAGGGAAATATGCTGTTATAACATATACATTCATAACAACATAAACAAGAAATTCTTTAAAAAATGTTTGCCTAAATCTGTGACCAGTTTAACAGGAGTATTGTGTGTTTCAGGAAACAGAACATTGAGATCGCTGTGTTCTCAATAATTTTGGTTTTCGAATACAGGATATGTGTAGCTCGACAAAAAGGAGTTTTGTAAAATGCATTCATTTATTTAATAAAGCCCCTTCAAGAACATCGTGCAGAACCTCAGTGTATAAGACAATTTTGTTCATACTGAAATACGGGACTAGCACCTAATATATTAGATATTTACGACTCAAAATTCTGTAGTGTGAGGGGACCAGCGATGGCATCTCGAACAGAAACCCGCGATAGCCAATGAGAGCTGACCTGACTGGGAAGCGAATCACACATGTTTCTGTGCAATCCCAGGTTAAGAGAGTCGGGTCTCTGATTAGTTGTGAGTATACATGTTAAGTGTGTGATGCTCCATCTTGGCCAAATTGTCTAGTGCGTGCGTTTTGACGACTGAAAGACAAAATAAATCTGTGAAATCTGTCGTTGTGTGTGGGGTCTCCCACATTTTCAATATCAGTTAGGATTAGAAAAGTCCTGTAGTATGCACCAGGCATTAGCTGGTTGGGCATTAGCACCAGGCAAAATCTCAGGACTCATGTCACACCATTTCTATAGACAACATAGTATTTAATTTTTCTTCATTATTAGCAATGCCAAATTAGCTACAGCAGGTGGCTTACCAGCCAGCTGAATGCTGGTCAACACCAGCAAAAACTGTATGGCAACAATCAGATTATAGGAAACCAACTACAAAAACTGTAGCTTCCCTTTACAGCGGCTCTAGGTCTGCGTGTGAACACCACCAATCAACCTGATACAGAAGAAGAATTACAAACTCAATTCCTCAAATCAAGATAATTTATTATTATTTTTATTATTAGCAGTAGTAGTAGTAGTATCTGTCTAATTACACAAAACAGCGGCATTGCCTACAAATAATACTGAATTCAACTGAATTTAATAAAACTGGGAGATACTTGGGTGGCCTGAGGTAGAGAGCCCACACTATACATACCATACCACACAGAATTACACCCTCACTGGTGCATTTATATAAACTATCTCAGTAACAAGCACACGCAAAACACGGAAGAGATGCCAGATCAGACCAGCACTTAGAGGAGCACCAAAACACACAGCTTCTCTTAGCAGAACTACTCGTCAACCACTCACCAACCACTCAGCAATAGGAAACAGACTAATTCAATCTTCCAGAACTACCTGTGTGTGAGTGTATGCGTGGGTGTGTGTGTGTGTGTGTGTGTGTGTGTGTGTGTGTGTGTGTGTGTGTGTGTGTGTGAGAGAGAGAGAAAGAGAGAGAGGTGCTAAACCAGGGAGAGTTTGGGGAGGTGGCAGTGCACTACCCGACGGTATGGAGTGTGAGAGGGGAAACCAGTAAAGGAAAAAAGTAGAGGAGGTACTGTAACTGTATCAGGACACAGTATTGAGAAACAGCATCAGCAGGACACAATACAGTTAATAAGGGGATTAGGAGGACACAGCACAGCCAATCAGGGAATCAGGAGGACACAAAGTACAACCAATCAATCATCAGCAGGAGAGTACCACTAATTGGGACACAGAAGTCCACAATCACCCATTCCGCCTATAACCACCCCACACATCAGTAGAAACACAATGGGCTCATAACAGAGTTAGGCATATCAAAGGTCATGTAATATCTAAGCTCAAGTGTGGATCCATATCCCACCTGGAACAAAAACCCCAGCCTTACCTGCAATACAGCACTGAACCCCACTTGAGCCCAGCTCCACAGTGACAGTTTTCTACCAGCTTGGAACCCACTAGAGGACCACCAGTTACCCATCCATTTGACTGTGGAGATGTGTATTAAACATTAACTAAATACACAGATTACAACAAATCTCTCACACCGTCTCCTGCTAATCTCAATTTAAACACCCTCTCTGATGGGGATTACAGCAGACAGAACCAAAAACCAGCATGCTAAATACTGCATTTACTGAATCTACACACTCAAAAGAGTGCATACTGAACATTCTTCCAATGTTGGGTGTCAATGAGGCTCCTCCCACATCTGAATGCCACGCTCAAGAGTTGCATCTAATTTCAGCACTCCATTTCCCAGACAACCTTCTGGTGCTATAGTTAGCAGCAAATATTTTATCATAGTATTTGTGTTCACATCATTCCATATGCAGAGCTCTTATATATAGAAAACACCATTTCTGCACATTCATTAAAGTCACAGTGACAGGTGCTCAATGTTGTCTGTCTACAGAGGATGCAGGTGGGGTTGGAGAGAGGGAGACAGGGGGTACCCACAACGAGAAGGCGCTTGGCCACAAACACTCAAACAACTTGATTACCCAAGAAAGCCTCATTCCTCATTATGAAATAGATTTTTTTAAATTAAGCAAAATCACAGTTTCTGTCGAGGGAAATTCGAGACATTCGAAGGGAAACACAAGGATTCTAATCAGAATTGTTGCTGTTTGGAGTGATGCGGACAGACAGCAGAAATAATAATTGCTCTTCATCTTTCATTCAGCTCAGCGCTCAGCAAGTGACCTGATCTCAGAGGAGAGCCAATCAGAGCTCTGCATGAGACCTGGGATCGGTGGAGCCAATCAGAGCTCCGCATGAGACCTGAGCTGAGGGGAAAGTAAAATCAGAGCCCTGCACAAGGCCATAGCTCAGAGGAGAGGTGATCAGAAACCTGTGAGAGGCCAGAGCTCAGAGGAGAACAAATCAGAGCCCTGTGGAGGGCCAATGGTCAGGAGAGCACTAAACCTGTCATTACAGGAGAGCACTCAGGGCAAAGTCACCTTCCCTGGAACAGTTACCACAGTCTGAGTGCGGCTACCGTATCCAGAGGATAATTAACACAGTCAGAACACAGAGCACAGTTACTGCAGTAATGAGACAGCACAGTCACATTAGAGTTACTGCACTCAGAATGCAGCTGCTGGAGTGGGAGCACAGGGCTTTTCTCCACTGCAGGTACCACAGTCTAAACCAGAGGTGGGCAACGAGGGCCGTATCTGTTTCTGGTTTTCATGCCAACTTCTGGCCTTAATTACCTAATTAGCCCTAATATTTACGCCATCTGACATTTTAGCAACATTTCTTAATAAGTGCATGAATGACTTCTTGTGTCCCTATATGAAACATTATAATGTGATCTAATCTACCAGTGTTGGTGTAAACAGCCAATTAGCTCATTTAGCTGGGGTAATTGGTGGGAACAAAAACCTGCATACACACCGGCCCTCCAGGACTGGAATTGCCCACCCCTGGTCTAAACTGTCACTCCTCTTCCATTCAAATACATATTTAGCCAACAGATGGTTACCATTGGCAGCGTGCTATGTTACTGATAACAAACACATGGTTTACTGATATATTACTAATATACGGTTATCACATGAACTGTGCTACACTACCGCTGGCTGTTGTAAGGTCTGTGTGCACCTTTGGTGTGCCCTGATACAGGTCTGCCCTGATACAGGTGTGTCCTGATACAGGTGTGCTCTGATACAAGAGAGTCCCAACACAGGCCTACTATTATATAGGGGTGTCCTTGAGTGCTGATAAAGGTGTGTGCTGATTCAGGGCTGATTCAGCTCTGATGCAGAGGTGACATTGAAGCAACTTGATCAGATACAGGTGTGCCGTGATACAGGTGTGCTCTGATACAAGAGAGTCCCAACACAGGCCTACTATTATATAGGGGTGTCCTTGAGTGCTGATAAAGGTGTGTGCTGATTCAGGGCTGATTCAGGGCTGATTCAAGGCTGATTCAGCTCTGATGCAGAGGTGACATTGAAGCAACTTGATCAGATACAGGTGTGCCGTGATACAGGTGTGCCCTGTGACCTCTGCTCCCCAAAGTCTCCTGCCAGGGACGCATCTGATTGGTCCTCAGAAGCTGCATGCCTGCGGTTACCTCAGCCTGAATCTGCCCTGGGCTAAGGTAGGTAGGTGTACAGAGCCTTCTTAGCCTGCGTAAGCCCTGCACAAAACCAACTGTCAACGATACTTGTTAGTGAACATTTGGCACTAGCCAGCTTTCTTTCAATAAAGCTGCTCAGCCGCCAAGCCTTCTTCTGAGATATTTTCATGCTTTTCCCTCCTCCTTGTTAGTGTAAGGAAGCTCTCCACGCACACGTGCGACCTGTTCAACTGTACCACTGAAACAACAAAGCAGATGCTTTGGTTCCATTTCATTTTCCGCTGCTGTTGTGTCATTTCAATCATTCACTTGATTACATTCAATAAATACATGCAATCCTGAAACCATCAGGGTGAAACAATTATTCTGTTTATGAATTAATAATTCTAATTATGGCTTAAGATCATGCATTTGATGATTTGTGTGTTGAAAAAGAAATACTGCAGAGAAACACACACACAGACACACTAATGATACTGCGCCAAATAAGACCACCACGGTCACTGAAAAGGCCCAGATGGACCATTTTCATGGAGAAGGTTGCTTGTGTGTGACCAAACTATTGATTGACCATTATACCCATTAAATAACCACATGAGAATACACTTATGGGAGGAGGACTGACTGGAATGAGTGGTCCAGATCATGACTTGAACGTGTGTTTGCGACTAATAAAATACAGGCAGGCCGAGAAGCTCACAGCTTCAAATATAATTTATTTCCTGTACCTTCAAAGTTACATGCCCCAATGGGACTGGACCAAGAGTGGCTCTGTCAGAGTACAGTACCTATAAGTAGCCCCTGAAGCCCCACTCACCAGAATAACTGCAGTATACTTTGTGTTTTTTTTTCTTTTTTTGATGCTGAATGTTTTGTACAGATCAGTGTCCGAATGTAACACTGCCAGGATTGTTTACTGATCAGTGTATACTAAGAATGTAGCACTGCCAGACTTTTTATAGATCAGTTTAAGACTGTATTCCTGTCAGGGTTGTTTACTGATCAGTGTAATAATGTAGCACTGCCAGGCTTTTTACTGATCAGTGTAATAATGTAGCACTGCCAGGCTTTTTACTGATCAGTGTAATAATGTAGCACTGCCAGGCTTTTTACTGATCAGTGTAATAATGTAGCACTGCCAGGCTTTTTACTGATCAGTGTAATAATGTAGCACTGCCAGGCTTTTTACTGATCAGTGTAATAATGTAGCACTGCCAGGCTTTTTACTGATCAGTTTAATAATGTAGCACTGCCAGGCTTTTTACTGATCAGTGTAATAATGTAGCACTGCCAGGCTTTTTACTGATCACTGTAATAATGTAGCACTGCCAGGCTTTTTACTGATCAGTGTAATAATGTAACACTGCCAGGCTTTTTACTGATCAGTGTAATAATGTAGCACTGCCAGGCTTTTTACTGATCAGTGTAATAATGTAGCACTGCCAGGCTTTTTACTGATCAGTGTAATAATGTAGCACTGCCAGGCTTTTTACTGATCAGTGTAATAATGTAGCACTGCCAGGCTTTTTACTGATCAGTGTAGGAATGTAGCACTGCCAGGCTTTTTACTGATCAGTGTAATAATGTAGCACTGCCAGGCTTTTTACTGATCAGTGTAATAATGTAGCACTGCCAGGCTTTTTACTGATCAGTGTAATAATGTAGCACTGCCAGGCTTTTTACTGATCAGTGTAGGAATGTAAGCATCCTGGCTTCAAACTGCAGAAAATCCAGATTGATACACTTATTCACTGTTCTTTTTTCAATCACATTTTTCAGTGCATGCCACAGCAGTGTCACTATTAGCACTGCAAATTATTGTATAAAATATTGTATATTGTATTTTATACCTTTTGCTGTCAGAGCTTCCAAGATGTTTAATGTGTGATGCATTTGCTAATCGGGTGCTGAAGGCAAAAGAAAGAAAAAAACACAATGCAAATGCAGACATAATGCAGGTGAGTAAAATTATCAGCAGGAAAACTATCCAAACACATCCATACACATCTGTGTGTAAATAAAGAGCAAAAGCCAAAAGCCCTGGCATGTTTCTAAACTCAAAAGATTGTTTGTGAAAAGACAGTATTCTTTGCCAAAAAACAGACAACAGCTGCAGTGGTGATAGACTCAAACCACACCATAGCAATGTGCAATCATAGACTGAAAATGAACCATAGAACCGATCTATTATAGACTCAAACCAAATTGTAGCGGCATTCTGTTAGAGACTCAACCAAAATTGTATCAGCGTTCTGTTATAGACTCAAACCTAATTGTATCAGTGTTCTGTTATAGACTTGACCACTTATTCTTTTCCACATGTGAGTCATGAGCCAGCTGCATTACATGCTTTGCAGGCATTAGTACAGGGCAAGAAACTAGCCAAAGGGGAAAACAAAGTGCATTTTGCCTTCTGATTATAAACTGTCTTCCACAGAAAAACATTGAGGGCTCCCTTTCAGCTTTCCCAGAAAATTCCCATTACATCAGGGAAAACCTCTTTCCCATCTCTTACAATTAAGTCATACAGTGAAAGGTTTCATGTCCGTCCTCTACATGGCTCCTCCAGTAAGTATTTCTGAGTGCAGAGAAAAGCTTGTTTCCACAATACTGCAAAGATACAAACCTGTAAATTCATATTAGGAACTAGCAAATGTAGCTGCAAAATAATATTAATAATAATAATAATAATAATAATAATATTAACACAGAAAACACTAAACATAAACAGAAAAATGTACATTGATACAAAACAAAGATTAACAACAAAAACATAAAGTCCTCTGTCAGCAGTATGTCAGTATGTTGTATGTTGTAAAAGTAACAGTGAATCAAACATGCTGAGAGGTAAAAGAAGGTAAGACAGGCAGCAAGCACAGCACCAAAGTGGTTTAGCCTACACTAGGCCTGTTTAAACATGTGAGCTTTTCTTTTTTATTTGAAGGTCACTGGACAGTTGGCAGATTTAAGCTCCACGGAAAGAGCATTCTAAGGTCTGAGCACCAAAGAGAAAAGGGCTAGGTCATCCTTTGAGCTGCAATTAGTAGATTGAAAGATGAGTTTGTCAGATTCTGATAACCATAAGGGGACAGGTCAATGTATAGCATTGCAGGATGTAGTCTACCGTAAGATTCACTACAGATACACTACAGAATCAAGGATATGTTAGGTGTGTGTTAGTTGCATGAAGAAGGCTTGGATTAACTTCTCAGTGTTGGAGAGAGGAATTACCTAATACAGGACATGTTACAGAGAATTAGAATTGACAAGGCTGATGTGTCACTGGTAGAAAAAAGATTAAAATAACATATGACAAGGTTTCTTATGGTAGGAAAGATTTGGACAGTTCTGTCAATTAGGGTTACGGAGAGGGAGTGAACCTTCTTGAGACTGATCTATGATCTCAGTTTTCCTGTAGTTCACTTTGCTGTATCAAGGTTTTGATATAATCTAGTAAGGATGGTAGGTTGAGAGACTTCACCAAAGCCAATATACTTATACTTTATTCTTTATTCTATAATTTGGTATCATCAGCATAGAAGTGGCAGCAGAGCCCAAACCTGTGTATGATGTGCACTAGGACCATGCCTATAAAAGCAGAACGAACACCAACAAAGCCCCTGTGCTACACCTTGTGTTCCAGGAGCAGGGCTGGACATATAGTGGTCAAATCTAACAAACTCATGTCTGTCAGTGACGTATGACTTAAAAGACACAGTCATAGAACAGAGTAGATGAGATACTGGTAAGTTCTCAATCAACTGCTATGTCATTACTGATTCTGACCAGATATGTTTCACAGCTTTGACGTGCTCAGAACCCAAAATGGAAGCGCTCTAGTATGTCAATACAAGTCAGGTAATTTATTAACTGGGTTGGTATGACATGTTCAAGTATCATAGCCAGAATATGTACATTGGAAATTGTTTATATAACTTGTGAATTTACTTGATGTCCAGGGTTTAAACCACCTTTCTTTAAATTTGTGGTAATAGAGGTCATTTTCAGGGTAATCAGTCAGAAACAATGGAAGCATCAAGGGACATGTTAACAATAGCATCAAGAGCAGGGCTAATGACAGGAAACCAAGATTTAACCCAAACAGTGGGAGTAGGGTCCAACAGACAAATGGCGGGTCTCGTTTTAGAGATTAAATCACAGATAGCCATGGAGACAATAAGAGAGAGGCTGGTATGTGTGCTAACCAGGGGTGGGAGACAGACCACAAGACAGGAGTCCGAGAAGGAAGTACATTGTTAAGTGTTATTTTTTTTATAACCTTGAGATACACTGCCCGGCCAAAATAAAAGTCGCACACTCTAATATTTAGTTGGACCGCCTTTAGCTTTGATTACGGCACGCATTTGTTGTAGCATTGTTTCGACAACCTTATGCAATGTCACAACATTTATTTCCATCCAGAGTAGCATAAGTTTTTGGCTGAGATCTTGTATTGATGACAGGAGAGTCGAACCACTCCGTAAAGTGTTCTCCAGCACATCCCAAAGACTTTCAATGGGGTTAAGGTCAGGAATCTGGTGGCTAATTCATGTGTGAAAATGATTCCTCATGCTCCCTGAACCACTCTTTCACAATTTGAGCCCGATGAATCTTGGCATTGTCATCCTGGCATATGCCCATTGATGGGATAACCTGGTCATTCAGTACATTCAGGTACTTTGCTGACTTCATTGTATTGCTGCATAATGTTGCTGAGCCTAGACCTGACCAACTGAAGCAACCCCAGATCATAACACTGCCTCCAGAGGCTTGTACAGTGGGCACTATGCATGACGGGTGCAATGGCGACTTTTTTTTTGGCCGGGCAGTGTATATTCAATACATGTGAAGTAAAACATGTGTAGAATGAGCTAACTAGAAATGGTTCAAGTTAGGCCTGCGTGTAAAAACTCATTTAGAACTGGCTTTGCAAGTGTGCGAAGACTTAAAATAGATTTTTAAAAAGATGCAGCTAAACTACAAAAAGAGATACCGAGAAAGAAAAATCCATTATAGATCCATCGATTAGGAGACGTTTTTTAAAGCTATATTGAATGAGATTATAGAGCTGTCCCCATTTTTTAAATGGAAGACAGATTTGTTTAAAGATCATGCCAGGCTTTGCTTATTGTGCATATTTAAGCATTTCTATAAGAAAAGTTATACTTTTTAGTTGTTTAAGTGGGGTGAAGTTATCATATACGTAGATCGCCCCCCAATAAAATGGCATAGACACAATAGAGGAGGCTAGCATGAAAGCTGCTCCACCTCTCTCTGGGACATCGTCCACGCACTGCTTCTGCCGCGTGAGGATATGTGTGTCTGCAAATCGAGGCGCAGCCAATTCTCCTTCATCCATATAGTTAAAGTTACTGAAATGGCTACAACCAGCAGCAATCTTATCAATCTCCCATGTGTCGGTACAGCCCTTAGTATGTCTATTCTTTTATTAATAATATCTGAATTGACTATAAATAAATTATTTTGTGCAATCATGAAAACGGTTTATCAGCATCCCGGTGGACAGTTACAGACGGCACTGCTCATTGGGCACCCTAGCGTGTGGAAAATCTGTTTACCTGCGACATCTGCGGTCTGAAGTTGATTTCCTTCAGGTCTATGGATCCTGGTGACAGGTTGTGCAGCGTCTGACACAAGAGCACCCCGTCTCTGAGCGCTTGTGCCAGGTCGAACACGATCGCAGACGGCCACACGACCCGGTGGTTCAGGGGCAAGACTTTGCATTCGATCAGCCACCGTCCGCACTGTCTCCATTCCTCCATGTCGCCCGTGAAGTAGGCTACAGCAGCCGATGCTAATTTACAGCGCCGAATTGCAAGCCGTTACCTTGAAATCAGTGATACCTTTTTCTAGATCATCAGAAAATAAGTTCATTCTCAAAGAAATACGTCAGAGAAAAGCTGTCAATTTCCTGTATATATGTTTCCTGAAGCCTACAATCATGGGGTTTGTTCGCGGTTTCTTGGCGACCGCAACCCACCCATTGACTTTAACCGAAGTTTATAATCTTCACTTCTGATCTTCACCTTCTTCTTCCCCCAAAAAATGTCAAACTCTGTAAACCGGTGGACTCCACCATTTTAGAGTCCACTTAATAATCCAATAAGGGAAATTTTTATATTTTCCGAGAAAATGTCCAGTTAAAGTTGCAAACGTGCATTCATGTAAAACAACCGAGCACGAGGTAACTGTATATGAATACAACAAAATTTATTTGAAATAATTTCCTAGCGGTTTACATTACAGGGGTTGACTCCCGTCATCATTTCAGTCTCATTCAGCAAAATGTGTGACTGTGCATCTCCCATTCAATTGCGGAGAACGGATTGTTTCTGATTCTTGGGTTAATTTCTTAAAGTCTACATAGCCAGAATCCAGTCGTAGTCGGTCACAGAGAACCAGATAGTCTAGTCTAAATGGCACTCAAAAAACAGACTTTGTCCAATGAGTTACGAATGTAGTTACAGAGAAGCAATCTGAAAATAAAATCATCCTGCAACAATGTTTCTGAAGCATGTCGCGCACTCAATAGAATGCTATCGCTATTAAAAGCTCCGGATGATTTGGATCCAGTCTGAGTTGTTTCGTCGCTGTTTTTTTCCTAGCCAATGTCCTCTGTGTGCGCTGTAGTTCCTTTGGGGTCGGGAATGTTCAGCCCTTCCACTCCGAGCTCAATCGCAGTCTTTGCAGGCAAGCGTGAACGCGCCTGACAGCTGGGAAGGGAGCGCGACTTTTCACAGGGTTTCCGTCCGGGCACGCACACGTGTCGGGCGCCGTATGTGATGTTCCAGGGTGCAAGCGAGAAGTTGCATTCATCCAATTAGCATATGCAGTGTTCCCCTTCTCTTTGCACGTACTGTATATAATTATTGCCATATAAAAGAGTCAGGTGATAATCAGTATCAGCTCGCTGAAGGATCATGGACATATCCTGTAAAAGCCAGGACCACGCGGAATCTACTGGTATGTTAGCACCTATACAATACTGGCAATCAAGCTAAACCAACCTTCTGAGCAGAAATGAATAGATGCTTGGCTTTATTGTAAATTAAACATTACAATATTCAACTTAGTCTGTTTTAGCAATATTAACTTTTTGGAATGCCCTGGTTTTTAAGGAAGATTACATTTACTGTTCAAGTCAAGTAAATTTTATTTATAAAGCACATTTAAAAAGACTACCATCAACCAAAGTGCTGTACAAATAATAAAATGCATGGATAACAATGACAAAGGATAACGTTTTTAAAACAGACACAAAAACAAGGCAGTAACGCACAGAATACACAACAACTATGATAGATCTCAAGTGGGATTGAAAGCAAGTGAGAAAAGATGGCGTTTGAGTTGAGATTTAAATGTGTTTATGGAGGGTGCAGATCTAATGAGAAGAGGCAAGCTGTTCCGCAGTCTCGGAGCGACCACAGCGAAGGCCCGGTCACCCTTCATCTTTAACCGAGACCGGGGAACAGAAAGCAACAGTTGGGTGGAGGACCTCAGTGATCTGGGCGTGGAATAGGGTTGAAGAAGATCACAGATGTAGGGAGGGGCCAAACCATTTTGTGCTTTATAAGCAAACAATACAATCTTAAAATGAATTCTAAAACTAACTGGGAGCCAGTGCAGAGAGGCAAGAATGGGTGTGATGTGGTCTCTTTTTTTTGTACCTGTTAAAAGCCTAGCAGCGGCATTTTATACTATAGCTGCAGGCGGCGAAGGGATGAGTGACTGAGACCTAAATACAGAGAATTACAGTACAGTTCAAGGTGTGGGTAATTAGTGTTAAATCTGAGTCCATCACCCAAACAATTTACAAAACAATACCACCACAGTGTCAGATAAACATGAACAGACAGGCAAGGTGCATAAACAGTGGTAGAATAGCCTATAGTAATAGCCATGGTGATTACAACTGTGCAGATTAAGCTCATTCTGTTGAACCAGGCATTTTTGGACCAGATATTCTGACACTTGTCACCAGAGAGCAGTCTTTGGAAGAAGGGATGGAGTGGGTGGTTAGGGTCTGAGGCTACGGTGAACCTGTGAGCTTGAAGGCTGTGTGGGTGTTTTTTTGTTTAGCATTCTGGTTTTCACACGTTTATTACTGCTGAACAGCATCCCACAGGTGGGATATCTTTCTTCCACATTCTTATAATTAACTAGTTTCTGGAACCAGCTATAGCCATTGCACTCCCGATTTGCATATGGGATTGGTTGCAATAGTTCTGTCAATATCGCATTGCTGGAGTTAATACTCCCGAATGATGCCACGCAGGGCTAAAATATGTACAATGCTGACATCTAGTGGTGCAATACCCAAGATGCTGACATGTTATTGGCTTCCATCCCTTATGGAAATGTAATATACTGCAGTATATTTTAAATATATTGTTATGATAATTTTGATATATGTACAATATACTGTAGTATAATATACTGCAGGGATTGTATTTAGATATTTTGTCCTGTACAGTTGCATTAAACAACTAAAAGTTCTCTTAATAAATAAATAAATAAATAAATACATTTGTATAGCACATTTTTACATAGGATGCATCACAATGTGCTTTACAGAACATATTAAAACAACTGGAACACTAACTAACAGTGTAATAAAAGTGAATGAATGATAAAAGAAGGTACACATTATATGGAATGTAAAATGTGAGAGACAAAAAATATGGACTAATAAAAAAAAAAATTACTAATGAAAGACAATACAATATAAAGAATAAAAGTACTATAAAATTATAATAAATACAATTATCATACTTCAGTAAAAGCTGTAGTAAAAAGTGTAATTAAATAAAAAAATACTCAAGGATACTGTGGTTAGGAGATCCATAATTTTGGTGCATAAACCGAAAGCAGCCTCACGTCTGTGTTTAAGTTTAAAAGTAGGAATATCTAACAGGGTAGTGTTTGCAGAGCAGAGTGCTCACTGAGCCAGATACACAATAAAACAATCATTAATGCTTCAGGTGCTAAACCATTTAGTACTCAAAAACTCTTTCCCCTTGCTTTTTTGCCACAAGACATCTTTCATGGTAATTTATAACATTTTGAATTTTTTTTATAAAATACCACTGATTGTCAGCCCATTTGACTATGTAACAGTTCCAATACCATTAAGTTCTCAAATGTTCTGTCTCTTACAGTTTTTCTCAATTGTTTAGGACACATTTTCTGAAATTAAAACTAATTTCCCAAAATTATAAACACAAAACCCACACGGTCAACTCTTTCTGCAAAACTTCATATATCTCTTTTGTCAAAATCAAGCACTATTTTCAAAACCATAAACTCTCATCCCAAACTGGCATTTTTCCTTCAAATAATAAACACTAGTCAACAAATGAATACAAATTATAAATGACAATTACACACTGGTGTAAAAAATTTAAAACACTATTACCATTATGTCACTTAGGCTTCAGTATTGTTTGAGTGTACGGGCCAACTCAAATATTGTTATTTTTTTATTTTTCCAAATTCCAAAAATAGTAGAGAGTAAAATAAAAAACAAACAGGAGAAAATTAAAAATAAAAACTGTACTGGGAGTAAACAAAAAATGTAAAAGTAAAACCAAAAATAAATTGGTCTGGTCTCTGCTCTTGGTCAGGCCACACATTATATTTTCTCTGGCCAAACAGTGGGAAAAGTGTCTTTTGGAATGACACAGTCACCCTTGGCATGACTGAGAAATAAAAAGTTTCATTGAACCAACTTCGAAACAGAGCATCACGGTGGAAACTCACATTGTCCCATATGACAACACGTGTGAACTGCTCTGGTCTATTGTGTGTGTGTGTGTGTGTGTGTGTGTGTGTGTGTGCACATGTGAGTGTGTACATGTGTGTGTCTGTGTGAATGTGTGTGGAGCTCATTTCTGAGATACCGAAAGAGACTGAAAATTGTTTTAAAACAAGCAAAAAAATAGTGCTTATAATTTTGAAAAGATTGTCTATCTGTTGGCACATAAACTAAATGTTTTATTTCTAGGGTCATAAATTAATACTCATTTTAGTGTCGAAACAATTGAGAAAAACTGTAAGAGGCTTTCATTCATTCTAGGGTCTTATAGCTCATTATTGTATTAATAATAATAATAATAATAATAATAATAATTATTATTATTATTATAATTATAATAATAATAATGCCTGGCATTTATATAGCGCCTTTCTCAATACTCAAAGCACTTTACAATGATGAGGGGGAAACTCACCTCAACCACCACCAATGTGTAGCACCCACCTGGGTGATGCAACGGCAGCCATTTTGCACCAGAATGCTCACCACACATCAGCTGAGGTGGAGAGGGAGATTTGATTTTTTTTTAATCAAAGTCTTGGTATGTTGTACAATGCTGCAACCTACTGCATATCAAAGCTTTTATAAAGCATTTAAACAACAGTGTATAAGCACTACATGAAACATTTAAAAGTAGACTAGTATGTATGCTACATTGAGAATGAAACAGAGCCCATGTACACAGCCCACCCATGCCACTTGCTCTACAACAGAAAGCAGAGTTACATTTAAAAACTACATATTCGACAACATAGCCATGGTATTAGGAACCAATACCAGGAAGATAATGTTTCTGGAGGGACGAGAAATCGAGAGAGGACGCTGTTGCTACAGGCAGCAACAAAATAAATGAGCTGAGCTGATACTGAGCTGTGTAATGTGACCCACAGAATTAACTACAGAACTATGATGAGTCTATGGAAAGAGAAAAACGGCTGTTTGGAGAAACTGTAGCCTAGATAACAAATGGAATTTCATCACAGGTGATTTCTTAAGAACACGGAAAAATGTTTAGCACGTGTAATCTGCAATAACATGGACTAGCAAACGGTAAATCGGATTATAAACTTCCTTGGACATCATAATTTCCATTTTAAGGAAGCGAGAGACAGTGGCTGTTCGTTACTAGTATTGTATATAATTTGTATTTCACAATTGTAATTGCTTGCGATGGTTAATGGCTTTCCCCCTACACTAACGTCAGCTAGCTAGTTAGCTAGCTACTCTTCATGGATATGGTGCGAAACAAAGCGAACAGGTAACTAACGTTACCTGCCCTGTTTTGACAGCTTAACCTGAGATGGCGCTACTTACCCGTGTCCAGTAAACCAGTGCGACCCCTGAACCGTGAAAGGTTTGCTATTGCAAACGAAGACGCTTAGAAGATAAACAAGACATTGGGATTGTTCTAAGAAATCTAGTTTTTGGGTTTATCATGCTTTGCATGTAATTATCACTCATACAAGAGGAGTGAAATGTCACGTGTCCTGGGATTGTAAGGATAATATTAATCATCTAGCATAACGAACTAACCCACAGAGGACTTTCTGTGGCTATCAAAACGTTTTGAAAATGTAAATATAAAACTATCCTAATTGATGTCAAGGTTGAAAGTTGCTTGCCGCAAACAAATAAAAGCACTGCGCCTTGTTGTTCAATGTGGAAATAACGGCATCTAGATCGCAGAAGAAAATCTAAGGAAGCCGTTTCTGAAGAAAAGTAGGCTATCCACAGCAGCCTACAACTGAACCAAGTTGGAGAGACATTTGTGACATGATTACAGAATCATGACGGAGAGACCGCCATTAGCAGAAAAGGCTATGTCGGAGGGGTATGCGCGACTCCGCTATCGCGACACGTCGCTGCTCATCTGGCAACAGCAGCAGCTGGAGCTCGAGCGCGCACCCCCGACAAATTACCTGAGCCGGAGTCAGACTACTAGATACAGCCAATATGGGAACCAGACCGTAGTAGTGCGGGACAAAACTAAGATCGGGAACCCCTCTGATACTGGACGGTCTAGGATTTGCACAGTTATGTAACGAGTTGACTAAGCTACAAATTAACTGCATGCTGTAACTACAAGACCATGTTATAGCTTCCACATTGTTTTTGTATGTTTTGTCATTTTCAGAGGTTAACGCCTCTTGGCAAGTTGACCTCAGACGTAATTAAATGTTAAGTATAAAACAATGCATGCCGTTTAAATGCACAGTATGGCTAAACGCACGAAGCGGGGCCACCATTCGGTGTTGCTATTGTGGGTGTTATAACAGTGCAGTTTGTATCTGCCGTGGTCAGACATTTCTTATTTCTGTGCGTACAAAGTATGGGTGACTATTAAACGTAGGTTTTTATGTTTATGTATTTTCGTTTATTTATTTGACTTAATTTGCGTATTTTTTATGTACAGATTGGTACAGACTATTTTCAAAAGGGCCCTGATCCCAGGCAATTATAAGGAGTTGATTTTATCGTCAGGAAATAGCAGTACTCAGCATGGTTTAAAAAATGTCAGCTTTAGCGGAGGGTTGAATCTCCCAGGTGAGGTGTGTGTTGGTACATTTTTATGATGAGCTAAATAATTGGAATGCTCCACAGTATTAAGTCGTCAATTGCCGTGTTCACTTATTTTTTTATAAAACATAGCCTACCAATCAAATTACATTTATGGTCCAATTCCGAAAGTATTCATGAAGTACTCATAAATTTACATTTGCAACTTCACTTACAATTTCCATGGGCAGGAAGTTATTATAGTCCGGATATTGACAACACAATAGTATTGAGACCATATTTTGCTGTAGTACATTACACTACAATCACTTAGCAGATGCTATTATCCACAGCAACTTACAGTGGAAGAACATCACTTTTAGTCTCAGGAATACAAGTGTGATGGTAGCAAGTAGGCACAGGGGGTCAATTTAAAATGAATAAGTGTAAAGGTAGTCAGAAAATACAACAAATAGTATTGTAAACAAAAGTAAGCAGCACTACAATTAACCTAACTTTTCACAGCTATAGCTATAACGTTATTGCTCTAAAAGAAAGAGGGTCAGGACAGCCATGGTGCAGTCTGAAGACATGGGTCTGCAGTCTGTTGGAAGATGGATAGGGTCTCTGCTGTCCTGACAACCGTGGGGAAATCATTTCAAGCAAAAGCAGCGAACATATTTCAGTCAGTATTTAACTCAGTATTAAAAACTCAA
The DNA here is from genome assembly GCA_029718625.1 of Synaphobranchus kaupii. NCBI lineage: Eukaryota > Metazoa > Chordata > Actinopteri > Anguilliformes > Synaphobranchidae > Synaphobranchus > Synaphobranchus kaupii. Next base: position 13,323,800 of record CM056376.1, read on the forward strand.
ATATTAACAAAGTTAGTAATGGTGGCCTAATAATGGTATTTTGGACTGAATGTGGTTGAGCCAGATTGAGTTAGGGGTACTGTTTCTCATTGAGCTGCAAGCTTGCAGTTTTCTCCCCATAATTTCAACCAAATTCATGTATTATACTTCATTATGTACGTGGTTGTTTTTGTTTTGGGCATACACTTTTCGTACTGAACAGTATTCAGGGTGGTGGGCCCCGTTAATGCCAAGTGTCTTTTTACAACTTCATTTCGCAATGTTATAATGTGAACTCTATATTGGTGAATCAATAAATGCATATGAATGAATTTCAACCTGGGTTGAGACATTGTTGTCTAAATAAAGTTTGGCAGTGGGTAGTGCACGCAATTAGAAGTCCCCCAAATTTTGGTTTTCCACATTAAAAAAGTTCATGAATACTGGCTGCACACACAATGAGCTGTTATGCATCACATGGTGGAATGCCCATCCAGTCACAATGATGTAGTAATTGCATGTAGGGTTGGCAGGGGAGTGTTTCATTGGAGAGAAGAAAAAAACAAACACACCGTACCAATATTGATGTCCCAACAAAAAGGTTTGTCCATGTGATCATGTGACTGGAGAAACCAGATGACAAATGGAATTTCCTCAGCTAGTCAATCAATTAAGAACATGAAAAACTTAACTCGTTCCACAAAGCAGGATTACGGAGTTGGGTGTTCTGGATTTAACCCAGTGCAGTTACCCAGCTAACTCAGTAATCCTGCTTTGTGGAATATCCCCTGGTTTATTGGGTCTAAATTGGTTGTGTTTAAGGTGAAAACAAAAACCAACAGACCCAACAGCTCACCAGGACTTGGGTTGGTCACCTCTGATCTTGTGGACTGCCCAACACCTGTGCTTGAATGGGTCTGTGGAACCTGACCAGAGTACAGAACAGCAGGCCAGGCAGTAAGCAGGAAGTGAACTCACACACGGGTACGTTTCTGTGGTTTATTTACGAAAAACAAAAAGGAGCTTGGTGAGTCACAGAAACCCCAGGTTAGCAGTTACATCAAATATTAGCTTCTAACTCCACCCCCATTTCCCATAACCCTGCCATCTTAATGACCCCAGGGGTCTCTGCTGCAATAAACGAGCCTAAAACTACTTACACGGAGTCTTTGATTTTTCTCAATGACTGACATTTACAGGAAGATACTATAAACAGCTCAAAAAAAAGTTTTTAAGAAAGTTACAATAAACCTGCATGCACAATACATAAAAAGTCATCTTTTTTCATTTTTTTTATTTTATATATAAAAAGAACTATTATACCTTGACCAGGGTCTAAAAATGAACTAATAAATGGTGAATATATATTTATATATACTTATTTTTCAGTCTTTAAACTCTTGTGACATCTCTCAGGGAAACCCAATGGGTTTGTAATCGGACCTCTTTGCCGTCTGCAGAGAAATGAATAAAGTTTATTTTTTGGCAGGTCAGTACCACCAGAGTGCAGACCCGAGCGCTGCCCTTTGACCCCGTGGCGGTAAGGAGCAGCATCTCGGTTAAGCGATCACACGCGGGGACGAAAAGACAATCCAGATTCCACCCAACGGGACGCAGAAGAGGAAATGTTACAAATGCAGTTGTGGTCGGGGTAATACAAGATCACGGATCAGCAGACAGAACCAGGGCAGACATGAACATTCGGACACCACGGAAGACTGACTTGTGTGCCACGCCAGGGTGCAAAAAGCCGTTCCTTCCAATGTTCGGCGTCAGGTACATATAAGAAAAAAAATAAAAATTTAAATCACCATACAGAAGATAAATGCTTCCCACTTTCTGTTCAGAAGAACCCTGAAAAATCAGGGTATAGTGTGTTTAAAGATGTACTAGGGACTTGTAAAGCACGCATTTGTATCGACAGGTTATTGACATGGTTTTCTATTTACTAAGGTATTGGCATTTCCCTCTTCAGCACATGAAAGTATTATTTCTTCATTTTATTTATTTTTGAAGTTTCACTAATAGCAGGAGAGCGTTGGTATCAATGCAGGCCAAACACTCAGCAGCTCACACAGCCAGGAATCCAGAAAGTTCTGGAAACTGACAGAGAAACCTCAGCTTTCCCTCTCCCTCCCAACACATCCCTGTGATGGTACCTGCTGTGTCAAAATACCACTTTTAACAAGATGGAGTATTTAAAACACACAACTACAAAAAGTAACTATTCCATAGCAAGGTGGTTTAAAAAGTTTTAAGTACTGAGGCCTAAATCTTAGTACTCCACTAGATTATTTTTCCCCATTTTTTTTTTTTTTTTTTTTTTTTTTTTTGTCATCTGAAAATAAAGTTGGTTTTAGTCCATGGTTAAAATACGCAAATACTGCACCATTGTAACAAAACTAACAAAACAAGGTCAAGTTCACACCCCAGCTGTTGTAACAATGGTACCCAGATTCAATCAAAGAACACTGCACACCTCTCATTTGTACAAAGGTAAGAATAGTAGTGTGATCCCTGTGCTACTCATGTCGTATGTCTGTTTGAAAGACATCCTGCTGTGTGGCGGTTATGAAAATAACAGACAGACCCTTACAAAAAGGGGGGGGGGGGGGGGAGGGGTGACAGGTGGGCTACATACAAAACTGCAAGAAAGAACAATCTTGAACATGAATGCCACGACTGAACCTAATTCGGTACATCAGAACTTCCTCAACACCTTAAAAACAGGCTGTGCAGGTGATCCTCTAGGAGGCGCTACACTGCCTTGGCCTGCTCTGCTCTGATTGGCTGGCTAACAGGAAGGAACACAGAACTACAGCAGGAGACGGTCAACCCTCCAACAGGGGACGGGTACCTGATGTTACTCTGCCCAAACAGAAGACACCAAACCAAAATATAAAGCAAGTCAATTCCCTGGAGTGAAACCCCAAAACCTGAGGACCTGTTGGCATTTAACTCCAACTTTACCAAAGGTGTGCAGGTAAACAAGCCCTTCTCCACAAGCTTGCTCCTTAAAGAGACCAGGGAAAGAACTACAGGTACGAGGGAAAATACAATCTGCCAAATCCCATCATCTCTGTAAAAGTGTTGGTTAAAAGCTGAAGGCGTTTCTGTCGTCCCATGCAGATTAAACCATGTTTTAAAGAAAGAAATGAAAAAAAGGGAGATTATACTTGTGTTTATGGAATGTGGATATATAGGGTTCAGAGGTCAGACCAGAAGAAGTGACTGACTGATGAACCTTCTGTCCTGGAGGGGGGCCCTGGTGATGTCACAGCCCTTCGACCAACAGCAATTGAAGGTTTGGATTTCTTTTAAAAAGTCACACAGAGAGTACTAAGTACACATTTTAAAAATGAATTAATCTTCCAGGACCCTTAAAAAAACAAGATTCCTTTTGCTTTTCCAATTAAAATGGAACTTAAAATTTTAAAAAACTGTCATTTTGAGAATGTCTGATGTGGTGTCCTTATATTCTCCAACTATTATTTTTCTTTCTCCCATAGGATATTTATATATAAAAAACCTTTTAAATATTCTGTGCCACGGCAGTATTTTTTACTGTCATTTCTTATAAAATGTAAGTCTTAGAGAGTGAAACAACCATGACTGCATACAATGTTAAAACAAAAAAAAAAAAAAAAAAAACACAAAATAAAAGAAAAAGGAACAGTTCTGAACACACTGGGCTGTTCTGGGATCAGTCCACGTTGCAGCCGGGCTGTTCTGGGATCAGTCCGAGTGGGGCCGGGCTGTTCGGGGATCAGTCCGAGTCGCTGCTGAGCTGTTCTGGGGGGATCAGTCTTAAGTCACACTCGGGCTGCTCTTGGATCAGTCTTAAGTCACACTCGGGCTGCTCTTGGATCAGTCTTAAGTCACACTCGGGCTGCTCTTGGATCAGTCCACGTTGCAGCCGGGCTGTTCTGGGATCAGTCCGAGTGGGGCCGGGCTGTTCGGGGATCAGTCCGAGTCGCTGCTGTCCGAACTGGAGCCGCTGGAGCTGCTGCTGCCCGTGTCGGAGGAAGAGCTGCTGCCGCTGAGCCGGGACGGCCCCCCCCGCTTGCGCCGAACCCGCCTTCTCTGCTGGGAGAGAGACACGCGTCACGCGCTGCCACGCCCAGACGCGTCTGCGTGAACAGCCGCACCGACGCGAACAAACGGACGGCCACAACCGAGCAACTAGACGCACGGCTAAAACAAACGTCCAGGCTGTTCTTCCATGCGGCCTTGGCCACATGAACGGCCAGACTCACAGCGCCACGTCCACGTGAAAACCACACCCACACTGCCATGCCAATAAAACAACCACACCCACTCTGTCGCACACACAGTCGGACAGACACACGCCAAACATACACACCGTTTCATGTTCGTTCATCACCCGCCCTACACAAGCACACCATGCACAAACACACCCCCGTCACCCCATGATCAGAACCCCCACATGCCCACACCCCCGTCACCCCATGATCAGAACCCCCACATGACCACACCCCCGTCACCCCATGATCAGAACCCCCACATGACCACACCCCCGTCACCCCATGATCAGAACCCCCACATGAACAAACCCCCATCACCCCATGATCAGAATGTAAGGTAAGCCGAAATGGGGGCTGTTCAAGCCCGAAACTACCCTGTGTGGCGTAATAATCTGAGTGAAACCCTAAAATGATTGGACTTACAGCCCTGCCATTCATTCTGACCTGCTAATAACTAGGCCGGATGTTTTTAGTTCACTTTAGTTGGCAGGCAGCGTAACCTGGCAATTTTATGTTCTAATTTGCTAAATTGTTTGGGGTAATTTAAATAATAATGATAATAATAATAATAATAATGCCAAATGATTTATTTTGGTTTGTGATTCTTTGTGGTGGAAGTAATGTGATGAGGGGTGTGGGGATATAGAGCCAAACCATCCCCACCTCCCAAACCTCCCTTCCTTTCCCCTCAGCACACCAACACTGGCCACAGGGTGTGTGTGTGTGTGTGTGTGTGTGCGTGTGCGCGTGCGTGTGTGCGTGTGTATAAAGTCTTGAGCAGAGACATGCAGGCGTGCATACAGGAGCGCTGGAAGAGGCAAAGCAACAGGAAGAGAGGCAGAGGAGCAGACCCCTCCTTTGCCGGCGTAGTGCAGCTGCACCACCCCCCTCCCCCCTCGAGCCTTAACGCTTCGTTCCCCAACCAGCGCAAAACGCCTACGGCTATCCTAACGCCAACGTCGTTCTGAAGTTTCTTTTGGAATTGGAGAGACTTCCTGTGCGAAAGGGAAGAACGAGCAACAGTGACCCGGGCTGCCAGCTCCAGAGTGCCGCTTACTTCCTGTTCCTCACAGGAAGTGGTATCATCATGCTTAATAGCATTCAGTAAGGGGGGGGATAGGGCGCGGGATGAATGTCCAGCTTAAAAGTACTGGGACCTAGGGATGGACATGGCCGTTACTTTTTGCTTTAAACATTAAATTGAGAAAAGGCCCGGATGAAAATAAGTGAAAAAAATTGGCAAAATCCCTCAAAGATGGAATAATAGCGGGAGAAAAAAGGAGTCAAATGAGTCGTCCCGCCATCCTGTCTGTCCTGCCAGGTCTCTAAGCCGCGAGCCGATTGGCCAGCCTGTGGCGTGGCTCCGCCCCTCAGACATGGGTACCTTTTTTGGGCGGGTTCTTGTTGTTGTTCAGGTGTCCGCTCACGTCCTGCAGTCTCTTTTCTAACTCTTTCTTCTTTTCCTGAGCGAGCTCTTCCTTAGACTTGGCGCTCTTTTTCCCTGTGCCCTCTGCGGGAGACACACAGTGGCGCACAGTCAACACAGGCTCCCCGCCTGCGCCACGCTGCACAGCCACACAGTAGCCTCTTACGCTCCCTCTTCAATTCTAGCTTCTAACTTACTTTTTCAAAACCCACATTAAGAGTGACTAGGCTAAGCGTTAGATAATAAGGCCAGGGACCCTGCTGCAATCCCGGAATTCACTCGGCCTCAGCAAGAGGCCTATATCGGAGTTCACAGAATTAAGGATGCACCGTCCACACTAACTAAGAGACGTGTACAGGGGTGGGGGTGGGAGGGCGACTCAAAATTAGAAAGAAAAAAAAGAAAAAAAAGAAAAAAAGAAGAAAAAAAAAACCCGCAAGAAGCACCTAAAGCCAGAGAAGAAGAAGGGGGTGGGGCCTCCCCTCCCCAAAGCAGACAGCCCCTCCCCTCTGCCGCCTCAGTAGGGGGGACGCTCGGGGGGGACGCTCGGGGGGACTTACGTAAAGGTTTCCGCTGCTTCTTCTGTAAACAGGACTTGACGTATCGCTCCAGCTCGCGCAGCGTGGAGGGCTTGAGCGTCTCGAAGTCGATCTCGATCTCGTCGGGGTTGGAGTCCCGCAGCGAGGGCTCGCGCGACTGGATGATGTGGACGACGCGGCCCAGCTTCTCGCCCGGCAGCCGGTTGATGTCCAGGCTGAGCTGCCGCTTCTCGTCGTACGTCATGGGCAGCGAGTCCTCCCCATCCGACTCGTACGCCGCCGCCTTGGCCCCCTTCTTCGGCTGCCTGCAGGTTTGGCACACGGCAGCGTTACGGCTTTTTGCCCCGCCCTTAATAACCCTTTGCAGAGTAGCTTTTTTGGAATGTTTCTTTTCAAAATTCTAAGTCCGTGTTCTAGAACTCCATTGCTTTCAATTACCAGTAGTGATTGTTACATCAGCATTAGAATGTTCAGTTAAGAACATTCTAATCACATATTTGTGATCTTACACCTCAAAGGGTTAATTAGTACCCACGAGTCAGAGATGTTAATGACCTGGCTCTGATGCACGCACACTGTACATTATTCTAAGCCTCTACCAGACATCTCGAAAAGCAACAGTCACCAGCCGGCATGAAGCATTACTACTCTGCTACCAGGTCTGCATGTCCCTGGTACTGGTGCTACAGCAAGCAAGACCACCAGGCTAACATGGACATGATCTGCACTAACACGGGCAGAGCAGTGTGTGAGACCAACATTAAAACGCTTCATACAGCTCTGCATCCCCAAGTTACATTCAGATACACTAGAATGACTAGGTGATAAGATAGGTCTTGCTGGAGGATGTATCAGGTGGTTGGGGCGGGGCGCTACCTGGTGCCAGTCACGGTGCTGTTGGCTTTCCGGGCGGGGCCTTTCTTCTTGGCGGGTACAGGGACACGTGGCTTCTTCTCCTCCTCTGGCTTCAGCTTGGCCAGTTTGTCTTTCTCTTTGTCCTTCTTCTTCTTCTCTTTGTCCTTCTCCTTCTTCTCCTTCTTCTTCTTGGGTTTACTCACCGGGGCTTGGGACAGAGCAGCCAGCTGCTCATGAACTGCTTTCAGCTGGGGAGAGAGGTGGGGGGGTCAGCCTTCAAACAAGGTGGGGCAAGGTGTGTGTGTGTGTGTGTGTGTGTGTGTGTGTGTGTGTGTGTGTGTGTGTGTGTGTGTGTGTGTGTGTGTGTGTGTGTGTGTGTGTGTGTGTGTGTGTGTGTGTGTGAGAGAAGGAATGTGGGAAAATGTGTGTGTTTGTGTGCGTGTGTGTTTTGTGAGAGAGTACGTGTCCATGTATGCATAAATGAGTATGTGAGAGGGAGCGTGTGCATATGTGTGTGTGCGTGTCGGGGGTCGGGGGTCGGGGAAAGGTCAGGAAGTGGGGGACAGTACATGGAGCCATTATGAATAATCAGGTCCCACTGAAAAAATGCGCACCGTAAAGCTCCTGTGTACAAACAGCTTTCCTCCCACCATTTCTAGGCTTTTATCCATCACATTTCACAATTACTTTACTCTGAAGTTGATCATCTCATTGCTTACCTAGTGCTTTACTAGACCAGTCACAAAGGATTCCAGACACAGAGAAGTCATCTGACATCCTACTCTAATACTCTGGCTTATTACTGTACAAAGGTCTCCATTCTATTATACATTCTGAGAATAAAGACAACCAGCAATTTGGAAAAAAATAGGTACTGTACCCTTTAGAAACAGTAGAAATCTGCACTACCAACATTTCTTTCTGTCTAAGCCCAATTGAAATGTCTCAGAAACGTAGGTTTTGGACACGGGCGTGCACTGGGTAAGCAATGCGAGAGGTCTTTAAGCGTTTTGGACTACCAAACTGAGTGCAAACGGATCTAAAGACCTCCAGAAGACCACATATTACAGCTAGGATTACGACACAAGGATACAGGTCCCCTACAAACACAACCAATAAGAGAGAGGGGAAGTAGACCCAGCTGCCTTAGGCCCAGCTCCCTCCTCCTCTTCCTCCTCCTTCATCCCTTGCTCCCTCATTCCAACCCCCTCCCAAAACACTCCCCTGCCCTGCGCCTTAACCCTCTACCGCTCACTCCACAGGGTGCAACAAAAATAAGGAGGAGTTAGTGGGGGACCGTGAAGGAAAAGGTAAATCACCTGAAAACGTTTGGCACACCCGTTTTTTTTCCCCGACCTGTTACCATTGGGGTGCTCCACAGAGAATTGCTGGTAAAAAAGCCAAAGTGAAATGAGGAAGAGAGAGATACTCCAGAGAATCAAGTTAAAATGATACCACAACAGGCTACTGCACGTCAATCACAGCTACTGCACTCTAAATCTCAAGAGATATTACACTGCAATGATGCCTTCATTAAAAAAATGCGTTTAAAAGTGTAGCATGCAAGCCATTTAAACCAGGTCTAGAGAGAGCAGTATGTGGCGGCAGAGGGTTAAACTTCCGTCCAATCAAGATTTGTGGCTGTGAGGTTTGCATGACTGTAGTGTGAGAGGGAGGGGCCTGGATTAAAACAGGGAGGTGACCAGAGGATGGCCCTCCCCCTGCCCCGCCCCGCCTCGCCTCCCTCCCTCCTCCCTCGGATTGAAACCCACCTGTTCCGAACCCACCTGTTCCTGCAGCTCTGCGAGCCGGGTGGCCCGCTCCTCCTCCGAGTCTGAGCTGTCTGAGGTGGAGCTCTCTCCGCTGCTCCCGCTGCTCGCCCTGCTCTTGCTCACCACGCCCGCCGCGGGCGGGGCCGAGGGCGGGGTCGCCTCCACCGGCTCGTCCGGCATCTTGGCGAACTTCATCTCGAAAACGTCCTGAGAGGGGGAGAGAGCGCAGGGGAGAGGCAGAGAGAGGGAGAGAGAGAGAGAGAGAAAATGCATGAGGAGAGAGAGGGAGGGAGAGAGAGAGGGAGGGAGAGAGAGGGAGAACAAATGCATGAGAGGAAGAAAGAGAGAGAGAGAGACAGAGACAGAGACAGAGAGAGAGAAAGAGGGAGGGAGGGAGAAAGAGTGAGAGAGACAGAGAGAGAGAGAGAGCGAGAGAGAAAGAATGAGCGAGAGAGAGAGAGAGGGGTGGAGGGAGGGAGAAAGAGTGAGACAGAGAACATGCAAGAGAGAGAGATGTTTAAACCGTCTGCCTTGTCCCAGTCCAACTGAGCAGTGGTAAAGAGGCTAGCAAGAAATTTAGCAAGCTAGGATGAAAATAAAATTTAGGTTATGCAAACCAAAGGGCAAAATCTATAAGCTATCTAGCGCAACATCTAGCCAGAATACATCAAATAAAACACACAATAACGAATAATTATACAACAGCTAGCTAGCTACTGAATTAGGAAGCTGGGTAATGATAAACAATATTAGATTACTAGCATGCCCAATCTAATAATTTAGCTTTTATAATATGCAAAATGTAAGTATTTTACATATTTTACCGTACAGCTGCAGCCCTCATACAGAATCTCTAGCAGTCAGTGCTTGGGGGAAAGCCACATTCTTGTTCAAATCAAATAGACAGGGATATTAAGACACACTTGGTACACTGCAGGGTTACAAGTGCAGTGCTCCGATTCTCCAGAATAATGTCATCCGTGAACTTGAGTGGCAATTACTTGGCATAAAATACAATGTCCGTTAAACAGGACATTGTTCACAGTATACTCCCTTTCCTGGTCCACGCACAGAAAAGGTCTACGCAGTTTCTCAGTCACGCTAAGACAGCCCAAGCACTGTCTCAAGTTAGCAGCTTCGCATTCATGTTGAATCACATCACAGGGGTCTATGCTAAGCTTTTTGCCAAGGAGCACTTAAAGGAGCTATATGTAACAAATTTACTGTACTAAATCATAAAATAACCATGATCAGAGATTAAGGAAACATGCTAAGTCGAAATCCTGGCTTCTCCGACAACAATGCTACAGCCAGTATGTTCTCCTTTGAAATTTCCATTCCGGGTCAGAACGTCTGTATTTGTTTTGGCCTGTGTGTTTCACCATTCTCCGAGTTGACTCCGAGTCCACTGCCCATTACAAACAACCAGATGTACCCCGGCACTCCGACAGCCAATTTATGAATGCCTAAGCTAAGTTGAACATCGTTTCCATTTAGCTAGCTAGCTAAAGATTTTAATATATATATGTATATAGTTACTTGCGAAACATACCACTAACGTTAGCTTATATCTGTGTGACCGTAAACATAGCCAGCCATGCATCTAGCTAACATTGACAGAGTTATTAAAAATCCACGAGCTGGTTTATAATTTGCAAACAATAAATAATGAACAAATTGCAAACATATACATTAGCTGATCAACTTACACTGTAGGACTCGTCATCGCTTGTCATTGTCAAAATAGAATAAGCTCGTCTCCAAATATAATTGCGCTCGGCTCGTCTTGCGCTCGTGTTCGCTCAGTGTCTCGACTCTCTCCAATATTATGAATTTGGATTGCAGTACTCATTTTAAACGCTCGGTGTCAATGTTACAGATCGCTCCTTTAATTTGTCACTTTATTTGTGCCCAGTAGGGATCTTGATAAGCGGCTGGGATCTTACTGTAATTTGATTAAAGATGATTACCATTGCCTTCACAATCATTAAGGCCGTGATACTCAGGCCACATATTCAGGCAATGCAGATGGGTAATTTTGCCTAGAAATTTGACCAATAGTATCATTTCACCATATTTTCATTTCTTAGAGCCCACTATGTTAGCCTCACTGATTTTTGTCCCATTTGCTCATCTCCACCCATTCTGCAGGCAAAATTGCACATCTAGATTGCCTAAAATATTGCCTGTATATCATGGCAATTCCTTTTAATTAAGAATACCAATTATAAATATACCTGTTATGACAGAATAAACCAGACGTACATTAGGTTAGTTCCTCAACGCTTTCAGATCAGAAGCGGTTGCTTTGGGTCATACAGACGAGGGGCTCGGTGAGCACCCCCCTCTCAAGTGGATCAATGCTGTCACTTCACCCAGTGGTGAAAATCATTGCAGCAAAAGCGCATGGCAAGTTGGCAGCTGAGAGCCGAACCAAAGGAACAAATCCTTACGGTTCCTTTCATTCACCAAAAAGTTTAGCTCAAAAAGAACGAATCGTTCACGAATGACACGCCACTACAAAAAAATTTGTACATTTTTTTTTAAAGCTTTCTAAACAGCTGACTTGGTGTCATTTCTATGACTACTGCTCTGCACCATCTAAAACAGGCTTTTATTTAAACACAATTTTCAAGCAGATTTAAATTCAATTTTCAACCTTTTCTTTAGGCGGCTCGAAATTGCATTTAGGCGGCCCGGCCAAGATCTTACAATGCAGGGAAAACCCTGAAGTTAATGAATTGAACAGTGAAGAGTTAAGCTTGACACAGGTCCAAATCTACTCTCATGCCAGTGTTTTTAGTAGGAGCAAATGCAAGCATCTTGAACTCTGAATCAGCCTGAGCAGTGTCTCAACACTCCACTAAAATTACCTGAGCAGCGTGTCAACACTCCACTAAAATTACCTGAGCAGCATTTCAACACTCCACTAAAATTACCTGAGCAGCATTTCAACACTCCACTAAAAATAACCTGAGCAGCATTTCAACACTCCACTAAAAATAACCTGAGCAGCATTTCAACACTCCACTAAAATTACTTGAGCAGCATTTCAACACTCCACTAAAAATAACCTGAGCAGCATTTCAACACTCCACTAAAAATAACCTGAGCAGCATTTCAACACTCCACTAAAAATAACCTGAGCAGCGTTTCAACACTTCACAATCAGCATTTCAACAGCTTCACAATCATGTTGAAACAGCCTGAGCAGTGTCTCATGTAAACATTAGAAACAGCTTGAGCAGTTCTGCACTAGCAAACAGATGCCGAGCGAGTTGCTGTCGTGGTCTCCCACCTGCAGTTTCCTGGCCATGGCGACGACCTCGTGGTCGGGCGGGTTGTACTTGTAACAATTAGAGAACATTAACCGAACGTCGGCCGCGAAGCTCTGCGCGTCCTGGTACTCGCGCTCGTCCATCTTCTTCTGCAGGGGAAAAACAGTATGTCAGCTATGTGCGTATGTAGTGTGTGTGTGTGCGTGTGTACTGTATGTATATTAACTGTGCTGAGGGTGCATACTGAGTAGTGCGGGTTTAAGTAGTATGTACATAAAGCAAGTGTACAGCACAGGGGTCTGCATCCCTGGTCCTGGAGATCCCTATAGGCTCTGCTGGTTTTCACTGTTACTCTGCGCATAACATCTATTCGAGCAGCTGATTACACGGTTAACTCACTTCACCTGGTTAATTGGGTCTGAATCGGCTGCGGATTTTAAGGTGAAAAGAAAAAGGAGCAGAGCTTGTGGCAGATCCCTGGTGTAGCGTCTGCTATGTGTGTACATTATGGGTGTAGCGCAGACCTGGGTCAAATACATGGCCATTTAAATACCGTACTTGGATTTATAAAGTATTTCATGTATGTGACATTTCCAAATACACTGGCCCAAACAAATGATTCACTTTTCATCTGGAGAAGGTCTCCTCGACTGAAACGTTTGTATACATAAATTTGGTTTGTATACATACATTTTTTGCCTAAAAAGAGTGTCACGCCTCATCTCATCCAATGCTAGACTTTTGAAACATTTAAAATACTTAAATTAAAATTCTTGAAACCGAATTCACGGCAGTCCAACATGGCTTATTTTGATGACAATACGGGCTAACAAAAGTGCACTACCATGACTACAGGTTGTAATTAAAACATGAAATAAGACGCTATGTTAAGCAGTGAGTATATGAGAGCATTTCTAAATTGCACCAAGCCATCAAATACTTTGTAAATACCATTTAAAGCATTTAAAAGACTATACAATTTGTTTGAAAGCAATGGAAATACTTTAAATATGTATTTGATCCAGATGTGGCACAGCACAGACATCATACACGTGGCCTGTAGCGTGTGTGTGTAGGGCGTGTGCATGTCGCATGCGTGTGTGTAAACGGGGGCACGTGTGTTCTGTGCATACTTTGACTGTGCTGAGGTCCATGGGGTGTTTGATGATGTCATGGTAATCGTGGAGCTCCAGAGCTTCTGCGTCCACCGGTTTGTAGAAGGGCCAGGCGTAGGCGGCGTGCTTCTTGGAGAGCATCTCCTTCAGGATGCTGTCGCAGTAGCGCAGGTGCTCCGTCAGTTTGCCCTTCTTACCCGCGTGCTGCGGAACCTCCCCGTCCTCCAGGTCTTTCTTGGGGGGCTTGATGGGGCGCCCCGTGCTCTCCCGCCGGGACACCACCTTCTCCGGCTTCTGCTCCAGCAGGACGGGGGGCGGCGACTCGCTGCGGCTCGCCGTGATGGCGGAGGTGGTGGGCGTGGTGGTGTCCGCTTTCCGCTTCACGCCCTTCCTCTGCGGACGATGCAAACGGAAAGCACGCGTCAACGAACGGAAGGGGTTCTTCGCTCAAATTCAGTCACGGTCACACGGCTGTTTTAGGAAATCTATACGTCTTAACTATGTAAAGTAATCCGTGACCGTCTCCCTCACAGCCCCTGCATGCAGTGGGGCAGGGGGGCGGGACTTACTTTGACAACAGGCTGTGCGGGGGGCACTACGGGCATCATGGGAGAGGCGGGGGGCGGAGCTTGGACTGCCGCAGCGTTGGCCGTGATTGTTGGCACGGGCGTGGCCGCGATGACGGGCGTCTCAGACACCTGTGGGGGGGAGGAGCCGGACGACACTGCTGCCACCTGTTGGCCCCCTACACACACACGCACACACACGCGCACACACACGCACGCGCACACACACACGCGCACACACACACACACACACGCACGCACGCACGCACGCACGCGCACACGCACACACACACACACACACGCAATCACGCAAGACAAGCAAAGGTAAACGTATAGCTCTCTGCAGGAAAGGTTATGAATGATTTAACCTATGTATGCCACATTATTTCAGAAAGCAGAAAATTATGGAAGAACCTAAACATGAGTATTAAATAACTGTAGTTGACCAGGAGACAGACAGGGGAGTATTCACAGGGACGGGGAGATTGGGAACCCCTCCCATATAGCATGCTGCCAGCACATTTTTCTTAATACTTATTTGGCAATTGGGCTGTCATGTCAGTGTCTTGCGTGAAATCACCATGGAGACCATAAACAGGCAGGGTTGTACGAAGAGGAAGGACGGTGCAGGATGGGCAGGTGTATTCTGGTGCAGGATGGGCGGGTGTATTCCCTGTGGATTTGGAGGGAACAGGGGAAGGGGTGGGATAGGTTACCTGTGCCGGGGGGGCCCGTTGGTTTCCGTCCCTTTCCTTTGGGGGCAGGAGGCAGGAGTTCCACCTCCTCCTGGGGCATCTGCGCCACCTTCTGCAGGAAGATCTTCTCCAACGCCTGCGCCATCAGCACGATGTCATCCGTGGGCTGGAGAGAAAGGCGGGGTCAGGGGCGGGGTCAGGGTCCGGGACAGGTGGGGTTTAAGCGCCACACAGCAGCGGCGTCTAAACTGAGGAGCGCTGCATAGCGTCTCCCGTAATCAGGCCTCACGTCTCTTAAGATTTAGCCACAGCTTACCGACTTAGCCATTGATTACTGTGTGAACTAGACTTGAAGTTCATGGCTATGGATAGCTGCTACTTTACGATGGAACTGTACTTTATCTGACCTGTTTGTAGTCATTTTAATTACCTTCGCGGTAAACATTTACCGTATGTCGCTTTGGATAAAACCGTCTGCCAAAGAAATGTAATGCAATAACCTAAAATGCAATAATGAAGACGAGGATGGGCTGAAGATGGGCTAAAGATGACCCGCAGACCGCCGCTCACCTTGTTGTAGATGTAGCAGTTGGTGAACATGGTGTGTGTGTGTGTGTTTATATACCTTGTTGTAGATGTAGCAGTTGGTGAACATGGTGTGTGTGTGTGTGTGTGTGTGGGTGTGGGCGTGGGCGTGTTTATATACCTTGTTGTAGATGTAGCAGTAGGTGAACATGGTGTGTGTGTGTGTGTGTGGGTGTGGGCGTGTTTATATACCTTGTTGTAGATGTAGCAGTTGGTGAACATGATGTGTGCGTGTTTATACAGTTGCACTCAAAATTATTCAAACCCCTTCACTTTTTGCGCACTTTATTGTGTTGTAGATTTAATTTTAAATGGATAAAATTGCCATTTTTAATCATCAGTCTACACTCAGTAACCCATAATGACTAAGTGAAAACATGTTTTTAGAACTTTTTGTAAATATATTAAAAATCAAAAACTGAAATCTCTCATGTGCGTAAGTATTCATACCCTTTGCTTTAATGTATTTTTAAAGTATCATATTTCATATTTGGTCGCATATGCTTTGCATGCTGTTACTTCGTGAAGTCTGTGACCCATCAACATCAAAATACTCTCAATATCTTATTTTCAGGTACTGTTACAAGCGGTTTGAATACATATGCACATGAGAGATTTCAGTTTTTGATTTTTAATACATTTGCAAAAATTTCTAAAAACATGTTTTCACTTTGTCATTATGAGTTATTGAGTGTAGATTGATGGGCAAAAATGGCAATTTTATCCATTTAAAATTAAATCTACAACACAATAAAGTGTGCAAAAAGTGAAGGGGTTTGAATAATTTTGAGCTCAACTGTATACCTTGTTATAGATGTAGCAGTTAGTGAACATGGTGTGTGTGTGTGTGTGTGTGTGTGTGTGTGTGTGTGTGTGTGTTTATATACCTTGTTGTAGATGTAGCAGTTGGTGAACATGGTGTGTGTGTGTGTGTTTATATACCTTGTTGTAGATGTAGCAGTTGGTGAACATGGTGTGTGTGTGTGTGTTTAAATACCTTGTTGTAGATGTAGCAGTTGGAGAACATGGTGTGTGTGTGTGTGTGTGTGTGTGTGTGTGTTTATATACCTTGTTGTAGATGTAGCAGTTGGTGAACATGGTGTGTGTGTGTGTGTGTGTGTTTATATACCTTGTTGTAGATGTAGCAGTTGGTGAACATGGTGTCAGTGTGTGTGTGTGTGTGTGTGTGTGTGTGTGTGTGTGTGTGTGTGTGTGAGTGTTTATATACCTTGTTGTAGATGTAGCAGTTGGTGAACATAGTGTGTGTGTGTGTGTGTGTGTGTGTGTGTGTGTGTGTTTATATACCTTGTTGTAGATGTAGCAGTTGGTGAACATGGTGTGAGTGTGTGTGTGTGTGTGTGTGTGTGTGTGTGTGTGTGTGTGTGTGTGTGAGTGTGTTTATATACCTTGTTGTAGATGTAGCAGTTGGTGAACATAGTGTGTGTGTGTGTGTGTGTGTGTGTGTGTGTTTATATACCTTGTTGTAGATGTAGCAGTTGGTGAACATAGTGTGTGTGTGTGTGTGTGTGTGTGTGTGTGTGTGTGTGTGTGTGTGTGTGAGTGTGTTTATATACCTTGTTGTAG
>CM056376.1:13345458-13412958 GCA_029718625.1 Synaphobranchus kaupii
AGAAACCGTTAAGGAAAACGCAACAGGAAATTTTCGCAACAGCGACTGCTATGAAAGCACAGCACCAGCGATGTGAATCAAGAGCTTTAAGCTTCTCAGTCATTCAAGTAAAAACTACCTTTCTATCTCGCCCATCTTTTTCTCTTCACTCAACAGCACCCAGCGTGAAAAGAGAATGACAGAAAGACCGCAAAATGTGCTCCTCTTTGAAAGACTGAGCTAATGCCAAGGTATACCTGCCTACATGGAGATGCCTCCGTCTCAGTAAAGGTCAACAGGTTCACCCCGGCTCATTAAAACCTTAATGCTACTCAAACGTGTGTTCCCGCAGAGCTAAACAAACCAGGGGTGAAGGCCATCTGTATAAAGAGGGCTTTGTTTTCTTTGTGGGGTGCCCCAATGCTGATATGGGGCGCATGATCCCTCAGGGGGGGGGGGGGGGGTGCAGAAGGTGCGATGGGGTACGCAGTGACTCGCTCACTCAGTCATGCACTTTCCAGCGTTTCCCCTACATAGACTCATCTGTGGCGCACCGCCACAACATCAGCACAGCCACCACAAAACAAAAAGCTGATAGTCAATAGCGGGATTTATTCATGAGCGATGCGTTTGGAGACGCACAGTCCTTGGGAGATGAGCAACCACAGAAATACGACATGGTAACTTTCTTTATCTCTAAATGATAAAGAAAAAGTTTTATCTGCACCCCTGATCTATGATCGCAACCCCCCCCCCCCCCCCCCGGTCCACAATAGCAAGGTAGCTACATTACACCGTTAGCAAAGCGTTATGGCTAACGCGTTACCCCAGCTGCTTGCAGAGTCTGTAAGTTATATTCAAAACCTCATGTCGCCACATACAGCCTCCAAGCCAGGGCATGAAATTTACTTTTTCACCCACTGGACAGAGTGGCTTGTGAATTCAAAAAATCACCAGCCATTTTCAACATTTTAGCAGCCACATTACCCTTTTACAATATAACACAACCTGGATGGCTACTTGCCAAAGTGGCTGCTAGAGTAGAAACTCTAGAGTAGAAACTTTTACCAGAATTCGGCTGGTGGCGGGTGTCAATATCACACCCTGCTCCAAACCTAGTGGAAACACTCTCAGACACAGGGTGTGGCGGCCTTGACTTGGTCTGAAACACCACCACCACCACCACCACCCCCCACCAAAGATAAGGAGACGATCTCCATCAGGAGTAGTGCTGAGAGGTTTGACGCAAACTTTGGCCTGGTTATGAGAGAGCGCGAATGCACAGTACCAGTGAAACCCAGACACAGGAACAGCACCATGCAGAGATCCCAAGTCAGATCTTAAGAAATTACAGGAAGTAGAAATGTGTACCTGTTCATCAGCTTGTCAGGTTATTCGGTGCAATACATCAGCTCGCAAACTGTAACACACTTGCATGACCGTGTTATTCATTAATTTCACGTTAAACTCACACAGAAGCAAACTCTGCTGCAAGTTCCGCTCACTCTCTCTCTCTCTACGACACAGCCTCCGCCGAACCAGCAGCAAAACCTGCTGCAAAATCACAGCGATTACAGACTGGATTCCGTTCACTGCACCAGAAAAAAAACCTGTGATAATTTATCAGAAAATACATGTAAGAAATACACAAAAAATTGTCAGATGCCCAGGAAAGCAGAGTGCCCATCAGGGAAGTGACAAAGCTAAACAGATTTTAGACCCACGAGATGTCCTGTTTCGGTCACATGACCATAGGAAGGGAGCCAGACACTATGTGTACAGACTGCGCATGACATTTTTCACATTAGCTACCCGTTTTGTGTTTTCCTGTTAAATATTTCCATACAAAACCATCTCCTCACCACACACATTTAACAACTGCGATGGGCCTCACCTCAGTCAGAACTGCATCCACACAATATTGCCACCTTATCCTACAAACCTCAAGGATGTTGCCATTCTAATATGGCTAAGATGTTGGAGTACTTTTCTCTTTTTGGAAAATAACTATTTTGTGTGACAAGGGCTGCATCAAAATAATCAGTTACAACATATTCACAAATCTGGAAAATGTACATAACCGACACGCCATGTATCGTCAACAAGCTGACTTACGTGAAAGTCATCACCTACCAGCAGGATTGGCCAGTACAACTGTGAAGCAGGCTTTCAACCTGGATGCAGGTACTACCCTATGGGATTCTATTCTATTCCTCTAGTACAGCTTGTAACATCAGCCCATCCCACGTGTCAACAGGGCTCTGGCAAGTTGATCGCTGGCCGGGCCGGGTGGACCATGTTTGGCTCGAATATTTATGCCAGGTTAGAAACCACTGGCTGTGAACTCCCTACACGACATGTGACAGTGCTCTCATCTATAAGCAGGAGATCTTCCTCCAATTAGATCAGAGGTCCTCAATCTCATCCAGAAAGGACCGCAATGGGTGCAGGCTTTTGTTCCAACCAAGCAGTTACACACTCCACTAATCAACCATTAGTCTTTGCTAAGGACCTTGATTTAGTAGAATCAGGCGTATTACTGCTTGGTTGGAACAAAAGCCTGCACCCACACCAGCCCTTTGGGACACCTGAATTAGATCTCTGAATAAGCTGGAGATATGAGAAGCCTGGAAACAGATTTCTGCACACAGGCAACCCGCCTTTACCTTTCAGATACAGGCTCCAATAGGTTAACCCAGCTCATCACCTGAGCCGACACTTCCCCAGCTACCAAGCGGACATAGTATTTATTCAACACAGTAACTCCCAAGGTATCACTCTGCCTGTATTTATACAAAGCCTATAGCCTTATAAAGAGCATTTATGTTGCTGCATTAAACAGAACACTTTGGTGCCATACTTTCAGGTACAATACGAATGCATTCTTTATATCTTTCTCTCACACACACGCATATTTCAACGGATGTAATAAACACATGATGGTGGGAATATTGCAGATAGATACAAAAACATTTCACAGCAGACATATTCTGGGTTCAGTAATAACAAAAATAACCCCAAATATAATCTAGCAGTGCATAACACAAGTTTATGTTGCTCGTTTTTAACTGTAGCCACGCAGCTGTAGTCTTGTATAAAATAACATCTTAAGAAATGGTGGCAATTTCAAATATTTGATCCCCGTAAAAATAAATAGCGATATTGTAAATCTGGTTACTTTAGAAAGTCAGCAAACATTTCAAGAATGGTGCAGAGAGATTACAGTTTGTCATTCAGCAGGTACAGATTACTGGTAGTAGGACAAGTTATACCTGTGACCTCTGACGTTTAGCTGCTGGTTACCACATTATCCGTCCCACAATTTTGGGCTTTATTTTTAGCTAACGTTAGCCAAAACACAACATTATGCATGATTAATGGAAAAAAAATCACCAAAAATTGCAGTTACTTTTTATTTTATTATTATTATTATTATTATTATTAAATCAGAATAACAGAATTCACTGAAAAATTGTGTTTACCAACCTCCAATATTCACTAACAATTTCTGAGCCACACAAGCTAGCTAATGTTAACAAATACACGTAACGATACTTAATTATACATTATTGTGGTTCAAAATAGCTCACATGGAGTAACGTTTAGAACTTGAATCAACTATGTTAGCTAGCTTTTAAAACTAGCCTAAGTTATAACTTACTTGATATAGCTTGCTACTTAGTTCTAGCTAGCTATCCCAGATAATGTTAAAGGCAATAAAAAAAAACAATGAACGTTACTAAAACATAGCCAACTAAAACAAAAAAAAGCTAAAGTACATATAACGTAAGGCCAGATAAGGTTAAATGATGTAACGTTATGTTACAGTGTTAGTGCACGCTAACTAGCCAGCTAGGCAATGTTAGCCAGAAACCGGAGGGCCAGCTAGCTAACATGTAGCCAGCTAGCTACAATGGGATAGGGATGTTAAACAAGCAATCCAAGTATTACCTGACCAAGTAATTATATTGACTGGCCAACATAGTCTAAAACGGAGAAGCTAACGTTAACTACTTAACGTTACAACTTAGCTAGCAATTCTAACTAGCTAGCTAGCAAACGCGGATAATTTGATGATACTAGCTAACGTTAGCAAAACTGGATGTCAAAACGCGAGCAACGTTACCAATGCATCACAGAAGCAGCGAGAAATCACAGTTAAGCAATAACAAGATAATTATGAAGAGATAATATAATGTAACCATAAAAAAAATATTACTCGGGGAAAATGTGTCTGACCCGGCCATCCGAATGCTATTCATTCGTTTCGATCCACCTCTCATAAAAACATTGGCAAGTAGCGTTAGCTAGTAGGCTAGATTTCTCATATAGCCATCCATCTACGCTTATAAACCTGTGAATCCAAAATAGCTTTAATGGTAGCCAAGTAAATTGGGGGCATCCATATGTACGTTTTTGATAGGGCTACCTGTCGCAGACCGTGGACATTAAAAAGTAGCCTAAAGATGGGGTGCAATCATTTTAAAATCGGGTCTCCACACTGCACACATTCTCCTTTAAAAGATGGCGGGCAGGGGAGAGAGGATAGTGTGAAATGCAGGCGATCTTATGGTTAGCCAGCTAGCTAGCTTCTCCATGACTCCGCCACTACTAAAGACCCATCGTGTACACGCCAAACCACAGCTAACGAGAAGTCCAATTATAGCAGTTAGTTAGCGCGTATAAGCACCTAATTTGGCTTGTACACTTTCTCTAAGATCTGAAGTTCGCACACAATATCTTAACCCCAGACCAAGCCAGGCTTTGTTGCATTGTTGCAAGGTAGCTAACCAGCCTTATTGAAAAAGACATATAAGCTACAGACCCAGTGAATTTTCTAAATATTCCGATCAGTTAAAGCAAAAATGCAATACACCTTTATAAAATAACCACTAATTGTAAAAATGTATATTTTAGTTTATTACTTTTTCCCTTCTGTTGATCCAACAGCGTTTTGCTTGCAGTCGTCCGAGCGGATCTTTTATTTCATCGAAGCAGCATAATAGATGAGGCATTAGGAGTCTGCCGCACATGCGCTGTGGCGCGGGGCATCATGGTTCTTGTTGTGCGCCGGTAGGTTATTTACCTCAGAAAACAATCTGTTATTAATAAGGAACACTACGTTTCCCAGTATGCAACCCATACCAAAGTGTTGGTGTTTTGGCCCACTCAGCACGTCTCCTACTGTGGTTTGGGGAAATAATGGATCAGTGTTTGTAATTTTGAGCCTTATTAATAGCCAACAACACTCTCGCTTGTTATGTTAGTGTAAGCAGCCTTGCGGTTTTAATTATTATAATTAAAAATGTGGGTGTAATATAGTTGTTCCTATAACATTCTTTGCCGTTTCCCTCCCGTGAGTTGAAAGCTAGCAAGCTCGCTCGGTAGGTAACAGTACACTACGTCATTTCATCGAGGCTGATAGGTAACACGAATTGTTTTTGTTAAACTCATTAAAACCAACCAGTAAAACTAGAACGTTACACGTAAACTCGGGCCATTTAACGCGGGTTAATTTCCTGCAATATTTCAAAGCAGCCGGCTTAGCAGTTTGGCTTGCCACTATTTAGCAAGGTGCAACTGCCGCCATCTACAATGAAAAAGCGAATGTACTGCTTATCGACATATCTGCCTTTTTGTTTCATCCAGTTGTAAAAGCTTGATATATATTGTATGCATGCATTTTATTTGCGTGGATAATAAAGTTCTTACAGTAGATTGCACGCAATCAGTTGGTCATTTCCACGTGTGAAGAACGCCTCTGCTGACATGAATGCCATTGGCAGTAGCCCACAGTTACCATTCCACTGTCAAGTTAAAAATGATGCGGTGACTGCGGTCGTACCTTGGGTACCCACTGATAAAAAGCATGAACATGTATTCAGAGAAACCCATCATCATGTGATAAATTCATAAGAATGGTAAACTTGTAATAAAAGATACATTAAAGCAAATGAATGAGGTCGATTAAAAGTAAATATAATCTTTTAATGCCTTTTAAAGGTTTATGCAATTACTTTATTGTTTTGTTCTGTATATCAACGTGGCTTGTGCAGTTTATTTTGTTTTAAACCTGATGTATCATCAGTTGTGGTTATTTCATTGTGTTTTGTCATATTGTTATGACAGGTCCTAGAAAAATATAAGATACAAATATGGTGATTTTGATTATTATTGTTAGAACTGCACCACCTCAATATACGTTTTGTTATTTTTGTAAACATTCTATAACTGTATAAGTTGTGTTGAAAAAAATCTTCACACACAAGTTTTTTCCATTTCACACAGGGATGTTCAGTAGACTATTCACTGTTTTCTTGTAGTGTTTTATTTATACCTCATATAAAATTCCCTGGAATTGGATGTGGAAAACTTCAGTTTAAAAAGTAAATAAATTGCTGTCAACAATAATATAGATCCTCATATTTTGTTTGTAATACCTTGGTGAATAACATAATTTCATATTACATGTAGCAGTTTAAAATGCTTAATACAGATATATACATTTCCAATATAAACTGTGGCAAGGATGTCCATGGGGTGACACACGATTGGCCATGCATTCACCCAGAAACTGACAGTAGATGTTTGCCTCCTCTAGGCCCATTGACAAACGAGAGAGGAATGCATTGAAAATACAGGAATGAATCATATGCTTTGTCTGTTAGATTAAACATTTTTCTTTTTCATTATGCAGTCACATACCTCTTATATCTATAATGGCATAGTTTAGTGTAATCATTTTTGTTCACGACTCATAATGACCACACATTTCTGTTTTAATGTTATCTCATTAATCATACAATTTGCATCATACATTATATTGTAGTATAAATCATTTTAGTCACTGATTTAATATATTTAAATTAGATAAATCAGTGACATACAAAACAGTTTTTTAAGGTATTTTTCTCTAGAACTAATTTACTGAAACTACAATCTCCTAAAATGCATTTCATCCTATGAGGCCATACAAAATGAAAACATTGTATTGCAGTCTGGGAAAATAAGTGGTGAAAAGAAAATAATTAATCACTGTTCATCTGGTTGGGGGCTAAGGCCTGGTTTTTTGTAAAATTCCCTGTGCAGCGTCTTTGTGACAGTTTTCTGTAAAAAGCGCTATACAAATAAAATTGAATTGAATTGAATTGAATTGAATCTTGTCTAGAATGTAACAAAATATTGATGTCGCCATTGTGATGTAAATGGAATAATACATCCAGGAGACCGTGTGTTGCACTCAGGCTCTGCAGACTTTAGAGAAGACAGAACACCCATTGACATCCATATCACTTTGCTTGTGCAAAAGGTAGTAATATATAACAATATATTGCTTCTTTAGTTAAACTGGGAACTTGCTGATATAATATCTTGGAAAGTAGTGTGGTTTATCAAATGGTATTTTTCACATATATATATTGTGCATTCTTGGAGAAAAAAAGAATAAGATTTTTGAGTAAACTTACCTGAACTATAGTTTGTACTTCACAGCAAAACTGCTGTTCAGGTACTTCTGCATTGGGCTGAAAATTAATTTTGTGTTTCAAATGAGAGGTGTAAAATCCAGGTCCAGAAAGTAAATGTCCGCCCCAATATTTTGTTCCAATCACCCAGATTTGCTAATTAGCACAATTGTTCAGCCAGGAGGTAGAACTACATCTTTCAGCCAGGAGGTAGAACTACATCTCTGGACTTTCCATCTTCAAATATGCTTTGAGCAGACATGTAAAGTTCAGGGGTCAGAAAGTGAAAATCCTGCCATGTGTTTCGTCCACCCTTGAACTCAGCCAGCCAATTTCACCAATTAGTTCTACCTCCTGGCTGAAGAATTAGCAAAGCCGGGTGATTGGAACAAAAATACTGGGGCAGACTTTTACTTTCTGAACTCCTGGATTTTACACTTGAGGGACTTGCCATTAATCATGGCTGTGTCTGAATCAGCACCCTTCCATACTATTGAGCAGGGCCGTTTCGAGACTGCTTTGATTGGGGGGGCATGAAGAGATGTTGGTGGGGCACAAGGGGAGGACGAAGTAGCAGGGGGTCTGGGGGTCCTCCCCCAGAAAAATTTGAGCCTTTTAAAATTTATTTCCTGCATTTCTACACAACCACACAGAGGGAATTCTCTCAAATAAAATGTTTAATTTATGAATTTTTTCAAAGCCCTAGATCCTTTCATAGAAAGCTATAGGCTAATCAGTATATTAGTGGATAAGATAATTTTATTACATTTTAAACCCACCTCCACCCCCCTCATCTTATAGGACAACTTTATTTATGCCCAATAATACCAAATCATTATCTAACTTATATGGAAACAAGTACAGTGGCGCCTGAAAGTATTCATACCCCTTCACTTTTTGCACGCTTTATTGCATTGTATATTTCATTTTAAATGGATAAAATTGCCATTTTTGCCCATTGATCTACACTCAATAGCCCATAATGACAAAGTGATAACATGTTTTTAGAAATTTTTGCAAATGTATTAAAAATCAAAAACTGAAATCTCTCATTTACATAAGTATTCATACCCTTTGCTTTTCAGGAGAAACAACCCTTAAAGTGATCCATCCACATCTACTCCATATCTGGCCGCAGAGTGATGGTTTGGAGCTCGTTTGATACCTTAGACCCTTGATGACTTACAGCAATTTAGCCAGTCATGTGTAACAGCGTAATTTACAGCTGAATCTAGTCTCACCCCAAAATTCCCATAGAGATCAATTCAAATGCAGAGAGGTTATAATATCGCTTGTAACAGTAACTGAAAATAAGATATTGAGAGTCTTTTGCCCCCAAACTAATTGGTGAAATTAGCTGGTTGAGTTCATGGGTGGAGGAAACACATGGCAGGAGTTTTACTTTTTGACCCCTGAACATTACACCTCTGCCAATCTTATCCGAAAAGGGCCGGTGTGGGTGCACATTTTTGTTTTGGCCTAGCACTATAACACCTGATTCAACTAATTAACTAATCATCAATTAAATAATCAGTTTCAAACACATTGTTACAAATACCCAGGTTGAGCTGTCGGAAAACCAAAAAATGACATTTAATAAATATATTATTTGACAAATAAGATAATTTCTGAATGTAACACATGTCTATATTTAGCTATTTATGCAGGCTCTTTTTCAAAACTATAGTAGTTCAACACGCTTCTAGCTTAACATTACGTCTCATTTGAAAATGAGGAGTGTCAGTTTTTCATCAAACCACATTTGCCAAATTGACTAGCCAAAAAAAAGTGACAAGCCAAGAAATTAAATCACAGACACAGTTACGTCATCTACGTCAGTGGTTCCCACAGGGGGACCCCTGTGTATGCTGGTTTTCTTTCCAATGGCAATTTTTTAATCCCCAGAATTTTAACAAGCTGTTAATTTTTCTTAATTAGGTTCTTTTCATGTTTAGAGGGATTATTTACCATTATGTTAGAAATAGCTCTGCATGCCATGAAGAATTAAAAAGTCCCATCTTCACATTGTACATATTGTGCTATATTGCTAACAATTACATAAAAGATGCAACAATAATGTTTAACTGATCCAATTAAAGACTGAGCAATAAATTAGGTTGTTGAACATGTGTTTAAGTTCTTTTATCATTTTTCCCTTAAATGTATTTACACAATGCAGGTTTGGCTTGTTGTCATTTGCTTTGTCTTTGAAGTCTTCATTATCGACCAAATGGTTAGTTTTCATGGCCATGTGTCCACACTTTCACCAATTACGAGCCTATTGATTCACTTCGGTCTTTAATTTGATCAGTTATATATATATATATATATATATATATATATATATATATGTAATTGTTTGCAAAATAGCACAATATGCATAATGTGAACATGGTACTTTTATGTATGGCATGCATAGCTATTTCTGATAAAACATGGTTTAATGGGGATAAATAGTCCCTCAAAAAATGAAAAGCACCTAATTAAGAAAAATTACGTTTATTAAAATTCTGGCATTGCAATTGTGGTGAGAACGAAAACCAGCACACACAGGGTTCCCCCAGGACCAAGTTTGGGGACCATTGGGCTACGTCACTCTATAACCTATCGTTTTTGAGATTCTGCTCGATCTTTGCGAAGATGACCGCAGCTTATTTGATTCAGTTGAGGGCTCTCGTACTGTCCCTCCTTGTTTGCCGTATGTTTTGTGAATGGTCCTGGACGGCACATGCGTAGTTGTGTGCTCTTTGCCACATTCCGCGCCTGAACGCAAAGCCTTCAATCCTGGCTGCAGGCAAGCTTCCATTGCTAGCTGTATAATTGCAACAAGACGGCTTTCAAGCTCTTCTGTAGAATTAATCGATGAATAACTCAATACTTCGGAGAAAATAAACGAGCTGCGCCGTCGTACCTAAAACCCACAGACCACACTGTAAGTTGAATGGAACCGCTAGCAAGTTATTTAATGCAGATGCACGTAGCCAGCTAGCTAACGTTAGTTGCTGTTGATATGTGTGGTTGGTTAACTATTGCGCGATTGTTTTGGAAGACAATGTGAATTGTGATTGATTAGAAAGAAGAATGCTAAATAACCCACACATTTGGCTGAGCTAGCTAAGTAAGAAGCTGGCTAATGTAGCATGAGTAATGAAGCATGGATTAGCTGGCTAACGTTAGCTACAGGTTTGAGCTGCGCAAACTGGGATACATCTGGACGTTAGCTATGGATGCTAGCTCGCTAAATGTCTATGCTCCACGCCGTAGTATGAATCCATTACTCTTCTACAAATGAGTCGATTTTAAGCAGTAAATGTTATCGTGATTACATTGACATTCGCCATATCAGAAATGAATAACCTTAGTTCAACTTGCCTGCTTATTATCTAAATCTGTAACGAACGCTAAAAATTAACTTGGCTTAGAATCGTAACGTTTCATCGTTGCATGGTACAGTGCGAACTGTCTAGCGCTCGTGGTAGCTTTTTGTTTTCTCCTTCGTTAGCTAGCTGCTTGCTCTGGTAACGTTACACATTAATACAGATACATCAAGTTACCAACCAAATATAAAACGTGCTATATTGAGATCAAGCTAACGGCTATTTGAAGTGACATTAGCATTGCATTAGTTCAGTGGTTTTCAAACTCGGTCCTGGGGTCCTTGAACACATGTATTTAAGTTATTTCATAATTTTGTTTCCTTCAACTTATTAACACAATGCAGGTTTGGTTCATTATCAATTTGCGTTGTCTTTGAGTTTGAATTGTTCATTATCAACCAGATGGTTCGTTTTTGTGGCAATGTGTTCACACTTTCACCAGTTAGGAGCCTATTGATTCACCCCGGCCTTTTATTTGCTCAGTTTTGTAACCTCTTAATGAAATTGTTTGCAATATAGCACGATAAGCTAAATGTGAACATGGGACATTTCTACATTGCATGCATAGCTATTTGCTGACAATTTGGCCTAAGAGGGTAAATAATCCATCAAAACATGAAAAGTGCAATTAAGAAAAATTAACAGCTTGTTAAAATTCTCGGATCGCAATTGTGGTTGGAACGAAAACCAGCATACACAGGGGGCCCAGGACCGAGTTTGAGAACCACTGCAGTAGTTTAACATGAGCTTGGTCGTAATGTTACTTAGCTAGTTAAGCAGCAATATATTTGAATATGTCTAGATCCAGTACTAACAGGTTCCATTGGACCTCACAAACGGAATTTTAGGTAGTTTAACTTTATATAGTTATATGTCAGCATTGGCAATTGTAACGTAATATCAAACGTATCGTTGCAGGCTTAGCTTACACGCGTGTTATAGATAACTTAAAAAACTGGAACATAACATATTGGAATGACAAGAGCATCACATTTTAGTAACATTACTGTTCATACGAAATGATGCTGGTTGAAAAGACACTCTTGTTGTGCCCAAGTTCATCTGCCTTGTTGTGCTCTTCATACCAGCTGTCAGTTGTGCAGGTATGACAGGGGTAGATAAGGTGAATCATCTCTTGATAGTAAATGCTTTGAGATCTAAGTGGTGTGCTACATGACTGCAGTCTATTGTTAGTGTCGGCTATTAGAACTGATGCTACACTGACTTTATGCCACGCTGCCAGTTCTTGAGTTTTCTCTTTCCTTACATTTTAATGAAGCCTGGTAAGATAGACATGGTATGTGGGCAGTGAAATGAGACTCATTGACTGCAGAGGTTTATTTAGGAACCAGAGGGCACGACGTGTGGATTGGCTGAAAACTCCACCTCTGAGGAACGTAAGACCACGTGGTGAAGGACAGTCTTTTAAAAAAAAAAAAAAAATTAAGTGGGAACTGTTACATAGAAGAAAAAATAGAGCGACATGTTATTAGACATTTATCGGAGTGAGGGAGCATGCAACTTGGTGAGCTTGTAAGATTACAGTACCGCTCAATAAACTGAGTTAACAATGTCTACAGTAAGATTACAGTACCGTTCAATAAACGGAGTTAACAATGTCTACAGGGTAGTGAAGGGCGGGAAGTTGGCTCATAAGATGCTAGAGTGGTGCCAGCAGGTGGTCATTTTTGAAATCCGACACAGACCTGAAAGTAGGGAGCAAAAGCAGAGATGCACCATGGAGCTTTCCCCCTGCTAAATCATTTATGTGAATAACTTTATTAACTAAATTCTGTGCTTTTAAGTGCAAAGTACAATCATGGTTTTATTCGCCCACAGTGGTGTTTTACTGACAGACCAAAGTTTTGATTTCAGAATGACCACATCTCTAAAATAAATTGTGTTGAAGGTAACCTCAGACACCCCTTTGCTATGATTTTCTTTCTATTCGCCCTAATTGGAGCATTTTCCTCATGTTTATTTGATTTATGTAATTCATATGCATATCCCCTCCCTGTCCGCTAGTCTGAAAGTGCTGCCTGGCATCCAGTCCCATCTGATTCACCTACTTTGTTACCATGGCAACGGAAGAGAAGAAGCCGGAGACTGAAGCCACTAAAACGGCGTCTGCATCTTCCGCCTCCGTCGGCCAGAGCAAGGTAACCGTAGCAACACAAATGTCCTTCCACACCGTCACCCAGACTGCCTCCAGTTGCAAATGTAATGGCAGCTTAAAGGAGACTTAAGTCAGGTCTAGGATGTGTATATTCCAGGATTTTGTGTTGAGGTTAAATGAAACTGCCCTGATTGTAGGAATGAGGGTGGAGTTTTGCATGAGAGGGATCTTGTGGGTCAGTTGTATGGTGGGGTTTACATGTATGTTAATTACTCTTGTATGTACTGCTTGCATGTAGTCAGCACCTGTGAAGCCAAATTACTGCCTGAAGTTCACACTCGCTGGCCATACCAAAGCTGTCTCCTCGGTCAAGTTCAGCCCCAGCGGAGAATGGCTGGCCAGCTCTTGTAAGTGTTTTAGCATGTGTGCACAAGCTGGTGTCCATACATGCCTTTGTCACTGCCTTTTTGTGCCTGTCTGTGTAAGCTCTTAATTGTGTGTTAAATCTTCACAGCAAAACTGCTGGTGGATATTCGACACGCTAGGGTGATAAATGTGTGCACCAGCAGTGTTAGAATTGTACCGGCATTTTTGAGGACTGAATCAGAACTTTAAACCACAATCTGGGAACACAAAAATAGACAACGGGCTTTGTGTAGCACCATTTCAGGTAAAACGACTGATTCTTATGTCTGCGAAGCCAGGTCAGAACCAGACTAGGCCAGCCCACCACAGTGCACATCCAAATTAGAGAAAATAATAGTTATATTTTTGGCAAAGCTTGAGGGGAGTGTGCTTTTGGTGCTTAGACTGAGGAGAGGGCAAAGAGTTTATGTGTAGAGACAATGTTGTGGGTCTGGAAACCCCTGAAAAATGCTATTCCTCCTGACAGCTGCTGATAAATTGATCAAAATATGGGGAGCCTACGATGGGAAGTTTGAAAAAACGGTGTCTGGGCACAAGCTGGTGAGTGCTACAGCCACTTGTTTTTACCTGGTCGTCTGTTCTGGGCGGGGGTAAGCACCAGAGATTATGTTAAGGAACAGGTGCGTTGAGCGGGGAAAAAAAACATTCAAAATTAAGAAACGTGCTCTTTTCCAAAAAAACAACAAAAAAAAACAAGTAAAAATTTGATTTAGCTCTTGCTTTTTGACATTCTCTCATCACAATTAAGGCTACCTAGTGTGTAACCACTCTCTCCCCATGGCCTCCTGCAGGGTATCTCGGACGTGGCGTGGTCCACGGACTCAAACCTCCTGGTGTCTGCGTCGGACGACAAGACTCTGAAGATCTGGGACGTGAGCTCGGTGAGGGCCTCTTTGCTGTGGGGAGTCTAATCGGGACAGCCGTTGCAAAGGCTTTTTATATCACAAACTTTAAACCGTGCCAGAGCCAATCAGCACTGCTCATACTTGAGCTCTCTTTGATAAGAGTAGGGTAAGCGCGGTGAATATGGCATTACGGTCGTGTCCCTGAACTCTAACTGACCGCTCAGAGATTCTGTTCATTCTAAGGCCAACAGACAAGGCTGCACACGATTACATTACATCAAATTACATTTATTTAGCAGGCGCTCTGATCCAGGGCGACTTGCAGTGAAAGAGAATGTGTATCGGTGTATCCGCCAGAGTTACGTGAGCAACAGTGCCACGCACTAAAAAAACATTCCCAGAGCAGCGAATGTAAGCACTAAATTTAAGTGAACTTAGGCCAACCTTGAACCATAATACACATCATAGATTTACCGAACTAACATCCATGTAAAACCATAAAGCATGGTCTATCAGTTGTGAAATAATTATGCGTGTAGATTTGCACGCATGGACGCACAGGTATGCTAAGAGTCACGCAGGTGAACGGACAGGTGTGTTAAAGCTCTCGTCGTTCCGTAGGGGAAGTGTCTGAAGACGCTGAAAGGCCACAGCAACTACGTGTTCTGCTGCAACTTCAACCCTCAGTCCAACCTCATTGTGTCGGGATCGGTGAGTCATCAGTTTTCCGTCCCTGCCGTCGCCCTCTTGACCTGTTAAAACGCGCAGTGGGGTTAAGAAGGGCGCAGGAAACCTGCCTGCGCGTTGCGTGACGCCTCGCCTGCGTTTCTCCGCAGTTTGACGAGAGCGTGCGCATCTGGGACGTGAAGACAGGGAAGTGCCTGAAGACCCTCCCCGCGCACTCTGACCCCGTCTCCGCCGTGAGTGTCACGTGACTTTGTGCATTTACTGCGCCGTTACGTTTGTGAACTTGTGCCGCCTCCTGCTGGATTCAGCTGCCAGCCTAGAACCTGTTGCCTCTTGTGTATCGATTGTGTTTCCATTTTGCCATTCTATTCTTCCCAGTTGTATTTATCATGCTTCACGTTTTGTATGCGTGTCTTGCTTATAGTAACTTCATTAATACTAGTGGATCCTTCCGGGGGAAAATTGACCCTTTGGAGCCTTGACCTCTCAGATCTTTCTCAAATATGACACCCTTAATGTAACCTCATGAGGAGTAGGCCTGATGATTGTTGTTATACTTTCGAGAGGAAAAAACACCATCCTTAAGTGTCCATTTTCACTCCACTTTTAGCCTACCCACCTCTACTTTTGAGACCTACAATTTGACAACCATAAAAACAAGATCATTGTAATCAAAAAGACTATTTGCATTAATTAGTAAAATGAATAATATAATTATCTCAAAACTTAACAGTTTGCTAAATTTTTCATATGTTCTATGCAGTCCGATGTATACACATGCCAATATACAGAGTGGGATCACTTTTTGTTTTACAGTACTTTTACAAGGGATGATTGCCTGGTTAAAGCAGAGTTGCACAGATAATTTGTTTATTAATATTAGTTCTTAATTAATGAATGCAAAGCATTAAGCCAAAGTATTCAAGCATGAGCCTTGTTGTAGAGCATGTCTTTTTGATTTTACCATTTGCGGTTGTCAAACTGTTGGTCTTGAAAATAGAGATGGGTAAGCAAAATATTGAGTGGAAATTGGCAATTTGTCCCTAATTTTCTTAATGATGTTTTTTTTTTTTTTTTTCTCTCAAAAGTATAATAATGGTGATTATTCCAAGGTTGCATTATGGGTGTGAAATATGAGAAAGATCTGATCATCTGAGAGGTGTACGTTCCCCCGGGATGACCCTGGTTATGATGTAGTTTGTAAAATGCCGGTGTGGATTGTTCAAATGCTTCGCTTTGACTATAATCTCACACACTGTCTAAACCTGTCTGACTGGTTCTCACCTGTTTTACCTGCTTTACCTCTCCTCCATCTCCTATCACCTCCAGGTTCATTTCAACAGAGACGGCTCCCTGATCGTGTCCAGCAGCTATGACGGTCTCTGGTGAGGGGCTCAACCAGAACTTTTGCTCTTGTGCGTTTTTGAATGAGGGGTACGGTGTTGAAATGATGATCAATGCTGAGGTGTGAGCTCTTGGGTGGGAGCGGGGGGGTCGAGTATAGGAGGTAATAAATTCACACGGCCTTGTTTCCCCCCCCCCCATGCGCGACTCGCAGAAACAGAGTTTCTCCCTTCTCTGTCTATTACAGTCGCATCTGGGACACGGCCTCGGGACAGTGCCTCAAAACTCTCATCGGTAAGAAACGTCACCGACGGTCACGTCCGTTCCACTTTGAGACGATGACGTTCGGGAAAGGTTTGAGGGCAGAGGAGACGGGTGCAGCTGACGTGCTGAATTAGCAGCAGTAGCAGTAGGAATTTTTGTGTTCTGCTCTGGTGAATCAGAGGAGCTCTAAACCCCAATATACTCTGGTACTGCTATTTGGGTGGGGCGCTAACATTGTACCCTTGTGTTAAAGGTGCTGAACTTCAACTGCCTCTAAATATACTTGGTGATCGATGTGAGAGAGTCTGCTAATAAAATGTGCCATGTGCCAAAAATGGTCCGTGCAAAACATGATTGGTCCGTGAAGAACGGTGTTCATTTGAACGGTCTGTGCTTTAAAAAGCGTGCAGTTGATCAGTCTGCACTGAAAAGCACACACTTAAAGCAGCTATGTGTCCAGAAATTCCTTCTCATTACTCACACCGGTGGCCTAAGTGTACTGTGGCCAGCAGCCTGGGTGATTTATACTAACGTTACCTAGCTAGCTGGCTTGCAAGCAAGCGGTCGACTAATGTTATGTATTATGACCAACGATGTTGATTTTAGCCAACAATGAATGCTGTATAAAGCAAAGGTGTAGAACTATCGATAGCTTTCTAGCCAAGAGCGATGCAAGGCAGGGGTGGCTAACTAGCTACCTGCAACCTCGCTAGTTTGGTGGCTGGACAACATTAGCTACTAGTAATACTACCAGTATTTTGCTAGTGATAACGTTCACCCTTGTGTTTGCCCGATTTCGGTCAGACTGCCGTTTGGCCAAACGGGCTTCAGTCGATAAGATTGTATCTTCCCCTCTGGACTCCGAACCCTTTACATAAAAATCAACCCATAGGCTCTTATACGCAACGGAGAAAGTCGGGGATGGTATCATTTATTCAGTTATGTTACAATCTGTTCATACAATTGAAAGCGATTCATGCATGTAAAAAGCTTACACGTAGCCCCTTTAATTGGCCTTTGCTGGAAAGCGGAGTTGCTTCTACAGTGTCTGAGAAGGGGTGACCTCAGCCACAATTTGAGACCATGTTAATACATTATCAAATTTTGAGTCCCAAAATGTGAGTACAGAAATGGACATGGGTTCTTTGTTGGAGTACTAAAGCGAATTTCTGTGTTGATCGCAGACGACGACAATCCTCCCGTCTCGTTTGTGAAGTTCTCCCCCAACGGCAAATACATCCTGGCAGCCACCCTGGACAAGTGAGTAACCGGCCACAGTCTGACCTCTGACCTCCCTCACAACATAACATGGATTGTAATGAGCCTGAAGTGATGAGGATTAGATGAGATTATGGATTAAATGCGGATGAGATTATGTACTAGATTAGGATTTTGTGTGTGTGTTTTACATGTGGATGGCATAGCGATTGGATGTGGTATAGATATGTTTGTGGATTCAGTGTTTCATAGTAATTGTGAATGTTCATTAAATATAGATGTGGGTTAGATGAGTGCAGATGAAGGTGTGGTTGTGGATTAGGTAAGATTCTAGATTAGTTGAAAATAGGACGTGTTTGTGGATGTGGGTCGGATGATGTGATTGTGGATTGGATGAGGACTTGATACTGAATGTGGATGTGATAGTGGTGCAGATTAGTTGAGCTGTCATTCTGGATTAGATGATGGTGTGGATGACTGGATGTGATCATGGATGTGGATTAGATGAGGAATTGACTCAATCGTATGAGGATGGAGGTAAAATTAGAAGAGAATGTTAATATGATTGAATTGTACATGAATGCACATGGCTGTTGTAACGGCTAAACTCTGTGCCGTTCCTCTGCAGCACGCTGAAGCTTTGGGACTACAGCAAAGGAAAGGTCAGTCGCTCTTAACACTAGAACCACCACAGGGTCAAATTTACTCCTTTCCCTTTTTCTATAGTGTATAACTCAGTACAAGTACAAAACTCTAATCTCCCGGTCCTTGGGTAAGAATATACTTTTAATATATACATAGAAGCACATTTGGTCTGGGAACATACTAGGGCTGGGCGATATATCACAACGATAATTATCGATTGCAATAACGGCCGTTGCCAGCATGTGGGGTATTGCCTTTCTTTTCGTCTTTTTAAAAAAAAATTATACCTGATGCGGTAGTAATCTAAACTTCAAAACCTGTGTGAAATTCTTCCGGGGAAAAAAACAACATCACTGTCTACTGCGTGTAGATAAGACGGACAATCACAGAAAGGCGTTGCACTTTTCATGCGATTGAAAAAACACATCACATGATCACGTGAAAGCTGTACGACCTTGCTGCTGGTTGGCTGTCTTATCAACACTGAATAGATATCAGCGGTGATGTTTTTTTCCGGACGAATTTCACACGGCCTCTGAAGTTTGGATGTTTACTGCCGTATATTGGGTATACTTAAAGAAAAAAAGACGAAAAGAAAGGCGCCCCACACGGTGGCAACGGCCGGTATTGCATTCGATAATTATCCATGTTGTATATCGCCCAGCCCTAGAATATACAGATGATGTTGTGGGTTTGTGTATTTGGAGAATATGCAGATGACGCCCTGATGTCTGGCTGGTTTTGGAGATGTCGTGTAACAATAGTGTCTCGAAACCAATCAGGCAGGGGCTGATGCAATGCAAACGTACCCGTTAGAATTACTCAATGCGCTTACTACTCGTTACGGATGAGTTGGGGTCGCAAACAACACCGCGAGAGGCTCCCGTAATGCCCCCTGAAACTACTAAAAGCGACGAAGACGTTATTCCATCTTATAAGTTGTCTTGAAAGCTAAAGTAAATAAGCCATTTTGCCACATTTCCAGGCCATTTAAGATTCATGCCTGAATATGAACAGTGTGGCAACAGATGAATGTTCTGCTGAGAGTAGTGTTGAGGAAAACAGACAGTGTAGTCTGTACTGTCAGTCTGTAGTCTGTCTAGATAATATAAGCCATAGCTGGGCCAGTTGGGAAAGTCTTTGAGTCGGTCAAACATTCAACAATAGACATAAGTACAAAAGTTATGCACTAAACCGGGGAAAATTCCATTGCAGTTGATTTGATGTTCCACTGGTTCCAAGGCATTAATGTAAGATTCTCTCAGGTATTATAAATTACATGTAGGCCCGCCTGTGTAACTGCACACATTGCATTTGAAACGAATCTCTTGAAATGTCAAAATTGGCAGAGGCAGACGTCAATGAGAAATCACTGGACATCAGAACTGGTCTAGAAATGCTATGGGTGCACCACTAATAAAGACTGAGCCGTATTTTTGTCTTGAAAGCGGGTGTTCATTTTTTCTCATTTGTCTTATTTTGAATCCGAATACAAGGGTTGCAATATTTATGGACTACACACAATCAGAAAATATGTAATACCAGTGTAATACAAGATTAACGTGGTGGTTGGCTATCTGGAACACCACCGTTTATATGTAAAACCAAACGCCTGGCATCAAGTCCCTTTTTCTGATGGAATCTCCACATCTCTGTGTTCCATTAAATATTCTATCCCCCGTCTGATAAAAAAAATAGAGTAATGGCTGTTTTCAGTACGTATGGTTTCAGTTTAGCTGGTACAGTATTGAGTTTTAATCATTCTTTCATGTCTGGACATGTACCTTACCCGATACTTGTCTTTTGCAGTGCTTGAAAACTTATACCGGTCATAAAAATGAGAAGTACTGCGTTTTTGCCAATTTCTCTGTTACCGGTGGGAAGGTGAGTGGATTGGTTATTATATATTTGAATGAATATTAAGAATGTGCTGTGCTTTTTAAAAAAAATTGTATTTAAATGCAAGTGGCAATTGCCTGACTATCCCTCCAAACACATTTTCCCCTCCAAAGGAGATGGTCAGTTTAGTTTCATTAAGCCTGTTTCATTAAGCCACGCCATTGTTGTGAATTAATTATGGACTCATGCGTTGCAATTTATTTTCTTTCGTTGAGGGACATTTGATCTACCGAGTCATTTCATTGTTGTGATCTTACCTGTTTTATTTTTCTTAATAAAGATACTGTTCTCATTATTTCTCAGTTTGAAATTAAAACTGGGCCATAATGTATAATTACTAAGTGAACATTTTAATGTTTAAAATTTTGACGCTAGAAAATTGGAAGAAATTCGAACAAATTTCTCCATTGAGAGCCCTAGTGTGTGTGCACGTGTGCAAGACATGCATCATTGTTGCACTTGATGGACAGAAAGAACGTCAAGCCCCGTTCTGCCTGCGTCTTAAAACAACTGCCTCTTTTCTTGAAGTGTAAAATGTAATGTAAAATGAAGTGGGAGCGTTTGGTGTGTGAGGTGACTGATAATCTGTCGGTCTCTGGAGTCGACAAAAGCTATGGGATATAGACAGAGGAGAAGGTAAAAGCTATGGGATATAGACAGAGGAGAAGGTAAAAGCTATGGGATATAGACAGAGGAGAAGGTAAAAGCTATGGGATATAGACAGAGGAGAAGGTAAAAGCTATGGGATATAGACAGAGGAGAAGGTAAAAGCTATGGGATATAGACAGAGGAGAAGGTAAAAGCTATGGGATATAGACAGAGGAGAAGGTAAAAGCTATGGGATATAGACAGAGGAGAAGGTAAAAGCTATGGGATATAGACAGAGGAGAAGGTAGGAGAGCTAGTTGATTAGGTCATGCTGTAATTAGTTACATGTATGAACTAAATTCACAAAGTAACTTCTGACTAAGCCATTTTCCTAGTAAAGTAGTGTAGTGTCTTATTGACAAACATTATTTAGCTTGCCTCATCATCATCATTGTACATTATATGATTCAGTAGGGTGGTATTCTCTTAATTATAGAAGGAAACAACATAGCATTTTATTTATTTATAAAGCATTAATTGCTAAACTTCCTCTTTACCTGACTAGGCTTTTGTCCATTAAAAACTTAAGTCACTATACCAGATCTCAAGATTGGATCACATTAGAGGCACCTAAAACCAGAACAAACCTGGGTAATACTGCCTTTAGCACATGTGCGCCCTATATATGGAATAAATGTCAGGATACACTAAAGCTGGATTGCTTTGTTTCCATTGAATCCTTCAAGAATGCTCTGTTGAACATGATAATGAAAGAGGCCAAATGTACTTGCTTTGAGTGATGACTTGATCACTTTGCTCCCTGTCTTGTGTTGTTTCTTATGTAAAACATATTTTATTTATCTGTATATTTACTATATTTGTGAATGTATCTGTACATTAGTTGTAACTTTGTATTTGTAAAATTTTGTAACTGACTGCCAACAAGGCTCCCCTGAAAAAGAGACCTTGGTCTCAGTGGGACTTCCTTGTATAAATAAAGGTTTCAATCAATCAATCAATAACTTGCAAAATTCCAAAGTCAATCAAGCTAGTTTAGCTAAAGTTGCATAGCTGGGTTGAGACGAACTATTTTACCCAACGTGGGGCTGAAAATGTTCAATGCACAAACCCCACTGTAGAATCAAGAGAGCATAGGCGTCTACGGTTCTCCTTCAAAACGTGTGTCGCCAGCTGCTTGTTTTCATACTGCAGACTACATTTAATATCGCACAGCATTCCAGGGGCACCCAATTAACCAGCGGGTGTCGCTGAAGAGCTATGAAATGCACTCCAAGGTAATTATGCATCGCCCTATGGAGCTACTGTCCACAGTCGGTACTGGCACGGTCTGGATTAGATCTGAGACTTGTGGGGCTCATCCTTGCAAGACAGCGTGATGTTTTGATGAGTTTAAACTGTATTTCTCAAGGAAGAGCAAAGGTGCTGAAGAACAAGCTTAATGGTAAGGTAATCGATATGTAATGGTAAGGGAGATTCCTCTCACTTATGAGTGTCGGTTTATTACTGCTTTTAGTTGATAAATTAAAAATGCAACCTAATCCACTCTATAAAGCTTGCAGCTTGCGTTCATGTGCTGAGCCACTAGAGAAAAACAGGATCACATTTTGATGCGTCAGTGGAGCGATTACCTGGGCTCCATATTCATAAGGCTCTTAATGATTCTGGGTAAAACTTCGACACCGGAATCGGTTGCGTACAGTCCGTGAAATCGGGACTGAAATGACTTGCTTGCTCTGTTAAAGACTGCATTGCCCCTGCTTCCCCAGTTAAACTAATCCCGTCCAGATAGAGCTTAAATGTTCAGTGGAGTATTCACAATTGTAGCTTATCAGTGCAAGCGGCACTTGGGGCTCATGTTAGGCAAAGCTCTCCCCGATTTCCCATAAAAATATATATATTTCAGTTTTGTGTGTGGGTTCTGGTTTTTCTCTTCCATGAGAGTGAGGGACGGACAGAGTGTGTGTGTGAGTGTGAGTGTGAGTGTGTGTGTGAGTGTGAGTGAGTGTGAGTGTGAGTGTGAGTGTGAGTGTGTGAGTGTGAGTGTGAGTGTGAGTGTGAGTGTGAGTGTGAGTGTGAGTGTGAGTGTGAGTGTGAGGTTCTAATTTAGTGTCTCTTCCATGAGAGACAGGGAGACCCTGAGACCTGATTGAGGGACAGTTAATTTTCTATTTCTTTCAGACTGTTAATGTGTGGTTGTTTCACTGCAGTGGATCGTCTCTGGTTCAGAGGACAGCATGGTGTACATTTGGAACCTGCAGACAAAGGAAATTGTTCAGAAGCTGCAAGGACACACAGGTGAGAGACGGTGGTGTAATTCTATTTTACGAAGATAAGTCCCAAGATCACTGGAGTTGAGGAACTCAACCTCACAGTCCTGTGCTCAGAGAGTAAAGGAGTTGAGGAACTCAACCTCACAGTCCTGTGCTCAGAGAGTAAGGGACACTGGCAGGTGTTTGTATGTTCTTGCACATTCTGGTTGACGCTTGTTGTGTTTTTCTCGGTGTGTGCAGATGTGGTGATCTCCACCGCCTGCCACCCCACAGAGAACATCATCGCCTCTGCAGCGCTGGAAAACGACAAAACCATCAAGCTGTGGAAGAGCGACTGCTAAGCCCCTCCTCTCTGCCAGATTGTACTTGTATTTTTGTTGGAAAAGAGGACTTTGAGGACAGGATCGGGCCGCGCCCCAAAGAAACGTCGTCTACATGGACCAGGCTGCCCAAGGAAGGGCCGAACCCGGTCTGGGCCGAACAGAACCACCAGCGCGTCCCCTAAGCTTCCAGTGCGCCTCGAAAGACCCCGTTCGCGTCCCACTCCACCCTCCCCTACCGCCCCTCATCTCTTTGGGCCTTATTTTAACAGTGTGAAATGGATCTCTGTGTTTCATTAAAAAACAATCATAGTTGTAATCGGTCTCTTGATGAAATAGGTTAGCTTTGTCTTGAACCTTGGACAGTGTGCAGTTTTGCATTGACATATTTGTGGCCGTTTGAACATTTATAGCTTTGCTAGCGCTATGACCTCTCCACGCTAATTTAACTGGTTGGATGGCCGTGCCCGTTTTAACATGGTGCGTTTTGCAGAGAGGAGGCTGGTGCATGTGTGAAAAGCATACCTCTCAGCAGATCAAACGACCCCCCCCCCCCCTCTCATATCACAGCTAAGGAGTGGAGACTGTCCTAAATATCAACACACATTCTGCTAGGTTAAATTACAAGGGACAGAAGAAGAGGGGAATATTTACACACGTGTGCTTGCATACGTTCTTTGTACCTTTTGGTAAATGTGGCCTATAGTCTGGTGTGATTAATTAGCTTGATATCCCCAAAGTAAGGTGGTTCGGCTCACTTGCTCACATAGGCCTATGCAGTTTTTTGCCAAGTTTGTGCTTAGTAGGAGAGTGTCGTCCATCTATTGAGTAGAATATTAGCGCCTTATGCCATGCAGTGGACATGACGGAAGACGGAGGGAGGTTTTCGCATCGAAGCAGAAATGGTAGCTGGACAAATTTTTATATGCATGTCCTTGTCTTGTAATCGCGTATTCCAAAAGAGTTCTGTGCTCAGTCTGATCGGTTTCTTTTCTGAAATTCTATAATGTGTTAAACCCGCCACTTATGTTGTATTAACTGCTGAAAGTATTTAACTTCCGAAATTAGCGAGTGCGAAATGTGAAGTTTGGGGATTTTTAAACATTTTTATTATTGTGATGTGTCTTTTCTCCCACGATCATTTCTGTCCGCAACGGAGCCTCCTCTTAATTGTACCGAGCTGGCGTTTTGCTAGCGCGCTTGTCCGGTGCTCTTAATAGTACCGAGCTGGCATTTTGCTAGCACGCTTGTCCGGTGCCTGAATGGTTGATGGCGTTCATTCCCTTAAGTGGCTACTGTTGACTGAATCAACTTGTTTTAAAACTTTTGCGTTGCACGGATTGGCCAGTAAAACTGTTTGTGTTGCAGCAATGTGGAGAAACTGCTGTGAAATTATGCAGCGGTTAGGCTACACTTGACATCACCTCATTTGCAGTATCGACCAACTCACCACCTTCCATTATCATTGTGATGGTAATTTTGGTGGCATAACTAGTGACAAAGCCATGATATCACCAGAACATGGCGTAGCCTAGCGTCATGTGAGGGCCCCTGTGATGTGATTGGTTCATGCAGAATACCTTAGTGAAGCTAATGTTTAGCTGAGTGTAAAGTTGTGTATAGTTATGGCTATGCAACATCTTTAAACAGACTCTCTTGTGTCTATCTGACTTCAAGTTCATAGCGGAGAGTAGGCTACGAGCAGGACGGCTACAGAAGGTTGATACTAGGCCACTGGTTCTCGAGTTTGGTACTTCACATTGTGCTATATCGCAAACAATTACATGCTTATCTTTAACTAGAAGTAAAGGCTGAGATGAATCAATAGGCTCCTAATTGGGTCATTGAACACGTAAGTTCTTTCATAATTTTTTCCTTAAACTTATTAACACAATGCTGGTTTGCCTTGTCTTTGAATTCTTCTACCAAATGGTTAGTTTTAGTGGCCATGTATCCACACTTAGGAGCCTATTGATTCACCTCTGTCTTTAATCAGTTAAATAATTTTGTTGGCTATTTTAATTACAATAGGGGTGGTAATTACGTAGGAGAAAAAAATCCAGGGCTGGAATTTGGATTTGAGGTCTAGATTTTAATATCCATTAGTCAAGGCAGAGGTGGGCAACGAGGGCCATATCTGTTTCTGGTTTCCATGCCAACTTCTGGCCTTAATTACCTTATTAGCCCTAATATTTACACCATCTGACATTTTAGCTCCAATTCTTAATA
This sequence comes from Synaphobranchus kaupii, assembly GCA_029718625.1. Lineage (NCBI taxonomy): Eukaryota > Metazoa > Chordata > Actinopteri > Anguilliformes > Synaphobranchidae > Synaphobranchus > Synaphobranchus kaupii. The sequence continues at coordinate 13,371,150 of CM056376.1, forward strand.
AGCGCATTAATGACAGCCGAAGACTTCTTGTGTCCCTATATGAAACATTTTAATGTGATCTAATCTACAAGTGTTGGTGTAAACAGCCAATTAGCTTATTTAGCTGGGGTAATTGGTGGGAACAAAAACCTGCATACACACCGGCCCTCCCGGACTGGAATTGCCCATCCCTGGTGTAGATGCATTTAGTGTGAAGCTGTTGATCCTTTTTAATTAGACACATTGCATCAGGGGTGTATAACGAGGGCCGGTGGATTAATGATCATTAATTAGGCCTATGTCTTAATTTTCTGTAATGTGGTGTGGCAGATTATGAATTTCGAAAGGGGTCACACTTTGCATTAATTGATGTTCTAAATGCTGAGTATGGACTCTTGGTAATTGAAGCTAAACCACGAAAAAAAGTTAAAATATAAAATGGTACCGAGCATAACCTACACTATTAACATTAGTTTCACCACCAAATAACAGAATTTACCTTGGATAATTAGTAACTGCTTGGAATAAAAACATATGGAGGTTGGCCTGGAACCCCGGGTTAGGTGTAGAAAGGTTTGTGTCCGGCCGGCTGCCCTGCCATCTTTCGCTCCACTGTGGATGTATGTTGCAATGCCTTTAAAATTGAGTGAACAATCAACCGCATTTTTACAAATGAGCACATAAATCTAATCCAGTGGATCCCAAACCTCTCCTTGGGTACCCCCAGCTGGATCCTGGTGTTTTATGTGTCCCACCTCAAGCACACCTGATCCATGTAATCAAGGGCTTGATTAGTTGTATCAGGTGTGCTTGAGTTGGAACCAGGGGACCAGGGATTGAAATTCTCCTTGAAGTCCAGTGGTCACCGGAGGTATTGCAGCCTCTGGTGCCAAAAAGCTAATTTCCCCATTGAAGGCCATTAAAAACTACGAAATTACCCAGGCCAAATTATACTATTTTGTATCGTTCTTTTAAATTCTAAAATTTCTTCACACCGAACTAATTACTCTCCAGGGACTGATTTTTTTTCTGAGCCCCACAGAAGAAGTTATAAGATTTTTTTCATTCCAAATGGGTCCGCATGTTTAGGCACACAGTGTGCATGCTCCTCTGGTTCCAAGAGCCACGTTAAGTACCCAGTGTGCATGCTCCTCTGGTTCCAAAAGCCTTGTTAAGTACCCAGTGCTCATGCTCCTCTGGTTCCAAAAGCCATGTTAAGTACCCAGTGTGCATGCTCCTCTGGTTCCAAAAGCCTTGTTAAGTACCCAGTGCTCATGCTCCTCTGGTTCCAAAAGCCACGTTAAGTACCCAGTGTGCATGCTCCTCTGGTTCCAAAAGCCTCGTTAAGTACCCAGTGTGTATGCTCCTCTGGTTCCAAAAGCCACGTTAAGTACCCAGTGTGCATGCTCCTCTGGTTCCAAAAGCCACGTTAAGTACTTGGTTCCCAAAAAGCCCCACAGTCTAACATGGCATCTCTATGAATTGGCTTCATGTGCCAATGAGCAGCTCCCATAGGAATCCACAGAACCGGTAAGCTGTCTCCAGTTCTGGAACACATAAAATACCTGGATCCGGCTCTGGGCACCTAAGGAGAGGTTTGGGAGCCACTGATCTAAGCAATTCGAAACGCAAGATTAACAAGGTATTCTGTGATCAATTTTGTGTGAGCTTGAATGGAATATGCTATCCCTGTGCCATTTCTGTAAAGAAACTTGGAATGTTAATGAAATTAGTCCTACTAGCAAAAGGACAATAGCATATATTTGTGCGTTAGCTCAGCACTTTGAACTTAAACCGAAAGGTGGTTTTAAACAGCTCGCTGATTATTTGTTTACCCACAAATAATTGCGCCATTCTTAGACACAGCTACCACTTCACGTTTTCTTTAGCCTGAAGCGTTTCCCCAAACTTTAATTAGCCTCAAAATAAGTAGCCTAAATCCACATTTTTACTTGGAGACTGCTCATCTCAGCGTTTCCGAAGACTGACACAGTAAAAATTTTTGTCTTAATTTAACAGTTTATATGAGTCCAAGAGGGATCAAATGTAGCCTGCTCTATCAGTGTCGATTTAACACTGAACATTTTAACGTGCATAAATGTAGGCCTATACAACCACACACAACAAAGGCTATCCATTTTTTAACCCCGTATCCTGTTGCAACACCAGCCTACACATGGGCTATTTTGCCCGAGTTTGGAGAAAACGTATTAGGACAATGCTTCATTTTGATTTTAAATGTTTTGCTGGAGATTGCATGAAAACCCATTTGTGTATGGATATGGAGGATCTGGATTTTATGTAGGCTAAAGGCATTTCCACAGTTTAATTGCAGTTCAATAAACTTTTTTACACAATGTACAATGAAGTGTGTTACGCCTCTGCATTATGGAGCGTGTCCAAATCGGCTGATGTTCAAAGATAACCGTTTATTAAGGATTTTATTATGCTTCTCCAGTGCTCCAGTGCGGTCCCGTGGCAGGGGTAGGCAACCCTGGGCCTGTAGTGCCGTACTGGTCACATTTCTGGTTTTTTCCCCCATCTGAGCTTGATCACAACAGTTTAATGGATGATTAAAAGTCTGAGCCTGAATATTATGAATGGTGAAACATTGAGTAAGTGATATAAGCAAGTGATTAAATCACCTGCATTCATTACACCGGATAAATGAAAATGAATCCAGTTATGTATAGGTTTGGCTGGAGCAAAAACCTGGAACATCCCTGGCACTGCGGGACCTGGGTTGCCTACCCCTGTCCTATGGTTTTATTTCATCTTGATGCCTTAGTTAACCTGCCTGGAATTCACATCCACTTTGGGGTTATGGTGAAGCACAGACCGACTGTGAGGAAAACCAACAAAACGCTTCTTTTCTCATTTTTAATCTTTTCATGAAAGATGAGCAAACATCAGAGAACAAAGCATAAGAACACAACTTTCATTTTTGTCTAAAAAGCCCTGAAAAGGTCAAAATAAAAATGGGACAAGCTCCTCCGTTCGCGGATCAAAACAATAGCCTTTCGGACACCGCAAATGACCCCACCGTCCTGTTTTTTTAAAAGATACTGTATCCTTTTAAAACCATGTACACAAATAATGTGGGCTACAACATTCCATAGGATGAAGGTTTATGACCATTGGGAATATATAAGCAAGTGATAAAATTACATTTGTACAAAAATATATATTTTTTGCTTTAGTTTTTTTTTTTCTTCTCAATGTTCTGCAATCGATAAACTGTCAGAACTACAATCCTGACTGTAGGCTTTAAGTTTCAATGAACCAGCTAGAAGTTAAGGTCAAAAGAGACAAAGCACGGTCGACCCACAGCTGGCCAATCTTGATAAAGCTCGTAGAAAAGCATTACAAACAGTAAGCTAGTAACATGTATAATCCTGGGGATTTTGACTATAACTTGTATTTCATTGCATCTGGATGTTCACCAGAAAGACGTCTCCAGGCTGCACTTAAACGTTGGTGAAGCAGTTTCTTAAGGGCCCAAAGCTCCAGGGTGAACATCTGCTGGCTGTTTTATTTCAATTATTTATTTTGATATCATTTCCCACAGATAAAGCCTGCCACGAAAACCTCAAAAACATTAAAGCACAGTATGTTTGGCACGGAGTAGCCTAACGCACGGTAGCGGATTGTTCTGACCTGGGGTTGGCCAGATTTTATTCTCATCCTCTTTGCAGGAAATGTAATATACAATATACACCGAACAAACACAGATTTATATATACATGCACACTTGTTCATAAAATAGCTTCAAACTGTAGGCTATATTAAGTATTTATTTTAGTAATCATAATTCCCACCAAATTTGTTTGGATTACCCATCCACTGTGATGCATATGGCTTATTATTTACCTGGGGCAATTTTATGGAGATATAATTTTTTTTAACTGTTGATGTTATATTCTCATGCAGCTCATTTTAAAAATCCTCTAGTTGGTGAGAATGTCAGCCAGACCGCACTGCAGATAACATGAGAGAAAATAGTGTTTCAAACACGGTGGCATTCAGTAAAATCTAAACGGATATAATTAAAACAGGTAAACTAATCTAACTGGCTGAAACTAGGCCTTAGTTGGAATCGTCTATTTTTACCGTATTAGTTAAAGATTGCAATGTAGAGGGAAACACTGAGAGGGAAAAGCTTTATATCAACAGTATCCTGGCTAAATATGATTTGGCAATAGGTTTATATCAACAGTATCCTGGCTAAATATGATTTGGCAATAGGTTTATATCAACAGTATCCTGGCTAAATATGATTTGGCAATAGGTTTATATCAACAGTATCCTAGCTAAATATGCTTTGGGTGTAGGTTTATATCAACAGTATCCTGGCTAAATATGCTTTGGGTGTAGGTTTATTCATGATGTCAAATTACACCCAAGCAATGAGCGTGTGAATTCCCATTTCTTTTATTCACAACTTTAAAACATTTTATGGAGTAATTGTTATTTTGCTTTGCTAATGGATATGTAAACATATGATAAGGCTCAAATTATTTGCTAAACTGACAAGTTGCATATAAAAAAAAATTAAAAGAAGTGAATTTTTGTCAAAGCTACCATTTCAGAAACCTAGTTGACCGTCTACCTGAGGTAAAAGACCTGTTTCATTGATTAGTGCGTCGTATCATAGTATCTCTGACTGAGAAAATTTGTAGTGTCATCAAAAGTGCCATTTCACTGATCAAATATGATATTTGTAGAACATACTAGTGAAGTTGCTTTGTTGTATGCACTCCACTGGAGGGCAGTGTAAGCTCTCTCATGTCCCGCTGCTTCCCTGAGGCCAGCTAGGCAGTGTCCCTCAGCCTCTCTGCACGTCCTCACAGCTAAATCTCCCAATAAATGCTACAGCGTGGATGATCTTTGGGAATGTGAGCTGCTGCGTATTCTTGCAGCAGCAGCAACCTAGAAGCAAAATTATCCAGAAGGAATCGTGTGTGCTTGTGAGTGTGTATGTATGTGTTAAGTGCTTATATGTGTGTGGATGTGGGTTTATTCTGTGTTTTTTAAAAATAAATATTTTCATCTAAAATGACACTGAGGTTTGTCCAGAGAAGTGCTTGTAGTTTATTACCCAGAACCACGTGGAGCCGACTAGCTTCCTGTCCATCTCCTTCATAAAGTGTAGTTCTCCTGACTGAGGGACTGGAATGGCAATCCATTGTCACACGGCAAAGCCCAAGCCTACTCACATCTCTGCTAAGGTAAGAGTTAAGTACCATGACCCAGATATTTCTGTTTCAGGAGCAGTGAGTCTGCTGATGGCCCCCTCTCCCTCTCACCACCCTGAGGGATATCATTAACCGCACGTCTGCGCTTCTCACATGAAAATCATTTTGCTCTATGTGTACTTAAATATGCACTTTTAGTAATATCTGGTGAATAACATATACAGGGACATTATCAGGTATAAATAATGCAGGGAAATCCTGCCTGTATGTAATGAATTCCACAGTGAGAGGGATTGAGAGGTCAAAGTTCAGGGGATGGGGTAACTGAGGTATTGAGGTGTTGTCGTTGTTGTCCCCCCCCCCCAAACCTGAGCACTGATGGGGGGTGGGGCCAGGTGGGGCAGGTGTGATGATCCTGTATACCTGGAGCCATAACAGGTGTGCTGACTGAGCTCTGTGAACCTCTAACCTCCCACATGAGATGAGACCTGCCAGTCACAGAGAGAGACTCCCTGCAAAACGTGTGATTGTCACTTAATATCCTATGATGAACTACATGTTTGTAAATATATGTATGCATTTTATCTTTCCCATTTAGAATCTTCAAAAGTGTCTTGATGGAATCCAACTTCTTCTTTCCCTAAATATATATTTACACACGCATGCACATAGACATACATACACACAAAGACACACACACACACACACACACACACACACACACACACACACACACACACACACACACACACACACACACTATATAAAACAGGCCCAGAGAAACGTATGAGGAAATGATGATAGAGGTCCAGCTTTGATTGTCACTGTCAGTGTGATGTCATCAGACAGTCAGCCTATGGGGTGGGGCAAAGCCTCTTGCAAAGGGGCGGGGGCTACAAGTTAGGCCCCACCTCATATATTAGGTCATTTGGTGTGGAGCTTCCAGCATTTCCATGAGGAAGGTGTCAATGGGTGTGTCTCCTATCAGCTTGAAGAAGAACAGGTGCTCCAGGCACTTCAGCCCGATGGACCGCAAAGCTGGTAACCGTAGCAACAGTTTGGCAAATCTGCTCCCAAGGTGTGACAAGGAATACAAAAAAGGGGACAGTGAGATGGCTTCTGAACTCTGATGACCTCTGACCTATAGCTCAAAGGTAAATGGACAAAATGTAATTCAACCCCAAAGCACTCGGGTACTAAACAGGAAATAAACTGACCTAAAAAAAGAGTTCCATGCGTAACAAGAACAAAACACAAAAAATAAAGACTGTATAGAGAAAAAAGAAACAGTCTATAGAAACAGATAATCTACAGCAGTCGTTCCCAAATATGGTCCTTTGCAATATGGCAGAATAAGCACAATGTGAACATGGGACTTTTATTCTTCATGGCATGCATAGCTGATTCTGACATAATGTGGTAAATAATCCCTCAAAACATGAAAAATGCAATTGTGGATGGAACGAAAACCAGCCATAAACATGGGTCTTCCAGGACCAAGTTTCGGAACCACTGGATAATGGATTAGATCACTGTAAAACGTCTAATGCAGGGACACACAAACAGTCTTCGGCTGTCATTCATGTGCTTATGAAGAAATATGAAATGTAAATAAAATGTCAACTGTTAAGGGCTGATTAAGTAATTAAGGCCTGAAGCTGGCATGAAAACCAGAAGCAGATATGGCCCTCGTTTCCCTCCTCTGCTGTAAAGAGACTCCATAAGGTCAGAGATACTCAGCAGAGTGACATAAATATTCTACAGAGACAAAGATACTCTGCAAGAGATAATTCACGGAGACAGATTCTGTAGAGAGCTAGAACTCACCTCCCAGGCTGCTGGGGGTATCTGTGTTTGCAGTAGGCTTCCAGTGAAGCATACACCCGTTCCCTCAGCGCCTCCACCTCACCGGGGTTTGACAAGCCTTTCGAGTCTGGAGAGAGAGAGAGAGAGAGAGAGGGAGAGCACCCATAACAATCGGAAACCACAACAACATTGGAAGATAGTTTACACCATTGCAACGCACCAGCCTATACACTGTACAATATCAAATGTTTCCTGCTTGTGAAAGTACTGATTTAGAGCACTTATTTATAACATTACACAAATACACTACACAAACTGCATGACCCTAAAGCAGGGTTCAGGTGTGTGTGAGAGAGAGGGGAGGGGGGAGGGTCTAAAGTAAGGGTAACAATGCTGGAAACTCTGGGGTTAGTCCTGTTGCGGCTATAAGCTGAAAAACCAAAGGGAGCAGGCGGACATGACAAGTGATTTTCTCACGCACACAGTACTCCAGTGTGTTTCTCACGCACACAGTACTCCAGTGTGTTTCTCACACACACAGTACTCCAGTGTGTTTCTCACACACACAGTACTCCAGTGTGTTTCTCACGCACACAGTACTCCAGTGTGTTTCTCACACACACAGTACTCCAGTGTGTTTCTCACACACACAGTACTCCAGTGTGTTTCTCACACACACAGTACTCCAGTGTGTTTCTCACACACACAGTACTCCAGTGTGTTTCTCACGCACACAGTACTCCAGTGTGTTTCTCACGCACACAGTACTCCAGTGTGTTTCTCACGCACACAGTACTCCAGCGTGTTTCTCACACACACAGTACTCCAGTGTGTTTCTCACACACACAGTACTCCAGTGTGTTTCTCACGCACACAGTACTCCAGTGTGTTTCTCACACACACAGTACTCCAGTGTGTTTCTCACACACACAGTACTCCAGTGTGTTTCTCACACACACAGTACTCCAGTGTGTTTCTCACACACACAGTACTCCACCGTAGTCCTCCCATATGGCAGCTCATCATCCTTTAAACTGCCTTTTGAATTAAGCTCTTAGTTTGGAAAGTAGGACGTGGAAATCAATTTCTCACCAAGGGAGTATCCCAACATGAGCAGCCTGTCTTCCAGTAATGTCCCCGTTATAACGGCCAGTTAACTGGCTGGAGCTCTGCTACACTGGCTATTGTTCCTCCAGCACTGGCCAGGCTGGAGCTCTGCTACACTGGCTATTGTTCCTCCAGCACTGGCCAGGCTGGAGCTCTGCTACACTGGCTATTGTTCCTCCAGCACTGGCCAGGCTGGAGCTCTGCTACACTGGCTATTGTTCCTCCAGTACTGGCCAGGCTGGAGCTCTGCTACACTGGCTATTGTTCTTCCAGCACTGGCCAGGCTGGAGCTCTGCTACACTGGCTATTGTTCCTCCAGCACTGGCCAGGCTGGAGCTTACCAATTCTTGCCTTTGTTTCCTGAAAACGGGCCACGCTGGACCTCTCCAACAATGAGGTGTTTCTTAAATGCTGGCCTGGCTGGTCTTCTCCATCGCTGGCCTGTTCCTCAGACACTGACCTGAATGGACTTCACTAAGTCTGGCCTGGACTGGCCGAACCTGTCCCATACTGGCTTAGCTTGATCAGACGCTGATGTTTAAATTAAAGCGTCCACTTGTATAGAAGGATGTGGCCAGTTACTGCAGTGAGCATGTTAACTTCTGAAGCTAACTGACCATGCAAAATTAAAAAGCATATTACTTATACTAAGGGAATGTGGACCTGCTCCTTTTTTTTTTGTTGCATATCTTGTTTGAACTGCATACCGCCAATATTGAACAACAAAACAACGTGCTGTGCACAGGGTTACTTTTCTGATCTTCTGCACAGCCCTCTTCCTCTCATTCTGTCTCTCTCTCTCTCTCTCTCTCCCTTTTTCTCTCTCTCTCTTGTTCTGTCACACGCTCTCTCTCTCCCTCTCACGGTGGTGGGGGGTGCGCCATTTAGGAGAAAGTGTACGTGCCTGGGTTAAAGAGGACGATGGCTCGCAGACACCCCAGCTCCGTCTTGTCCATCTGCATGTCTCGCATCTTGGAAACGAGCTCTGTCAGGACCCTGCTCCGGCACACAACCAAAGCAAATCATCACCGTTACCAATGCACACCGTCAGCAAAACTGGGACGTCGCAAAACTCCTTTTTTTCCATTTATAATATCGGAGTCTGACGCTGTGGACGAGAAAGAGCTGTCACATTTCTGCATACCTCCGCAATTTTTGGATGTACTGCCATGAGTTACGCACTCATTAACAGACACCTGCAAATAGGGGCTCCGAATGGTAGTTCCCCTCTAGTTAACAGCTGTGGTGATGCTATAGAGTTACGTAAGATATGCGAGACTGCATATAACTGCACTTATTGTACGTCGTTTTGGATAAAAGCGTCTGCCAAATAATTGTAATGTAATGTAATGACTGCCACCAGCATACAATAACATTTCTCTGATGAAGACAAATATGCCGATATATTTTAATATTTTAATATCGTCTTAACTAAAATCATTGCATGAGGATCTGAACTTAATGTTGGACACTTTCAACCAGATGTGTAATACCTGTACTGAAATGTGCAGATGGCACTGTCACCGCACCAATTTCGCAGGGAGGGCAGAGGGCAGAGGGTAGAGGGCGGGGCAGAGGGCAGAGGGAGGGTAGAGGGCGGGGCAGAGGGCGGGGCAGAGGGTGGGGCAGAGGGAGGGTAGAGGGCGGGGCAGAGGGAGGGCAGAGGGCGGGGCAGAGGGTTGGGCAGAGGGCGGGGCAGAGGGTTGGGCAGAGGGAGGGCAGAGGGCTGGGCAGAGGGAGGGTAGAGGGCGGGGCAGAGGGCTGGGCAGAGGGAGGGTAGAGGGCGGGGCAGAGGGCTGGGCAGACGCTGACCTGTCGAAGATGGCCCCCACCCCCGCGCTGTGGGCACTGTTCCGATGGACGTGGAGGCCGGTGGCGAGCAGAATACCGTCTTTTACCGCTATTGAGCGATGCGAGAACGATGCAATGAGGAGCTCGTTCCACCCTGAGAGACAGATGGAGAGAGGGAGAGAGGGAGAGAGGGAGAGATGGAGAGAGGGAGAGAGGGAGAGAGGGTTTCCACACAGTTAATCAACACCACGCTGTACAGCATGAGACAACAGAAACTAAATAACAATTGCAGCATCCCACAATGCACTGCGGGAAATAGTTTTGGCGGCGATGACTGACGCAACTGCCTGATTGGCTGTGTTGAACAACAGCCTCTTGTTTCCTGCTGAGCTGCGTGAGGAGCTATTTCTGACATAATGTGGCTTTAGAGGGTAAATAATCCCTCTAAACATGAAAATCATCTAATTAAGAAAAATTAACAGCTTGTTAAAATTTTGGAATTTCAATTGTGGGTGAAACAAAAAACCAGCATACACGGGGTGCCCTAGGACCGAGTTTGAGAACCGCTGGTATAAGCTAATTGGCTGCAGACTCATTGGCTCAATTACATGGGAACCACCAAAAAACAAACCAGTCTACCTTTGCTTACCAGCTAGCTTGTGAGCTGGCAAATAAACTTTAACATTAGATAAATATCCTTTCTAACCCTAGCCAAATATGCCATGAAATTCGAGACCTCCATTCCAGAATGGAACCACTATATTATTTCCCCAAATAAAACACTAAAGGAAAGTGTTTAGCAAACAACCAGACCTGAGTCTTAGTTTCTCTGCCCGCTGTCTTAGCTGTACAATAAATACAGTTAGCAGTTAACATTAGCCGTTTTGAAAAACCGTCAATACAAAAAGTCTGCAACACACAAGAATGGGCTTTAAAATTGCTTTGCAACTGACCATACGTTACAAGACATTTTTTTTAATTATTTGTTTCAGATTTTTTCCCATTTTCTCCTAATTTGGTAGCCAATTGAACCCCTATTCTAATTAAATCCCCCCCGTGTAGCAACCGCTAGAGAATCACCGCTATTACAACCCTGTCAGCCCGGTAGTAGGAAGGAGGTCGCCACGTCCTCTGCAGGGCGTGACTCCTCGAGCTCCTGACCTGTGATTCCAACTCGCCCAGGGCCGTTCTGCGGGCAGCGATTCTCTCCGAGCCCCCTCCCCCACCCGGGAGCAGTCACCAAATGCCGCTCCCACAGGGCGCCGGCCATGCTTGGATGTGGCAGGACCGGGGGTCAAAGGTTCAAACCCCACCTTAGGCCGCTGCACCACCACAGTGCCCTCACAACACATTTTTAATATACGTATGTCAAAAAAATAAAGTGGAAAAAGATAAACACCTTTTCTGAGGTAACTTGCAGCTTCATTATTTAAATGTTCAACTCCCCCCCACCCCGCTCATTTAAACACAGGGAAAGCCAAACAGAAACAAAATATGGGCTGTAAATTAAGACGTACTGTAAATGGAGTCTTTTCAACACAGGAAGGGGCTACTTCTTGTTTAACAGGCTATGGTTTAAAATTGAAATCAATCCCCAAACATGGACTAACTTACCCACGGGAGGTTTTATTTACTGTTATCTTATTGTGATTATTTTCAAATATTTTTCAGCTTTACAGTGATGATGTAACGGTGATATTTTAGTGTGAATGCGCAGAAAACTGCCTTTTGATTTCTAGAGTGCTTTATTTTCATGGGTTTTCATAATTAAAGTCGAAGATACTTAGAATGCAGTGTACTGTCAGCGTATACTTGACCTTACCAAATTTACGTGTGTCTATGCGTGTACACACATGCGTGCGTGAGTAAGAGGGAGAGAGAGAGAGACAGGTAAGTACAGGTGAGTTTGGGGTACCTGCTCGTAGCAGGATAACCTGGTCATCGAGCAGTAGCTGTGAAAAGTGGGGTATTCTCTTGGCCCACTCCACCAGGGTGAACAGCTGCATTGTCAGCCGCTTGGCAAATGTTGGTGACGGGGTCGTTAGGCTGCGGAGACACAGAGCAATGGGAATAGAGATGTCTCAGTGAGCTGCTCACACCTGTAAACAGGGTCCTCAGTGAGCTGCTCACACCTGTAAACAGGGTTCTCAGTGAGCTGCTCACACCTGTAAACAGGGTTCTTGATTTGTGAGTGACTGTGGTAGTCCTGTGCATAACTAACATAAAAAGTATATATTCAGTTGCAATGTAGTATAATTTGAGGCTGCATTGTGACCTGGTGCAATAGATTTGGAATCTATTCTGATTGGATGGACTAGATAGTGAATCTGCATTCTAACTGGGCACAGTAGAATTTGAGGCTGCGTTTCGACTGAGTGGAAAAGTGCTGGACACTATATCTAATAGGGTGAGTAGACTCATTGGTATTCATAGCGAATTCAGTTACACTCACTCCTGGATTCATACTGCATTGCTGAAATCTTCAAGGATCAGAACTTCAAATGAAGCTCCCCTGAGAAGATTAGTCTAAGACTAGGAAGCTTATACACCCTGCCAGCTCCCACAGTAAGGGACAGCATAACTGGCATCTCCAAAGGGAGACGGCCAGCTCTTCTGAATCTCAAACAGACACTGCTGGCGAGTACTACGTGAACGTGCATAACCCAGTCTCATCATGCAAGAGTGAAATATGCGGTCGGTTGGGCCCGGCGCCTGCCCCCATTGCACACAAAGTGTACTCGGCAATGACTGCAAATGTCATTACGCAGCAAAATCGTTGTGTTACGCAGCAAAAGCAGCAAAAGCAGTGCTTTACAGAGTGACACCGAGTTGGCAGTGAAATGCAGTCCCAGTGACTGTAAACAGTGTTTGCACCTGCCACTGACCAGGGGCAGGTATATTCTACACAGCAGGATAAGCAAGTTAGCCAGATACCGTAACTCTAAAATAATACCAGGAATTAACCTCAGAAACTTTCTGCATCTATATCAGCAATCACACTCCTAAACTGATGTGACAATACAGCTATTATCGTTCTCGCAGCTATCTGGAAAACTTGATAATCCTGTTTTGTGGAATACCCCCCAGGGGGAATTTCACGAAGCGGGATTAAGGAGTTAGCGGCTTTTGTAAATATTTTGAAATAACCCAGGCTCTCATCCAATCAGATGTTATCAGATTCAAAATATTGCAAAAACAGTGTTCCGGGTTTTACTCAGCGCAGTTAGCCAGCTACAAGGAATAGGGCCCTGCTTTCTGCGTGTAAACCTGACGACATACTTTCCCTTCATGATTAATATCGCAATGTAAAGGCACTCTCTCTTTCTATGACACACAACCCAGAGAAAGTCACAGACTGGGGGGGCTCAAGTCATGTATGCATATGGATTTCCTGGCAGACACACTCTATTTACATATTTAGACACATACGTAGATAATAAGTCAGGTGTAGGCTTGTGTCTAAAAGCCTCCTAAAACAGCAGATACACACAACTGCCCCCAAAACATTTGTGAAGAGATGTTGGCAGGTTGCTGCAGGTTACCTGACAGTGGAGCTGAGAGATATACCTTGACCAGGTACAGACTCAGTGAGCATGGTCTGGCCATGCAGATCTGCCAACATGTGCTGCGTTTACGCTGTGTGACAGAGCTTCACTTTCTCACACTGTGACAGATTTAACCACATTAGGGAAAATGTCTTCCCACAAATCTCTTTGTTAATCCCAGATTTCTAAAATGTAAAACAAGCTGCCCAACGTCCTTGGGGAGGAGATGCGCAGGTTTATGCAGGAAGCGAACTGCGCAATATCCTGGTTCTCCCTATTTCATTGTTTGACTGCAGGCTGTTACTAGCTTTTTAAGCTCCTGCTGTTCTAGGTTGCTATGATAAATAAATAGGCTTTGTTAAACTGGGGCAAACAGGCTCCATTTAGCACGCATGCTGGGATATGAGCCCTGCAACAGCCCTGACTCTGTACCTGACTACAGTGAAGATGAGAAAAAAAAAATGCCACACTGGGGCGGACCACTAAACCTCACCTCATACTCAATATCTACTTGTCTTTAACATAGGACCTACCTGCAATGCTCAGCATAAAACCATAACAGCACTACTACTACCCCCATAATGTTAAACTACACCTACGCATACGGTCGCCCAACAGATGGCGAGAGAGAGTTCATATCTTCACATTGTCCAAAAATGACTAACTGGAAGGGGTATCGCTTTCCTTTCTTCATGTAACTATGACATTTGAGCCCCTTTTGTTATTTCCACAGCAATGTGTACTGTAAGTGTGTCCTTTTGTGTTGGGTCAATTGGTGTCAAGCATCACGTTACCTTACAGACTTAAAACCTTGTTTCAATTGTTCGTACAGTGGGTGAGCCTGATCGGCTTTGCATTCTTTGATCGTAGACAGGTGAGGCTGCAGTGTGATGCATGCTGGGATAGAGAGGAAAGGACGGGACAGATGCATGCTGGGATACAAAGCGAGGGACAGGTGAGGTTGCAGCTGTTCTGATGCAAAGTACAGAGAACTTCTATCTAGTTTGACTATGAAATACATACAAAAAATTGTAAATGCATACAACATACGATCCCTGTACCACAGAGATGGCTGCTGTCCCCAATCATCTTAATTGACCTCCCTCCCCTCAGTGCCCCCCTGCCTCTTTTTGTGTTGAGGCAAATTGCTGATCCATGGGATGCTCTCCCTGCCAGCTTCCACCACTTACATTTCCATCAACATACAAATAAATAACTTCCATTTACCCACATAATAACCATTTCCTCTACATTGGCCATTTCAAATTGCTTGCTTGAGAGAATTGTAGGTCATAAAATGCACCCCATTTAAAACAGCATGAATGCTGAAGTGTACTTGAAGTATACTATAGTGCACTTCAGTATACTTGAAATATAAATTAAATTTCATATAAATAAACCTTAAGTATGTTGAAGTATACTATTTTTTACATGGGACTACGCTTCCTCCTTTTCCCCTTCCATCAAAACCATAACAAAAAATAAATGGAAAGCATCTCCCTCTCTCTCTCTCCCTCTCAGTTCCTCCCGGATCTCCTCCTCTGCTGCCGCAACATCTGAACACACAGAGCATCGTCCACACCTTCATGCACACCTGGGTATGCTACTGAATCTGCCATATGGCAGGGGTGTGGTGCTGAGGTGTTGGTGGGGCAGGATGCTAGGGTGTTGGTGGGGCAGGAGGCTAGGGTGCGGGCGGTGCAGTGGCGGACTCACGAGCTGGAGGGGACCCCCAGGTTGCTCTCGATGTAGGGGGTTTCGGTCTTGGGCTCCACGGCTAGCTCGGCCTCCAAGATCTTCTCCACAGGCATGTCCTCATTAGCGATGCAGCTGGAGTCCACCTCGCATCGCCCCGGTCCTTTCCCCGCTGCCTCTCCTCCTGCACCGCTGCAGTTAACAAGACTGGTTCCGGTCACTACCGTTTCTCCCGCTCCGCTGCTGTCAACAAGACTGGTTCCGGTCACTACCGTTTCTCCCGCTCCGCTGCGGTTAACAAGACTGGTTCTGGTCACTACCATTTCTCCCGCTCCGCTGCGGTTAACAAGACTGGTTCTGGTCACTACCATTTCTCCCGCTCTGCTGCGGTTAACAAGACTGGTTCTGGTCACTACCACTCCTCTTTAACCTCTGTGTTAACCAGACTGATTCTGGTTACTACCACTCGTGAACCCAGTGGTTGGCAACACTGGTTATGGTCACTGCATTCAAAAAATGGCTGTCTTAACAAGTGTTTTAGTCATGTAATGAGACTTACAATCTTATTTTTTTCTCAAAAGTGGAAAATATTAGCTTGTTTTAAGTTACTTTTTGCTTGACAAGTGAAATTATCTTACCCCACTGGCAAATCTTGAAATTAGTAAAACTATCTCACCCCACTGGCAGATAGTTTGTCTTATTTAGCAAAAAGGTAACAGAAATAAGATTCTAAAGTCTAAATATAAGATTAAAATGGTTGTTAAGATTTGGATTTTGCAGTGTGGTTATGGCTGGTCTGGTTAGCAAGGCTTGTTCTGGTCACGACTACTGCTTTCATATCTGACCAACACACCCCACAACATTCTAATCCCCTCCTTTCTGCATAAATATGACGTTATCAACAGTACGTGCTACTGCCCTATACTGTCTGTTTACGCAAATGCTATTGCCTGCACACTGCTGAATTACGCGGTCTACAGCCACCATATACTGTACGTAACTGGCTTTCAGTTGTGTTATCAAACATGCTACAGCCCCCATAGTGCTGACCTTTTAACCTGACTGTAAACTTTTGTAAGTTTTTAAAGACTTACCAAACATTCTGTGCTTACATGAAAATTGTAGAACTAATGAAATTTCCTAAGTTTTCACAATAATTGCAAAAAAAAAAAAAAAAAAAGGTCACTTATTCTGCTCAATTTTGCTAAACATCAGACTAAGTTTATGTCCATTAACTTAGCCTTCACCCACTGGTAGAGGCTGGTTTAATTGACTGGATCTGGGGTCTGTATATGGGGTCTTCATGATCACCAGGCCACGAACATGTCCGTTCTCTCTCAAAGAGAGGTGACACAGAGAAGTACCGTTTCATCTTCTCTGGGAAGGGGGAGTGCACGTTGAATTTCATCCTGATTTTACAGCACTGGATCACATTTCATGCACTAAGAGTCTGCACAACTCTGTAAAGAGCGAATTATGCTCATAAGAACCCATAATAACATAATAAAAACACGTAATGTAGAGCAGTAAAACAGCTGTCACTTTCTATGAACTATGCCAATATCATACAATACTGCCCTGGACAGCTACGATGTAAATGCAGGTTTTATGCTGAGCATGTTTATGATATACGTGAATAGAATGCACATATGAATGCATGCCCAGAGTGAGCTCTGTTTGTGAAGTGGGCGTGTCCTTAGTCATCGGTGGGCTGTACCTTCTCGCTTCATCCCCATGGCGAGGCACTTCTGGTAGCGGCAGTACTGGCAGCGGTTTCTTCTGGCGCTTGTCAATCAGACAGACCTTATTGTCTCTGCACGTGTAGCTCAGGTCCTTCCTCACAGTCCTCTTAAAGAAGCCCTTACAGCCTTCGCAGCTGTACACACCCGTAGTGTTTACCTGCACACGCACACGCAACAGTGATAAACCTGCGCATTCACACCAGCACACACACACACTCACAGAAATGTTAACTTAGATGCACAAACACACAAAAAATTTGTGTACCAGCACATTCACACACATTCACAAAATGTGTTAACGTAGACACGCCTGATGATTACCTTGGCACACAATGATTACCTATAGAGACACAAAAGTGCTTACCTGCACATTCACAAAAGAGTTAACTTAAAACACACGGACTAAACAGGTATTACATCGACACACACAAAACGATGGTTACCTGCAGGCACGTGCACAAAAATGACACATAACACAGACAGCGCTGGTGGGAGATATTTTGGGAGTTCGGGGCTCAGTCGCTGGGCACTCACCAGATGAGCGGTCTCCACAGATGGCACAGATGTGTTTGGTGAGGGAGAGAGGGCTGCCACAGGGCTGGGCGGGGATTTTCATCACCCCGTTCATACCCAGGGGTGGCTTGATGTCCTCTGAGCTGCTCACCGAGTTCATGGGGGATCTGAGCTGGAACACACAGACAGAGGGAGGGGACAGGTGAGGCCGCAGTGCGATGCGAGCCGGGATAGAGAGGAGAGGACGGGACGGATGCATGCTGGGATACAAAGCGAGGGACGGGTGAGGTGGCAGCGGTGCATGCTGGGACGGAGAGGGAGGGACAGGTGAGGCTGTATTGTGCTTCCTACTGGGACACAGAGAGAGGGCGGTACGAGTGAGAATGGAGTGGTGCATGCTGGGATACAGAGAGAGGGCGGTACGAGTGAGAATGGAGTGGTGCATGCTGGGATACAGAGAGAGGGCGGTACGAGTGAGAATGGAGTGGTGCATGCTGGGATACAGAGAGGGACGGGCTGTGGAGGCTGCTGAGCACCCTGGCTACAGGACTGGGTCATATGCCCACATGTCAGTACAAGTGAAAATGGGATCGAGCTACAATCATGATTAGGCTCCAAATCGGTGGAGAAAAAAATGATTAAGTAAAGTGAGGACAGGGGGATGGAAAGAGGGGAAAGGAGAGGGAGAGGAGGAAAGGGGGATGGAAAGAAGGGAAAGGAGAGGGAGAACGATCTTTTGAACAGATGAGCGGGACCCTCAATGGATCGGAGGGTTGGCCCTGGGTATGACCACATCTAATAACACAGGAAGGAAGGAAGGAAGGAAAGAGAGAGGGAAGAGAAGAGGCTGATTAAGGGAAAGCAGGGCTTCCCTTCTCTCTGTTAGGAGGAAGCTGAGATGAGGCATCCATGTGCCATCACTACAGTCTCACACCAGCGCCCACACACAGCTAAATATGCAGGACGTCCACTGCGGGACACTGAAATATTATCACAGACCGAACGAGGCACGCACTAAGGCACAGGTGCTTCAAAGAGAATATGATTATGCACAGGAAGAGAATGAATTATGTAAACTGGCATTCACCCACCCAACATCCATCTGGAGGTTGGCAACCCTTTACAACACATCACAGGTTCCACCCCAGAGTCCCCCCAGCCACCAGCAGCACACATCCACTACCCGCCCACATCCATCCCTTACACAGCAAGAATACATCACTTTTTACATACAGTACCATTAAACGAAAGCAGCTGCTACTCAGTATATACCTGGGCCTATTCCCCATAACTGGCTAATTGAGTTAGCTGGCCAACTGCACTGAGCAAAACCTGGAACGGTGTTTTTGCTAGTTTATATTTTCCATATTTGAGGGGTTTCCGGGTTTCACTCAGCACAGTTAGCCAGCTAACTGAATTATCCACGCACAAGGTACGGGGCCCCGATCCTTGAATTAAACTATAGTGTGTGTTCATGTCATACAACCAGCTTGTCAAACTGAGCTGGATTGCTCTCAGGCGAAAGAGGAGGAACAGGAAAAATACTTTTAAAAACCCTGTATTTTGTTGATACACTCCACGGGAATATATTTATTTTAAAATGTCATGCTTTTTTAAACAACTCTTTTGTGTAAGAGTGCCTTGGACACCTGGGAAGTAAGCTCTGTATCATTTTCTCTCTTTGCAAGATTCTTATCAGTGAGGTTGGGATTTCCTGTTTTTTTTTCTTCTTGGTCGATTTTCCTTTGATAAAACGAGCATGTTTTTACATTTCCCTTTCCCATTTGTTTGATCCACTGGGCAGTGGGTGTCCAGTGCTCTCTCATCATAAATAGCTAATATGATTCTCAGATCAATGTCATTTAAGGTAAAGTCTTCTTGACATTTTTTTTTACTGTTGTCAGGGGTGGGAATTTGAAATGTTTTTCTCAATTAATGCAAGACATTTATGGCTCCCAGACCACCAGTCTCATGAGCCACCGCTCCAGAAAAATAAATCAAGTTGAAAAACATACTGTAATATACAGTATACTAATACAATTTCACTTTTCTTAATTATATAGTCTGCTGGTTCTGAGAATATTTTTTGTAATATTCCTATACATTATTCAATGCATTTTTCAGTACAAATGCAATAGATTGTACATTTACAAGTAAACGTTTCTTATTTCAAAAACACATGTCAGTGCTATGTTTTCATAACATTATTATTTGTAGATAGATGCTGACCACAGGGTTGCCATAGTCATAAAAAATGGCAAATCAAGAATGTTTCTATATATTGATTGATTCTTCCATATATGGAAATCGCATGTTGTCCCTCAGCTTTCACTCGATTTTTTGGAACATCCAAAATTTGCCAATAAGCTCCCTTGTTTTCTTTCTCTCATAATTTTGACTGCTTGGCCTAAACAAGCAAAATAAAAGAAAAAAAAGTGAAACTATCTTTTGCTGATGATGGCATGTTGCTTGACAGAAGAACTGGAAAATTAATTTCTTCTTTGAATATCTGTTAAAAATGGGAAAAAACAAGCTTGGATAATATAGCGCTGAATGGTCATGGTAGGAATAGCATAACCGTGACCTGAAAGCATACACACTATTTATAGATTTTCTTATGTAATTTTACTGCCATTATAACATAATTAAAGATTTAGAAAATAAAACCTACATGGACACATTACCTCCCTATGACATAATCAACCCATAGGCCAGTGGAGGATGGGCATCCCCCCAATAGCCGGGTTCCTCTCGAGATTTCTTCCCAACGGGGAGTTTTTTCTCGCCACAGTATGAGGGTTTTTCTCTCCTACTAGAGTTTTTACCTCTGCTATCTGGGGGCCTAGAGCTGGCTTAGAGCTGGCATTTCCCATTTCCCCTTTCCTCCCCTTTCTGTTCTGTAAAGCGTCTTTGTGACAGTCATCTGTGAAAAGCGCTATATAAATAAAATTGAAATTGAATTGAAATTGAACATAGTAAAAATGGTGGCAAAACAAATTGTGAATTAATATTCTAGAGACCACAAATGATGTAGTCGGGAGCGATGTATATGTGTTTCGAGGATGCGTATATGTGAGTATAAACATATGTTTGTGTGATTACGTGTGCATGTACTGTATATGTTTGTGTGTGTGTGTGTGTGTGTGAATGGGTGTTTTAAGATACGGTTTAATAAGGACTGAAGTTTGTGACATTCAGCTGCACATCTCAGCTGCCTGACAGGGAAACACTCTGCACAGGTTTCAGGTGTAAAACTCTCATACCTAGTACCAGCAGTCCCCTCCCCTCACCTGTCAGTCATCCTCCAGGCTGACCGTGACAACTCAAACCACACAGGTTTACACAGCATCAGTGTTCTGCAATTTGGGTGAGATTACATTCTGGAAACTTCCTAAAATAAAACATTTATTCAAGTCTACAATAAACACTATCTCACTTTATCTATGTGAAGACATTTGGGACAAAAGGATATGTCCAATAGCATTATTTAGCAGCTCACATTGATCCTTACAGGTCATGCTGGGGCATGGTCTGATTTCATCAGTAAAGACAGCTTTAATTTCCACAAACACACTCAAATGGAAGCTTTCAGTTTGTCAGTGATTTCATCATGCTTATATAACAGGTGCACAGGGAACATCTGGCGTCTGCCTGCTCTGCTGTTTCTGTGGACTTGGAGGAGACAGAAGGAAGGTCTTTACCTGACAGACACAGATAAACTCATATAGCACTGGGGCTGCACAGATACAGGTACAGATACAGGCAGCACCTGACTCTTACAGCCTGAATGATCCTGAACCCCTTGCAGCAATGACTGCCTTACTACACCTGCATCTGCACTGCACAGACACTCCCACTGCACAGTCAATCTCACTGCACAGTCACTCTAACTGTACAGTCACTCCCACTGCACAGTCACTCTAACTGCACAGTCACTACCACTGCACAGTCAATCTCACTGCACAGTCACTACCACTGCACAGTCAATCTCACTGCACAGTCACTACCACTGCACAGTCACTCTAACTACACAGTCACTACCACTGCACAGTCACAGTCACTGCAGAGCCATACCCACTGCTCCAAACAAACAAGAAAACAGAGGTAAAAAGAAATTGGGAAGTAAAATAAATAATATAGCTAATTTATCTGCACTGAAACTATTTCATTAAGTAAACCTGGCCCTTGTGTTTGCCTGTGTTGTTGTGTTGTGGTTGTGTGTACATATCGTAACTGTGGCACAAAATGAAGGACAGTATCTCTGTCCAGAGTGATGTTGGGGAACTGGATTCAAGACCCTGTAATATCTGCTGCCACAAACTTCACAATATCTCAGATTCAATATTGCAGAGGGCTGCTGATTTTGTATTTGTCCATTTGGTCATATGTACAGATCAAAAGCAAGTTGTTAACTGACAAACAGCAATGTGTTAACAATATCCAAACCGCAATGAAGAATAAAAGAGTTCGCCAACAACAGTCTGACCTGGGGCCACATGTATAAACAGTGCTGAGCAGAAAAATACCCTCAGAAAGCCGCGTAAGGGAGTTTCCAGGCAGAAATTCAGATGTATAAAATAACACGTGCTGTGAGAATCTGCGTACCTCTGCACACGCTGGACACCATATGTACGCAATGTTTGGCGTCAGTGTGATATGGCGACACAGTGACCGAAAGGCAGAGGTATAAAAAGCAAAACTGTTTTTACGCAGATTTATGGCTTTCACCCTGAGCGTTCTTTCACGTATTCTTTTACTCCGAGTTTTATACAAACATAAATATACTCAGAAACATGATCACCACATTTTCTGCTGCTCTCTCTATGCTGAGATCCAGGACCAGGATATGGGCCGCTGCTTTCTACAGGGAACTGCAGGATTGTAAAGGACCTGTTTGATTTTGCTGACTGATTAGAGGAGCAGGGAGAATGTGTGCCCCCCCCCCCCCCCGCCCCACACACACACCCCACCCAGCAAAAACCTGCTAAGCTCATTTAGTTGAATAGTAAAGTGTGCAACACCCCTGTGGCAGTTTTTGGGGTCACAGGCCACTTCTTGGGGTTCAAAGGTCAAGCACTCTGTCAGGGATAATAAGTCAGAGATGAAGGGGGGGGACATCACACACCAGCTTACCGTCAGCTGACCATTAGTGTTACAGAGCTGAGCTGTCGGTTTACACTTTGGGAACACTCTCTGAGGGAGCCAATCAGACCACAGTATGAGATCGAGTCAATCAGAAGCCAGGGAGGTGTGTGTTTTTAGTTTTTATTCACATCTTTTCTTTATTATAACTGATGTGTTTTTATGAAAACGTAAATTACTACCCCGCAGTTGTTATTTATCAATGCATTCTATTATTCACCTTACCTTTTGTTTCGCTTCACTGATTTAAGTACTTATGTAGGGGGAGTGAGTGCGGTTTCTCCCCAGAACTACAGGTTATGACTGTGGGGATGAGTGCCTGGGGAGGGCAGGCCAAGTTTCAAGACCCTGCAAAGCCATCCTGCTCCTTTCCAGGGGAATTGTTTTCCAATATTAATATTTCACTGTTATTTTTAAGGAGTTTATGTGATTCCATTTTTATTTTTAATGTGAATGCAATATTTGAGTTTTTAGTTGTCAGTGTGTTAGAAATGTATTTTGTTAATATTCACCTGCTTGTGGTTTTGTGCAAGGACGGGGAGCTATATATAGGGTTACCCTGGATTTCAGGGAGAAGGCTGACAGTCCGTGGGATTCAGTTGCCATGAACGTGTGGGTAACTGATAGTCTTGTTAATTAGGTGGTTGTTTTTCTAAATGTTCTTTTTCCTTTGTTTGAACTCATTGGTTTTTATTATTAGTTTTGGCAATTATTCAGCATTATTGTAGTTCCTTTTGATTGCTGCCTGGGCTAACTCACACATGCACTCTCGCATACAAACACACATTCTTAAACAAGCATATGTCACATGGTCTCTCTCTCTTTCTCTTTCTGTCTCTCTCAAACACACACACACACACACACATACAGACACACAGACTCTGGTGGTTTCTGAAAAGCCTGTCAGTTAATTTTGGCTTTATTATTCACAGGAGACCTTGCATGATTCCGTACTGTTCCCAAGAGACAGTCCTAACTTCCTAACTCGGTGCTGAGATGGTCCCTACACAAAAGATATACTGTATATATATATATAGCCTGGTGGCTACTGCCAGCTTGTGTCAACAAAAGGAGAGTATGATATCATAGGTGAAAAATTACTTTACTTGGACTGACTCCATTTCCTCAAACCTTCATGCCAAGTTTTGATGTCAAAAACAACCCCCAGAATCACGGGAGTCGCTGTTGAGGGACGTGATTTTAATCCATATCAAATGGAGTCGGTCCAGAGCACTGAGAGGGAAATTACGTTCGGTTTAAAGAGTGTCCCTTTTTTTGTCATGGCCTGGTGAGTTCCGCTGTGGGATTCTGGACAAAATAATTACAAAATGTCTCAGTCATGCTCAGGCTGCCAGACTCCGCCTCCAGTCCCAGCAGTGCCAGGCAGCCTCCTCCACTGTCATTCTGAGAGTAAAATTAGTTCCAGGCCTCAGTAATCTGTCACAGCTGCTGTCGGCTTTCAGAGAGAGCGACAGAGTGAAGTGAATATGTGGGGTGCTGGGGAACACAAGACGACTGTATTAATGGCAGTGTGTGTGAGTGCGTGTGCGTGTGTGTGTGTGTGTGTGTGTGTGTGTGCCCCACACCAGGGGCCAGGGTCTAGGAGAACAAATCCCTAAACTGGATGCCCCCATTGTAGAAATGACACACCAAAAGTATTCATGAAACATTTAAATCAGAAAAAGACATGATATTCTCACATGAAACACAGGGCATAGCACAGTGTGGAATCTTGTAACTTAATATGAAAAATACCCACAATGCAGTTTCCGAATGCTTCAAACGGTCCATAAATATCTCTTTGACCACAGTAATGTAAATCTATTTTTTACCTAGAATAATGTAAAACCTGGCCACTGCTTGCAGAACCTGTGCAAATGTCTTTATTTACTACCTATCTATACAGCACAGCTCCATGTTATCTTAATTTAATAATTAAGTATGACCATGGACAAATTAGAGACAGCACAGGTGACCACTTGGTAAGGTGAACTCAGTAAGAGCTTTTAATTATTATGCACCTTGGTATTGGATCTGTTTATTTGATTTGCTTAATGTGTGACTACATTACCATTGCCTTGTCTATGTAGGTATGCTGGCCAGGTACCCCTTGGAAATGAGATCCTAATCTCAATTAAGTTTTTCTTGTGGATAAATGAAGAATAAATAAATGTCATTAAAAACCAACTTTACTGGGGTGCGGTACAGGGTGTAGGCAAGCCAGTGTTAATGGATTAAGACACTCTTAGTGTACTGCTCTAGGGTTTGGATTAAGACACTCTTAGTGCACTGCTCTAGGGTTTGGATTAAGACACTCTTAGTGCACTGCTCTAGGGTTTGGATTAAGACACTCTTAGTGCACTGCTCTAGGGTTAGGATTAAGACACTCTTAGTGTACTGCTTTAGGGGTTGGACTAAGACACTCTTAGTGCACTGCTCTAGGGTTAGGATTAAGACACTCTTAGTGCACTGCTTTAGGGTTTGGATTAAGACACTCTTAGTGTACTGCTTTAGGGGTTGGACTAAGACACTCTTAGTGCACTGCTCTAGGGTTAGGATTAAGACACTCTTAGTGCACTGCTTTAGGGTTTGGATTAAGACACTCTTAGTGCACTGCTCTAGGGTTAGGATTAAGACACTGTTAGGGTACAGCTTTGGGGTTGAGATGAAAGTACTGTTAGCGCTCTGCATTAGCAGTAGGGGTACAGTTAGGGCTGGCAGTGGCGCATGACCTGGATGAGGAGGAAGGAGTGACTTTGGGATGTGCTGTGGGCTCTTACCTGTGGGCTGGCACAGTGACTGAAGCCCATGCCAGGTGTGGTGTGGTGCCCCATGGGGCCGCTGATGACGGAAAACGGCGAGCCCATGCCGTTGAGGGGCGGGGCCAGATGGCAGAATGAGGAGGAGTCAGGGCTAAGGAGGGAGGGGTGCAGAGAAGGCGTGTCCATGCCCCGGTGGTTTGTGGGTGAGCTGAGGGGTGAAGCATCTGCGGGAAAGAGAGGGGGCAACCGGTGAAAACCACGCCGCCACGCCTGTGTGCTCACCAGCACAGCAGACGCACAGCGCGCAGCTGTATGTGTGTGTGTGTGTGTGTGTGTGTGTGTGTGTGTGTATGTGTGTGTGTGTGTGTGTGTGTGTATGTGTGTGTGTGTGTGTGTGTGTATGTGTGTGTGTGTGTGTGTGTGTGTATGTGTGTGTGTGTATGTGTGTGTGTGTGTGTGTGTGTGTGTGTGTGTGTGTGTGTGTGTGTGTGTGTGTGACCAAAACTACATCCCTGAGGAAAAAACTGTGCCCCAATAAATTTAAAGCATTTAACATTGATTAATGCTGATAAGCTCTTGTACTAAAGTTCGACACTCAAAACTCAAGGTAACAATGTCATAGCAGCAGAAGAGACCATAAATACTCAAATCTGGTCCTGGAGGTGAGTTAAATCTCTGGCCTTTCAGTAGCATTATGCAATCAAACTATTGGGTACAAAGAAAATCAGCACCAGTACTTCTACCGTAACTTTAGGGCCATATTTGAGTATCTCTGCAACAGACTGTGGTGTGTAATTATGGCTCCAGTAGCATTTCGGGGAGGAGACTCATTTTAAGCACAGGCATTCTCAGACTCGGCAGTATGATTTTCACAGCAGGGCAGGGAAAGTTACATGAGGCACAGAGGGGCAGGGAAAGTTACATGAGGCACAGAGGGGCAGGGAAAGTTACATGAGGCACAGCAGGGCAGGGAAAGTTACATGAGGCACAGAGGGGCAGGGAAAGAGGCACAGAGGTCAATCCTTGTGATATCTATGGTTAAGGTAACACTACTACTGAAATGTCTTCTGGCCTAAATTGTTAACAGACAGGTTTCACCAAAGCATTATAATTATCATTATAGAAAGACCACGTGGTGCAGTCCATACTGTGGCCGACTCCCAACCCATAGATTAATATCCCCATGCAGACAGGGGTTTGATTCCTTGTCATGGCACTTCCTGCACTGTGACCCCATCTCTATCGGTAATGCTCTTTCTGAGTAAAGTGAAAAAAATACACAAGAAACGACTGAAGGAGGACTGTTTGCTCTCCTTTAAAAAAGGTATTGGCACTCCTCATGCCTTTGCATAATAAAAAGCAGAATGGAAAAGCAGTCCCACCCAGTGCATACAAAAGCCTGACTTTTAGCTGTTTGACATGCATAAACACCTTACTCATTTTAACTGAACAATTATGCCCCTGGACATTCCAACTGGAAAGGTAAAAACCTTTACCACTGCTATGTGGTATTTTGCCTGTTCATTAGTGATGTAGTAACTACATAAGTGGCCGCCAGTTAAAGAAAGACACCTTTCAATGCAGCATACGAAAGCCCATCTAATGAAAACCAGAGCCCACATAACAACAAAAAACAACAAAAAGTCTGAGTGGCAATCCTACCAAAATGTACTGTATGATTCTTGGCAACAAAAAACGTCCAGCCTCAAGCCAGAGTCCACATAGAAAGAAAAACAAACAGAGTAGAGCCCTAAAGACAGAACAACACTCCCGCTTGAGGACATGCAGCTGGACAGGGTACATTAGGACAGGTCAGCCTTGCGGGCGGTAAAGCGAGGACATAATGTCCTTCAGTTCCATTTGGTGATGGCTAACAAGCAGAGAATCTTGTGTCTCTGAGGTCTGTACTCTCTCCCAGCTCCCAAGACCAGCTCGACGTGGAATCTACGAAACCACACCATCACTGGGTGTGCTTGCTGCTGAATTCAAGACTTTGGGGTGAGGATACGGTGGGCTCCGTCAAGCTCGAGAAGCGATGGAAGTTCAATTTCCCAAAAACTGAACAAGGACCTTAGAGAAAAGAGTAGCCTGAAAAGAGCCTTCTGCAAATTCTGCTACTCAAAAAGATTATATCCCTTGATTGGCGAAATCAAGTGCCATCTTCATATTAATTACATTCTGTAACATGATGAGAAGAAAACTACCACGTGAGATACAATTCAGAGAAAGCTTTGGGTTTTTTGTTAATTAATTATTCAGATTATTGCCATCCTTGTTAAACAATCTCACTTTGCAGTTATCTCTTTGTCATTATAATTTTTTAATAATAATAGGCTACATATTGGTCTTGATTATTCTGTGAAACAGAAACAGGTTGAGGGTACTGTTCGGTTCAAAGGTAATGCTTTACGCCTGCCTATTTCCAGCACACCGGCCTCCACCATGGTAGACTGACATTTTTTGTTTTGAAAAATAATGAAATGTAGGGCAGAGTGGCAGAATGTATAGAAGGGTTACAGGGTAGCATGATAGAGGGAATATAGAGTAGAGTGGTAGAGGGTATAGAGGGGTTACAGAGTAGAGTGGTAGAGGGTATAGAGGGGTTACAGAGTAGAGTGGTAGAGGGTATAGAGGGGTTACAGAGTGGAGTGGTAGAGGGTATAGAGGGGATACAGAGTAGAGTGGTAGAGGGTATAGAGGGGTTAGAGTGGAGTGGTAGAGGGTATAGAGGGGTTAGAGTGGAGTGGTAGAGGGTATAGAGGGGTAAGAGTGGAGTGGAAGAGGGTATAGAGGGGTTAGAGTGGAGTGGTAGAGGGTATAGAGGGGTTACAAAGTAGAGTGGTAGAGGGTATAGAGGGGTTAGAGTGGAGTGGTAGAGGGTATAGAGGGGTTACAGAGTAGAGTGGTAGAGGGTATAGAGGGGTTACAGAGTGGAGTGGTAGAGGGTATAGAGGGGTTACAGAGTAGAGTGGTAGAGGGTATAGAGGGGTTACAGAGTGGAGTGGTAGAGGGTATAGAGGGGTTACAGAGTGGAGTGGTAGAGAGTATAGAGGGGTTACAGAGTAGAGTGGTAGAGGGTATAGAGGGGATACAGAGTAGAGTGGAAGAGGGTATAGAGGGGTTAGAGTGGAGTGGTAGAGGGTATAGAGGGGTTACAGAGTAGAGTGGTAGAGGGTATAGAGGGGTTACAGAGTAGAGTGGTAGAGGGTATAGAAGGGTTACATAGTAGAGTGGTAGAGGGTATAGAAGGGTTACAGAGTAGAGTGGTAGAGGGTATAGAGGGGTTACAGAGTAGAGTGGAAGAGGGTATAGAGGGGTTACAGAGTGGAGTGGAAGAGGGTATAGAGGGAATATAGAGTAGAGTGGTAGAGGGTATAGAGGGGTTACAGAGTAGAGTGGTAGAGGGTATAGAGGGGTTAGAGTGGAGTGGTAGAGGGTATAGAGGGGTTGCAGAGTAGAGTGGTAGAGGGTATAGAGGGGTTACAGAGTAGAGTGGTAGAGGGTATAGAAGAGTTACAGAGTAGAGTGGAAGAGGGTATAGAGGGGTTAGAGTGGAGTGGTAGAGGGTATAGAGGGGTTACAGAGTAGAGTGGTAGAGGGTATAGAGGGGTTACAGAGTAGAGTGGTAGAGGGTATAGAAGGGTTACAGAGTGGAGTGGTAGAGGGCATAGAGGGGTTACAGAGTGGAGTGGTAGAGGGTATAGAGGGGATACAGAGTAGAGTGGAAGAGGGTATAGAGGGGTTACAGAGTGGAGTGGAAGAGGGTATAGAGGGAATATAGAGTAGAGTGGTAGAGGGTATAGAGGGGTTACAGAATAGAGTGGTAGAGGGTATAGAGGGGATACAGAGTAGAGTGGTAGAGGGTATAGAGGGGTTACAGAGTGGAGTGGTAGAGGGTATAGAGGGGTTGCAGAGTAGAGTGGTAGAGGGTATAGAGGGGTTACAGAGTAGAGTGGTAGAGGGTATAGAAGAGTTACAGAGTAGAGTGGAAGAGGGTATAGAGGGGTTAGAGTGGAGTGGTAGAGGGTATAGAGGGGTTACAGAGTAGAGTGGTAGAGGGTATAGAGGGGTTACAGAGTGGAGTGGTAGAGGGTATAGAGGGGATACAGAGTAGAGTGGAAGAGGGTATAGAGGGGTTACAGAGTGGAGTGGAAGAGGGTATAGAGGGAATATAGAGTAGAGTGGTAGAGGGTATAGAGGGGTTACAGAGTAGAGTGGTAGAGGGTATAGAGGGGATACAGAGTAGAGTGGAAGAGGGTATAGAGGGGTTAGAGTGGAGTGGTAGAGGGTATAGAGGGGTTACAGAGTAGAGTGGTAGAGGGTATAGAGGGGTTACAGAGTAGAGTGGTAGAGGGTATAGAAGGGTTACAGAGTAGAGTGGTAGAGGGTATAGAGGGGTTACAGAGTGGAGTGGTAGAGGGTATAGAGGGGTTACAGAGTAGAGTGGTAGAGGGTATAGAGGGGTTACAGAGTGGAGTGGTAGAGGGTATAGAGGGGTTACAGAGTGGAGTGGTAGAGGGTATAGAGGGGTTACAGAGTAGAGTGGAAGAGGGTATAGAGGGGATATAGAGTAGAGTGGAAGAGGGTATAGAGGGGTTAGAGTGGAGTGGTAGAGGGTATAGAGGGGTTACAGAGTAGAGTGGTAGAGGGTATAGAGGGGATACAGAGTAGAGTGGAAGAGGGTATAGAGGGGTTAGAGTGGAGTGGTAGAGGGTATAGAGGGGTTACAGAGTAGAGTGGTAGAGGGTATAGAGGGGTTACAGAGTAGAGTGGTAGAGGGTATAGAAGGGTTACAGAGTAGAGTGGTAGAGGGTATAGAAGGGTTACAGAGTAGAGTGGTAGAGGGTATAGAGGGGTTACAGAGTAGAGTGGAAGAGGGTATAGAGGGGTTACAGAGTGGAGTGGAAGAGGGTATAGAGGGAATATAGAGTAGAGTGGTAGAGGGTATAGAGGGGTTACAGAGTAGAGTGGTAGAGGGTATAGAGGGGTTAGAGTGGAGTGGTAGAGGGTATAGAGGGGTTGCAGAGTAGAGTGGTAGAGGGTATAGAGGGGTTACAGAGTAGAGTGGTCGAGGGTATAGAAGAGTTACAGAGTAGAGTGGAAGAGGGTATAGAGGGGTTAGAGTGGAGTGGTAGAGGGTATAGAGGGGTTACAGAGTAGAGTGGTAGAGGGTATAGAGGGGTTACAGAGTAGAGTGGTAGAGGGTATAGAAGGGTTACAGAGTGGAGTGGTAGAGGGCATAGAGGGGTTACAGAGTGGAGTGGTAGAGGGTATAGAGGGGATACAGAGTAGAGTGGAAGAGGGTATAGAGGGGTTACAGAGTGGAGTGGAAGAGGGTATAGAGGGAATATAGAGTAGAGTGGTAGAGGGTATAGAGGGGTTACAGAATAGAGTGGTAGAGGGTATAGAGGGGTTACAGAGTGGAGTGGTAGAGGGTATAGAGGGGTTACAGAGTAGAGTGGTAGAGGGTATAGAGGGGATACAGAGTAGAGTGGAAGAGGGTATAGAGGGATTAGAGTGGAGTGGTAGAGGGTATAGAGGGGTTACAGAGTAGAGTGGTAGAGGGTATAGAGGGGTTACAGAGTAGAGTGGTAGAGGGTATAGAAGGGTTACATAGTAGAGTGGTAGAGGGTATAGAAGGGTTACAGAGTAGAGTGGTAGAGGGTATAGAGGGGTTACAGAGTAGAGTGGAAGAGGGTATAGAGGGTTTACAGAGTGGAGTGGAAGAGGGTATAGAGGGAATATAGAGTAGAGTGGTAGAGGGTATAGAGGGGTTACATAGTAGAGTGGTAGAGGGTATAGAGGGGTTAGAGTGGAGTGGTAGAGGGTATAGAGGGGTTGCAGAGTAGAGTGGTAGAGGGTATAAAGGGGTTACAGAGTAGAGTGGTAGAGGGTATAGAAGAGTTACAGAGTAGAGTGGAAGAGGGTATAGAGGGGTTAGAGTGGAGTGGTAGAGGGTATAGAGGGGTTACAAAGTAGAGTGGTAGAGGGTATAGAGGGGTTACAGAGTAGAGTGGTAGAGGGTATAGAAGGGTTACAGAGTGGAGTGGTAGAGGGCATAGAGGGGTTACAGAGTGGAGTGGTAGAGGGTATAGAGGGGATACAGAGTAGAGTGGAAGAGGGTATAGAGGGGTTACAGAGTGGAGTGGAAGAGGGTATAGAGGGAATATAGAGTAGAGTGGTAGAGGGTATAGAGGGGTTACAGAATAGAGTGGTAGAGGGTATAGAGGGGATACAGAGTAGAGTGGTAGAGGGTATAGAGGGGTTACAGAGTGGAGTGGTAGAGGGTATAGAGGGGTTGCAGAGTAGAGTGGTAGAGGGTATAGAGGGGTTACAGAGTAGAGTGGTAGAGGGTATAGAAGAGTTACAGAGTAGAGTGGAAGAGGGTATAGAGGGGTTAGAGTGGAGTGGTAGAGGGTATAGAGGGGTTACAGAGTAGAGTGGTAGAGGGTATAGAGGGGTTACAGAGTAGAGTGGTAGAGGGTATAGAGGGGTTACAGAGTAGAGTGGTAGAGGGTATAGAAGGGTTACAGAGTAGAGTGGTAGAGGGTATAGAGGGGTTACAGAGTGGAGTGGTAGAGGGTATAGAGGGGTTACAGAGTAGAGTGGTAGAGGGTATAGAGGGGTTACAGAGTGGAGTGGTAGAGGGTATAGAGGGGTTACAGAGTGGAGTGGTAGAGGGTATAGAGGGGTTACAGAGTAGAGTGGAAGAGGGTATAGAGGGGATATAGAGTAGAGTGGAAGAGGGTATAGAGGGGTTAGAGTGGAGTGGTAGAGGGTATAGAGGGGTTACAGAGTGGAGTGGAAGAGGGTATAGAGGGAATATAGAGTAGAGTGGTAGAGGGTATAGAGGGGTTACAGAGTAGAGTGGTAGAGGGTATAGAGGGGATACAGAGTAGAGTGGAAGAGGGTATAGAGGGGTTAGAGTGGAGTGGTAGAGGGTATAGAGGGGTTACAGAGTAGAGTGGTAGAGGGTATAGAGGGGTTACAGAGTAGAGTGGTAGAGGGTATAGAAGGGTTACAGAGTAGAGTGGTAGAGGGTATAGAGGGGTTACAGAGTGGAGTGGTAGAGGGTATAGAGGGGTTACAGAGTAGAGTGGTAGAGGGTATAGAGGGGTTACAGAGTGGAGTGGTAGAGGGTATAGAGGGGTTACAGAGTGGAGTGGTAGAGGGTATAGAGGGGTTACAGAGTAGAGTGGAAGAGGGTATGGAGGGGATATAGAGTAGAGTGGAAGAGGGTATAGAGGGGTTAGAGTGGAGTGGTAGAGGGTATAGAGGGGTTACAGAGTAGAGTGGTAGAGGGTATAGAAGGGATACAGAGTAGAGTGGAAGAGGGTATAGAGGGGTTAGAGTGGAGTGGTAGAGGGTATAGAGGGGTTACAGAGTAGAGTGGTAGAGGGTATAGAGGGGTTACAGAGTAGAGTGGTAGAGGGTATAGAAGGGTTACAGAGTAGAGTGGTAGAGGGTATAGAAGGGTTACAGAGTAGAGTGGTAGAGGGTATAGAGGGGTTACAGAGTAGAGTGGAAGAGGGTATAGAGGGGTTACAGAGTGGAGTGGAAGAGGGTATAGAGGGAATATAGAGTAGAGTGGTAGAGGGTATAGAGGGGTTACAGAGTAGAGTGGTAGAGGGTATAGAGGGGTTAGAGTGGAGTGGTAGAGGGTATAGAGGGGTTGCAGAGTAGAGTGGTAGAGGGTATAGAGGGGTTACAGAGTAGAGTGGTCGAGGGTATAGAAGAGTTACAGAGTAGAGTGGAAGAGGGTATAGAGGGGTTAGAGTGGAGTGGTAGAGGGTATAGAGGGGTTACAGAGTAGAGTGGTAGAGGGTATAGAGGGGTTACAGAGTAGAGTGGTAGAGGGTATAGAAGGGTTACAGAGTGGAGTGGTAGAGGGCATAGAGGGGTTACAGAGTGGAGTGGTAGAGGGTATAGAGGGGATACAGAGTAGAGTGGAAGAGGGTATAGAGGGGTTACAGAGTGGAGTGGAAGAGGGTATAGAGGGAATATAGAGTAGAGTGGTAGAGGGTATAGAGGGGTTACAGAATAGAGTGGTAGAGGGTATAGAGGGGATACAGAGTAGAGTGGAAGAGGGTATAGAGGGGTTAGAGTGGAGTGGTAGAGGGTATAGAGGGGTTACAGAGTAGAGTGGTAGAGGGTATAGAGGGGTTACAGAGTAGAGTGGTAGAGGGTATAGAAGGGTTACAGAGTAGAGTGGTAGAGGGTATAGAGGGGTTACAGAGTGGGGTGGTAGAGGGTATAGAGGGATTACAGAGTGGAGTGGTAGAGGGTATAGAGGGGTTGCAGAGTAGAGTGGTAGAGGGTATAGAGGGGTTACAGAGTAGAGTGGTAGAGGGTATAGAAGAGTTACAGAGTAGAGTGGAAGAGGGTATAGAGGGGTTAGAGTGGAGTGGTAGAGGGTATAGAGGGGTTACAGAGTAGAGTGGTAGAGGGTATAGAGGGGTTACAGAGTGGAGTGGTAGAGGGTATAGAGGGGATACAGTGTAGAGTGGAAGAGGGTATAGAGGGGTTACAGAGTGGAGTGGAAGAGGGTATAGAGGGAATATAGAGTAGAGTGGTAGAGGGTATAGAGGGGTTACAGAGTAGAGTGGTAGAGGGTATAGAGGGGATACAGAGTAGAGTGGAAGAGGGTATAGAGGGGTTAGAGTGGAGTGGTAGAGGGTATAGAGGGGTTACAGAGTAGAGTGGTAGAGGGTATAGAGGGGTTACAGAGTAGAGTGGTAGAGGGTATAGAAGGGTTACATAGTAGAGTGGTAGAGGGTATAGAGGGGTTACAGAGTGGAGTGGTAGAGGGTATAGAGGGGTTACAGAGTGGAGTGGTAGAGGGTATAGAGGGGTTACAGAGTAGAGTGGTAGAGGGTATAGAGGGTTTACAGAGTAGAGTGGTAGAGGGTATAGAAGGGTTACAGAGTAGAGTGGTAGAGGGTATAGAGGGGTTACAGAGTAGAGTGGTAGAGGGTATAGAGGGGTTACAGAGTAGAGTGGTAGAGGGTATAGAGGGGTTACAGAGTAGAGTGGTAGAGGGTATAGAGGGGATACAGAGTAGAGTGGAAGAGGGTATAGAGGGGTTAGAGTGGAGTGGTAGAGGGTATAGAGGGGTTACAGAGTAGAGTGGTAGAGGGTATAGAGGGGTTACAGAGTAGAGTGGTAGAGGGTATAGAGGGTTTACAGAGTGGAGTGGTAGAGGGTATAGAAGGGTTACACAGTAGAGTGGTAGAGGGTATAGAGGGGATACAGAGTAGAGTGGTAGAGGGTATAGAGGGGTTACAGAGTGGAGTGGAAGAGGGTATAGAGGGAATATAGAGTAGAGTGGTAGAGGGTATAGAGGGGATACAGAGTAGAGTGGAAGAGGGTATAGAGGGGTTAGAGTGGAGTGGTAGAGGGTATAGAGGGGTTACAGAGTAGAGTGGTAGAGGGTATAGAAGGGTTACAGAGTAGAGTGGAAGAGGGTATAGAGGGGTTACAGAGTAGAGTGGTAGAGGGTATAGAGGGTTTACAGAGTAGAGTGGTAGAGGGTATAGAAGGGTTACAGAGTAGAGTGGTAGAGCGTATAGAGGGGTTACAGAGTGGAGTGGTAGAGGGTATAGAGGGGTTACAGAGTAGAGTGGTAGAGGGTATAGAGGGTTTTCAGAGTAGAGTGGTAGAGGGTATAGAAGGGTTACAGAGTAGAGTGGTAGAGGGTATAGATGGGTTACAGAGTAGAGTGGTAGAGGGTATAGAGGGTTTACAGAGTGGAGTGGTAGAGGGTATAGAAGGGTTACACAGTAGAGTGGTAGAGGGTATAGAGGGGATACAGAGTAGAGTGGTAGAGGGTATAGAGGGGTTACAGAGTAGAGTGGTAGAGGGTATAGAAGGGTTACAAAGTAGAGTGGTAGAGGGTATAGAGGGGTTACAGAGTGGAGTGGTAGAGGGTATAGAGGGGTTACAGAGTGGAGTGGTAGAGGGTATAGAGGGGTTACAGAGTAGAGTGGTAGAGGGTATAGAGGGTTTACAGAGTAGAGTGGTAGAGGGTATAGAAGGGTTACAGAGTAGAGTGGTAGAGCGTATAGAGGGGTCACAAAGTGGAGTGGTAGAGGGTATAGAGGGTTTACAGAGTGGAGTGGTAATTTCACTAGTGTCAATCTAGCTCTAGTCTCCATGGTGAACATCAGTCCCTCAATGCAGTGATTATTTTAGCTATTATTTGTACTGGTAATTGCCTCATCTTCTGCGCTAAAAGACATGAATCAGAGGTCTGTGAGCAATGTTCAGAATTGCCCCAGCTACACACAATAATCACAAGGAATGTTTACCAACTTAGACAATACAATTTTAGTAAACAGTTCAAATTTTCCCTGAAAGGTTAAACATTCATTTGACGGATAATTATTGTCAATTTACTAATTTTTTATTCCACTGTAAATCATTTTAAACATAGTCCACAAGCATCATCTTTCCGCTTTCAAGACCTAGACTCCACCTCCCATAATCCACTTTGGTTCTGTGGCGCCTTGAATTTTAATGAAGTTCTAGTTTGTTTGTTTTTTCATCTTCATACGTTCATTAATGTACCACCATTTGTTGGAGTTCTATGGCAAGCCCAGTTTTTTTATGCATGGTAGCATGGTGGTATTAGCAGATTAATTTCCTGACACAAGTATGAATAGGCAGCTGTATGGAGAGGGAAAAGTGTGCCGAGCCACTTGCTTCACAGCCTGTTGTCTCCATATGGAAGCACCAACACTGAGAAGTGTTTTTAAAGCGGGAATATCTCAGCAGCCTGAAGGATGCACAGACAGATTTTCACGTGACATTGGCTGACAAGCCAAGCTCTGACTCGTGTAAACAAGGCCAGCAGCATTGTGCGAGCTGTGAATGTTTCATCCTCACTTTCTGGCTCATTACTACAGATTTACTTCATGCTAAAATATGATTGTCATTTTTTTTTGCCTCCAGAGGAACAGAATTACAAATCTGCCTTGTTCTGGGGGTGTTCTTCTGTTTCAGTTATATTAATGTTGAAGTTCTCAATGGGCTAACTGTAACAATGCTTTCTGAGTGGAATAAGCTAACAACCATTATTTTCATAATGCCACGTAAGTGCCTGTATGTCATTTGGACAGTAACGTCTAAAGTTGTTTAAAAATCACCTATTTAAATGTTTACATTAACATTTAAATGTTCTACACATTTAACATCTATTACTGTGCAATGCCACACCTGCCTCAGTGAGGTGTTACAGCTGCAGAATACAGGCAGACAGGAGACAGGGAGTTTCCTGAGTTTATTTGCTCACCTTTCATGAGAGATGCAGACTCTCAAAGGCTTAAGCCAAGTCTTATGATTCTGGAGGAAGAACCTGTATAAGAAAAACCACTTCTACCCCCTACACACACACACACACACACACACACACACACACACACACACACACACACACACACACACACACACACACACACACACACACACACACACACACACACACACACACACAAACGTGTGTGCCTGTGTGTGTGTGTGTGTTTAGCTTCATGTCTATGAGAGTGTGGAATAATGGAGCTGTCTTAATGCAGGTTTAAGAAGCATTAAACATAGGCCTTTCTGGGCAAATTCTCACAGTCTGACAGAAAGTTGATACAGTGACGGTGCCTCTGGGACATTCTTGGGGAGAGCAATGGGACACTCGCACGTATTAGCAGATTTTCCACCGATTCTGGCAGGGAGCTCATTGGCCCAGGGTCACGCACTCAGTCCCTGGGTCATCCTGCATGTTACTGTGGCTGGGTGGAGTCTGAGCTGTGTGTTTCCCCGAAAACATTATCTGCTCACAGAGACACACGAACATGTGCATTCATGTAGGTATGCGTACACACATACAAACACATGCAGGCGTGCACAACTACATACACACACATGTACATATGCACACAAATGTATTGCAAACATGAACGTCCGCACATGCACAAGCAAGCATGCAGACACGTGTACACATACACGCACACACATGCACACGCATCCACACACACACACACACACACACACACACACATACAGTAAATACACTTAGCGCTAGCGGTGTGATGGTTTAAACCAAACAATTAGAGTCTATCTTTAACACACGGACATAACTTTTTTATATGTGGAACTTAAACTCAAAACTCTGAGTTCCCCCCAAGACCTAGAGCCTGACCTTTAGCATGTGCAAAAACCTTTTAGTACACACAAAACTAATAACACAACCAATGATTGGTGCAAAACAATTACCATGACCAATCACTGGTCATGTTATTGGTTTTGCACATGCTAAAGGCCTTAGTAAATCAGGCCGTTCGTGTTCATGTGTCTTATTTTGTTCAGCAAGAAATTATGCCCAGGTTACGAACGAACGTACGAACACACACACAGTCCGCAGAGAGCGCTTATAAATCTTGAGGACACCACTTCAGCTACATTCATATTATCATAGTTCCTAACTGTGTATTCAAGTAATCACATTGTCCATAAAAGTGGATGAAAGCACATTACCCAGGAGCAAAGGCTAACATGGAATATCAGGCTGATCTAGTCATTTATCTGCAAGCTAAACAATCATTGAGCCGGCAGCTTTTATTAAGTTTCCGTGAAGAGATTTAAAGCAACTCACGGAAAGCAAAGCCGGCTTACGTCAAAGAAATAACTAATTCATATTTTAGTAAAGAAATCTGCTGATAAGACTTATGAAGTCATCAAGATCTCTGTTTGAGGCCTTCGAGCCGGTGACTGTATTCCTGCTATCTTGTAATCTATACTGTCTGTGTGTGTGTCTGTGCGGTTTGCGAGTACGCACGTGAATGTGCGCCTGTGTGTGCACGTGTGCGTGCGTGCGTGCATGTGTGTGGTGTCTGGTGACCTGTTCTGCTGATGCACAGCCACTCACAGTGTGATAATGTGTCCATCTCACTGTATTGTACACACTTCCAGTCTAAAGCTGGTGTACAGAAGAGACTAGAGAGCCATGTGAAAGCCTACGGAGAGACTGTTTGAGTGACAGTAAGCATGGCACACTAATTCCTAACAGAGATTTCAAACCCCCCACATGAAGAAACCCTGGTTTTCCCAAGTAACCCTGAGGCTTCAGACAATGTCAGTTTTGTCTAGAATTTATTGTAATTTTTCAGCGTTCACATACAAAAGAATAAAAAAAGTTTACTTTGCTCCATTCTTGTGCATAAAAACCCAGTGACCTGATTTTCCTGGTTTAATTCCCACTGAGCCTGTCAGAAGATCAGTGTCAGGAATATCAATGTACCTTTTGTATCTCAACGTTTTCAATGGGAAAAGGCAAGTTACCCATATGCACAATGCATACAATTTATATACATCTGTAAAAACACAATTCCTAAAAATGGTTCTGCATACCGAATTGCCGTGAAAATGATTATTGCTACAGTTATAAAGTTAGAAATATCACCAACATGCTGCCTGTGTTTTCCTACGTTACTTCAAACAACGTGGGACTGTGTTTGTAGCCCCGGCTTATCTGTCAGCCCTCTTTGTGTTGCGCTATTCACATCAGCTTCAATGGGCATGAAACGTAAGCACAGCAGGACTGCAGCTAGGTGAAGCTAATTTTACAATGATAACACCTAAAGGCAATACAAATCTCATCACAATTTTGTTTTGTGGTTTAGCTCCTGGTTAAACAAGTTTGATTTTGTACAGTAACTGGCTAATACCGATGCTTTTCTCTCCCTGTTATGAGTGAAGAGAATGTATACTACTGGCTGGCATGGGGTGTTAACTAGGTAGTTTGTCATGTAAGCTGGTCAAGTATTCAAGGTTAGCTAGCTAGCTAGCAGCAATCTAAGTAATTAGCATGATGTAGCTAGCAAGCTAAATATGTACCAAGATCCAGCTTGACCAAATAAGTAACATAAGCAGCTGCTTAGGGCACCGCGACTGCCAGGGGTCCACTAATTATTCTAATATATATAATATTCTATATATATAGACGTCACGTGGCGCTGTAATGGCGACATGTAGGCCAGCTGTCTCTCGTGTTCGTGTTATGGTATTTTATTGTGTCGGGCTTTTGTCTTTTGTTTTTTTCATGCGCTGTGTGTCTGTTGTGGGACGGGGAAGCGCTGTGTATCTGCTGTGGGACGGGGAAGCGCTGTGTATCTGTTGTGGGACGGGGAAGCGGGCTGGAGATTGTACAGGACCCTCATGCTGCTCGTTTTGATAATATTGACGAATTGTATATTCGGGATAATTTTGTTTGTGGTCGTCACCATGGAGACGCATTCGCAACAGATGCTTGGGAATGTCCGTTGGATCTGCAGCTACAAAGTTTACCGTCGCTCTTCACCGGAGTTGAATATGTCGGGACTGATCTAGGACTGTAGGCAATCTTCAAAAGGCCACCAGGGAAGGGGAAGGAGAAGATAATGCGGGGGAGGAGTGAGGCGACGACTGGGAAGGCTGACGGTTCGGTGCTCTGTGTTGACAGTGTACAGAGACCGCAACACTGTGTATGGAGAAAAGTCGTGGGGGCGGAGTTTGTGTGTTGGATTGCTAAATGACACTGGACATCTCGGGACAGCGGGGGCTATTTTTAATCATGACATTTGGCTGTAGGCTATTCCACTTTAATTCACTTAATTAGTTTGATTAATGCAATGATTATATTGAATGTCTTTGTTTGATATGTTTGTTTGTGTGTTGTGGGTCTGCCCCACTGTCTATGTCTTTTTTGTTGTTGCTGGTGGCTACAACTGAAGTTCCCTAGCAGGAAAATAAAAGTTATTCTATTCTATATATATATATATATATATATATATATATACTGTATATATATATATAGATCGGTGACAAATGAAAGGAAAAACCAACATAAAGTGTCTTAGTAAGGTGTTGGGCCACCACGAGCCACCAGAACAGCTTCAATGCGCCTTGGCATAGAATCTACGAGTCTCTGGAACTCTCCTGGAGGGATGGGACACCATAATTCCAAAAGATATTCCCTCATTTGATGTTTTGATGATGGTGGTGGAGAGCGCTGTCTAACACTTCGGTGTAAAATCTCCCATAGGTGTTCAATTGGGTTGAGATCTGGTGACTGTGAAGGCAATAGCATATGATTCACTCATAAAACCATTCAGTGACCCCTCGAGCCCTGTGGATGGAAGAGCCCACTACCATCAGGATAGAAATGTTTCATCATAGGATAAAGGTTATCACTCAGAATAACTTTGTATTGATTTGCAGTGGCCCTTCCCTCTAAGGGGACAAGTGGACCCAAACCATGCCAGGAAAATGCCCCCAGGGCACACAAATGGCTAGGACTAGTTCTGCTGTCATTTTTTTTCTGCCATATTTTATCATTTACATCATATACATTTTACCTTTAGTTTCGTATAGCCTTTTTCATTATTGTGTTGTTTCTGTTTTTACTTTATTTGTTTCTCTATTTTGTTGTCCTTTTTTAATTATATATTTTTATGTCCCTTAAAAAAGTTGTTTTCAATATAAATAGTCATTCATAAGTTATTGTAATGGTCAATAAGTCATTGAGCGCTGTACATGTATGAGGTGGGCCCTGCCAAGGTGTAAGGATGTGAGTAAATCATGTCTCCTTTATTTGGAGGGTTTTGTGGCCCACAAGAGAGGTATTGTTCATGACAGAACCGAGAGCCTGGCTTCTAATGACCGGGAAAAACCAGGCTCCGACACTCCATAAACCTGCCACTGTGGGGTTTCTTGCTGAATGAAAATTTCAGCAGCTGGTTTAATGATTCAGGGCTTGGAGAGTGACATTTCTCGCTCTGTAGATGGGTGACATCACACACAGGGTGACATGGCTCAATCACCATGGGACCGCATTAAGAGTATCTTTAACAGTGGGACACCAATGAGAATCTGGCTGGAGGGATGAGGGAGGCGGTGATGCATGATATGTGATACATTAAATGATTTATGTTAATTTTTTATTTTATTAATAACAGCAAAAACATTGATCACAAACAGGTCACAGCCATGTAGTACTTGTTATATATATGGGTCATTCCATATAAAATCATTCAATTCTGGGAAAGGTTCCCACCTGACCACCAATCACCTGATTCTTTTTTACATGAACTATAATCTATTTAATAAAGCTATGCAAAGCTTAAACTTTATACTATGGATATCTTGTGAGTTATGACCCCTTGAAGTGCCTAGGGGTAGCTGAAATTCTGTCTCTTTTTATTTTGCATTCAGTTCTCAGTCATTTTTGAGCCCTCATAGCTAGGTGCTAGCCACATTAAATTTTCAGGACTCAAAGATGCATTCGGGCTGTGTTTGGAACTGAAATCAGATCAATTTTACATGCATAACACTTCTCACAATCTCAAGCCAAAATCTCAGTTTCATTCAGCTCAATTTTTTCTACAACCAACTTTGGGCACCAATATCACGGGATATATCACAGTATCAATTTTCAAACAGCACCAGTGCAATATCTGCGGCCTAGACTAATACAAACAGGCATTGGTAGCATGTACATATAATCTGTT
>CM056376.1:13417958-13452958 GCA_029718625.1 Synaphobranchus kaupii
CAACAGCTTCAACCATGACTGGACCACGTCCCGAGTGGTCATGAGACTTACTTGACAGAGGTGTAAAATACTGGCGGTGTCCGGGCAGGAAACGGGGTGCAGGCTAACCCTCCAGGCCTCCGTCCAGTTTAGCTTGCACCCAGTCTTTCTCTCTCTCACACACACACACACACACACACACACACACACACACGCACACACACACACAATTCCACTTCAACAAACGTTATAAAAGAAACAGCAGTTATTACTTGTCCACCCTGTGCAGAGAGGTTTAAAGGACGCCTGTTGCTTTAATTGTAAAGTAGGTACACCACATGTGAGTGTGAGTGTGAGTGCAAGCTCGGTTATGAACCAGGCAACCGCTTTCATCAGGAAAACATTAGTGCGCTCGGGTCTGCCCTGCGCTGCACTCCAATTGGCTGCCCTGCGCTGCACTCCAATTGGCTGCCCTGCGGCTGCTCCGTTCTGAGGGCACCCCTCACATTCCAACGGATAATCTTTTCCATTCCTCCCTGCGCTTTGCAACACAAGGCCTGCATTGTGCACACTGCTCCCACAATGCACCTCTCTCCACAGCCCGGCTCTCTCAGGACTCAGCAAACCACAGCCGAAAAAAAACCCCACAAAAAGCGCAAGATCCGATTGGCCCGGGAATAGAGGATCGGAGACCAGGCACCGCCTCTTGCGTGACACCAGCGAGGCTTCACTTCTGAAACGTGCCAACCGCGTACACCGCCACGGTCACCATGGTCACCATTTATGTAGAGTTCACAGGATCAGCCTTCCCACAATCCTCCACTTCACACTCCTCAACTCTCCACACTCCCGCCAAAATGTTCTTTCTGCAATTGCCGCCGTAATTCCTGGGAGACGGAGATGACCAGGGCAGGGATTTACAGCTGCAATCTACATCCTCAACACACAGCAGTTTCTCTCACTGTACACACAGGCAATTTCCATCATACACACTCAGAAACACACCAGCTAATCTTCTATACTCTTCTGCTACTTGTGAAAAACCACTGTGTGTACAGCCACACTGCAAGGATACTACGTTTGTACATAAAAACACTGTATTTAGAATTATTTAATAAAGATCATATAGTTGACCAAGTATGGTAAAGATCCTGCGCAGGTACGACTGCTCCAAATTTTACTGAGATAATATTAAAAACATCTTTGAATGTAAACATCCCTTCTGGATTAGCATACCCCTCTTTAGATGAGAGATTACCTGGGGCAGGTCCCTCTGACCACTCTTCTGATGCTTACAGACTTCAGCTGCAGATGGACAACTTATGAATTTTGGGAAAAGATTGTTATCTTCTTTAATGCCAAAAATAACATTAACATTAGCTACCCC
The DNA here is from genome assembly GCA_029718625.1 of Synaphobranchus kaupii. Classification (NCBI taxonomy): domain Eukaryota; kingdom Metazoa; phylum Chordata; class Actinopteri; order Anguilliformes; family Synaphobranchidae; genus Synaphobranchus; species Synaphobranchus kaupii. The sequence goes on from CM056376.1 coordinate 13,419,325, forward strand.
CTGGAGCAGAGTCCAGTCTTCTCCACTGATCTAGGAACAGTTCTTATGACGCTTGCAGATACTACTCTCCTTTAAACACAGGTAAATGCAGTATCCCAGGCTGTACTAGGTAATGTTCTCCCCAAAATATATTATGGAGACTCTTCTGGATCTGGATTCCTACCTGATGGCCTAAAACAGTGAATCTGTTCTACAGTAATGAGGCAGTCGTTCCGCCGCGGTGGTACAGCGGTAAATGCGCAGACTTTTCGGTGCAGTCGGTGCAGTTGCACTCCGAAGATCGGGGTTCGCGCCCCCGTCCTGCCAGATCTGAGCGTGGCCGGTGCCCGAGGGAGCGGCAATCGGCGGCTGCTCCTGGGGTGGAGGGAGGGACTCGGCGAAATTCGTCGCGCACACAAAAGGCCCCGGGCGAGCTGGATTGTGGTCAGGAGAATGAGGAGCCGCGCCCTGAAGAGGATGTGGCCCCTCCTTCCTACTACCGGCTGACGGGGTCGTGCAGAGCCCTCCTTCCTACTACCGGCTGACTGGGTCGTGCAGAGCCCTCCTTCCTCCTACCGGCTGACGGGGTTGTGCAGAGCCCTCCTTCCTACTACCGGCTGACGGGGTTGTGCAGAGGCCATTTCAAGCGGTTGCTACATGGGGGGGGGATTGAATAGTACAGGGTTGGGGGTTGAATTGGCTACCAAATTGGGAGTAAAAGGGAAAAATCTGAAATACATTTTTTTAAAAGAAATGAGGCAGTTTGCCACTAATCCTTCATGAAAGAGAGCTGGCCCATCACATCAGCCACTGCTACCGCTGGAGTCAGCTCTGGAGTCAGTCCCACACACATTCCCAGTTCTTCATCATGAAGACATGATAGACATCTCATCAAAAATACACCCCCAGTGCCTCTAAACCTTGTCTATTCCGATGTGCCTGTTTTAGCAGTGTGGAGGTGGGGAGGGGGTGTGTGGGGCTGTGACTATCAAAAAAACCCCATCTCAAAACAGTCCAGGGAACTAGATTCCCCCCAACCTTCCTTCCCAAATCACCACGGTTTTTAATTACCGCTGTGACCTCGTCCAGATTAACAGTGGTGGCAGCAGGAACTCCAGTGAGCCGTTGCCTCAGGGCGCACAGCAGGGGCCCGGTAGCCCGGTACGTAGGGAGTGCAGCAGCTCTGACTGCCCTGCCTTATCCCTCAGGCCACTGTAAAGGACACTGTTAATCTTTAGCATGCTATTATATCTACAGACGTTTTACATGAGACGTGAAATACTCCTAAAATCCGTAAGCTTCCAGAGTTTTTAAAAAGGTACTTTTAGAGAGAAAGGGAGGAACCACTGGGAATAGATTCCATTGCTTTGCTGTTTTTACTGAAGTTACTAGGCCCAGCTCGGGTAGTCCTTGATGTAGTTATGTGGTTGCTTCTGGAGCTCTGCGCAAATTATCTGTTATCTAAACTGTACTTTTTGCAGTCTATGGTCAACACAGCCAGCTCGATTCTAGCCATTAATACGCTACCTGTTATGACTAGTGCCACCAGTTTGTCTCCCTTGTTTTCTCGCATGGTAGTTCAGTCCTCCGCCAGCTAGAGGGCGTGATAGCCTCTTTGTCAAGCAAACAACGGAAGTAAAGAAATTTTTGTTTTTCCAACAATTTTCCCATTTGCACCACTTCAATAATTTAAGTTGATAAAGTAATTTCCACTACTTAAGCACATACCATGATTGACAGCGATGGTTACAAGCGACACTCATGTGTTGAATTCAGTTTGATTACTTCCTACTGTGGACTGAAGTACAACATTTAAAAATGCTGCAGTATTTTTAAATGTTGTACACGGGCATGTTAGGTTTTGATAGAAGCAGTGGGAAATGTTCACATTAAAAATGAGAGCAGTTATATAACATGCACAAAAAAAAGGTAAATAAAAAAATTAATTCATGATTCAATAATAATAGTAATTAACTAATCATGGTCTTCGCTCAATACCTTAAGTAGAAGCAGGTGTCAACTAATTGTTTTTATAAATGTCAGTTAAGAAACTCAGTTGTATGATTAGTCACCGTTGTGCCGCTGGAGTGTCTACAGGTACCCCTGGAGGATAACCAATGAAATCCCTGCAGGTCACATGATGACAAACTGGTGGCCCTAGTTATGACAATGCAAGCTAATGAACAAAAATAATCACTTGTCTACTTTTATACACCTTTAAACACTTAGGACCAGATGTAGGTACGTAATCTTTGTAGCGCAAATTTCCCCCTGAGGCCAAGATGAAACGTAATCTGTCACCGTGTGGAGATGGATTCGGTGTGATGGCGGCCCAGGAGAAAACCTAGGATGACTCGCGTCGATGACAAGCAAACTGTGCTTCCAGCCCCGAGTGCCTGTCTGATACATAGCGTGCATGTATCTGCGGCAGAATGCATCATATCTGCATCTGAAATTTAACTACATGCAAAACGCTTAGTCGCTACATCTGGCCCCTGGAGCGAAACTTGTCCTCATCAAGGCAAGATGACAGTTACAACTGCAACACATCAAAAGAATGATTGAACAGGTTCAAATGGCGTTCATTTGCATTCTCTCCCTTTCATCACCAACGATGCAAACTGCTACAGATGAAACCTCAATAGGTCTACAGGTGAAACCTCAATAGGCCTACAGGTGAAACCTCAATAGGCCTACTTCTCCCTTCAGAAACAAAGTCCTCAAATTACACAATCCATATACAGTCTGTCATAGTTCGCGGCCAGAAATTAAACTAACCAGGTTTTTGATCGGATGTTATGATAAATGCTATTTGCTAAGTTAAATCTGTACATGCATGATTGAGCAATGTACTCATTTATACTGTTTTTTTTGGTAATATATTAAATGCCATACATCATCCCACGCTTATCCCGCAAACTTGATTCTGACCGCCCGCTCCCGCCAGCATCAGATTAAACATGTCCTGTGATCGCAACAATTGTGACCCGCAGGACCCCCAAATCCCATTGCAGGGCTCTAGTTGCCTCTTCTTAACCCCTATTGGTTCTGTAGAGGTTAGTGAGAAAGAAGACCGCAGCTTTGCGGATCTCCTCTTTTGCCACCCTGCCATGCATCAGTGTTGCTCACCTGGGTAAACTGAGCTTTAACGTGATGGTGATAGATTTGGTGATCGAATATCGGCTCTCTCACAGCACTGGTTTCTCTGCGTGGTTCATTCTGACCTATCGGCTTACTGGCTTTCTAAGCCTAAAGTTTCACTTGGATTTGATTGAATGTTAATGGTCAATTAAAATTAACCTAGCCTGCCGTGCTGGTTAGATGGCTTTGCCCTTGCTTACCTAGCTTGCTGGGTAATCTTGCATTATCCAAGATATTCATGTAAGGCTCTCTACGACTATAAAATATACAATTGTCACATTTTTAAAACAAAATATTTTTTACCTTCATACTAATGACGGTCATTGTGCAGCCTACTGTAGTTCAGTGAATAATCGACAGCTGATGCGTGTTAGAAGGTGTCAAAGACGGGAACTGCACAAATTCAAGCTCCACTCTCGCCTCAAAACACAGTCAGGAATTCCCACCAAATAATCGAATCGACGGGAGTACAGAAATTACGGTTGCCTTTGTTGACTTCTTTTTATCTATATCTCACCATTGTCTCCGTGTCTCTTTCTCCTCCAACTCTCCGAGAAGGTACAGAAAGCCTAGGTAAAGATGGGAGCAGGTTGGAATGAACATACCAGTAAGAGGTCTGCTGAGTCTGTGATAGCAAACCTGCAGTAATTATAATCTACGTACGACTTCCCCCCTTGAGTCTGGTTCCTCCCAAGGTTTCTTCCTAGTTACACCAGGGAGTTTTTCCTTGCCACTGTTGCCTTTGGCTTGCTCTTGTGGGGGGTTTAGGCTGGGTTTTTCTGTGAAGTGCATTGTGACAACTAGTTGTGAAATGCGCTATATAAATAAATATTGATTTGATTTGACTTCATGTCAGCTAGCCATCAAGACGTTTGACAGGATTTGAATTTCAAAATTCCATTGGCCTGTATTGCAGCTAGACCAGCTATTTATATTCAGATACAACACAGTTTATTGTTGTTAGTTTGGTACTGCTGTTGTTCAAAGGATAAAGATTAGATCAAGGATAACCGGTTCACTGAAGCTTTCAATTTAATTAAGTTTTGATTTTTCTCTGATGACATTATCATTGTGCTGCTATTATACAATTTGTATTTATGTTTATAGCTAAAAATACTATTGCAGTTAGGCTAATATATGGCTAAATTGGTCACTCGAGGGAGCTTGGCATTTGTCTAGCAAATGGCTTCAAGGAGACTGCATCCGCATAGTATATTTACAGCCAGTTATTTTATTTTATTAAAAATTTATAACTATTTGTCATTTCTACTCATTATGAAAATATCAAATTTATTAATTTGTTCATCAATATATAAGCTATGCTAGGACACAGAATGCCATCAAGCATGAATTGGCAGAGACCCCATTAGTCATGTGATGATTTTGGGTGATCTGACAGAAGGAGAAACATCCAGAACATGGCTGTTGCTGGAGCACAAAACCTGATCAAACTCATCCTGTGTACCCGTCTGATCTGCCCAGGGTCCCAGATCTGCATTTTCAGACCTCTCGTCTCAACACTTGGCTTTTAATTGGGTTGTGTGGCATTGAAATGTGGACTATGACAGCCTGCTAATGGATTTTGCTTTGGTATTTAACATTCTGGGGTAAATAAATATACTTACAAAATGATCTGTCACCTTTGTAGGACGACGAAGTAGCAAGGTAGCTTGCATCCCACTGCACAAAAAAATGCCTCCAATTGGCTCATCGATATAGAAACCACTGGTTGGTCTAGAAACACAGGGTTGGGCTCTACTCGTAGCTACAAGGCTAGGCTTCACACTGCAATTTACAGTAAGTTCCTACACGAAACGAGAACAAAGTTATTAAACAAAACGAATGAGCACCGATTCCGTGTCGCCGGCGACATGGTCGACCCCAGAGGTTTAAATAAATTATGCTGTTTTGAAAACAAGCATTACCATGTTTTATTAATGTTTTTCAAGATGAAAAATTATTAAACAGTGAAAGGTGGCAACATTTGAAATGCTGCCAACCCATATCACCCTGCACCCTCGTAGAACTAAGCCATCTTATTTTCTCCAGACGAGCACTGGACATGTCTTTGTCAATACCACGGCATTTACATTCAACAACCAGTTCAACACCAAGTTAAGTGCTCTTGATTTTTGAAGTGTCACACTCTCACAGACAGGTCATTCATGAAAAATAAATAAGCAGAATTATAGACACCGAGCTTCAGACTAGCGGAGATTGCGCCTTGGACAGCCTCACCAGAACCAACTGCCCATCTGTAACTGCAGTTTACATGCAGCTCTGGGCTGCGTTAAAGCACAGACCTGGACTCAGCAAATGGGTGAGTCATTAGGGCTCACAGTGGGCAGACTCCATCAAAGGTCAAAGGTCAGGGATAAGCGGTTACCTGTGGATAACCGGCGCTGGTGGATTGGACACATGCCTGTGAAGCAGGAGCACGCTGTGGGTGAACTGCAGACCTGTCCTGACCGGCTTCGCTGGGAGGGTGACCCCAGAGAGCACTGAGGCTTCAGGAACCCTGTAGGGCCACAAAAGAGAGGAGGGGTCAGCTGGCATAGACACTATTTAAAAAACATGAATAAGAAATGTACATAATTGGTCTTATCTTAGAGAAAAAGGTGTGTGGTGTGTGTGTGTGTGTGTGTGTGTGTGTGTGTGTGTGTGTGTGTGTGTGTGTGTGTGTGTGGGAATTAATGTGTGTGTGTGTGTTTGGATTTCGGACTGCCAGTTGTAGCACACAAACACACACACACACAAAATGTGTGGATCTATGTGATGTCAGCTCCACCCAGACACAAACCCCACTCCTGTGGAGGAGCAAAAAAAACAGCAGAGAGAATTTAATATCTGTTCAGATATTATATTAGATGGACCCAATTCCTCACAGCTTCACAAGCTTGTTATCTCCTTCTATTCTCATTGTCATGGTAACCTGTTTGCTGTGAGGAATCGTTATTTCTCTCGGAAACCTGTTGTTAGTTAATTCTGTCCAGTGCCTTCAGGCTTCTAACAGTTTGTCCTCCAATCAGCACAAGCTGTCCTGTAGTACTGTTTGGCCTATATGGTGTATAATAGTCACAATGGTGTATGCTGTTTTCAGTTTGTCATTGTGTGGATGTGCAAGGCATAGAGGTGATTCCAAATTGGGAAGACATTTGAAAGGAAAAGTAATATATTTCTGAAATCTCTCTCTCTCTCTCTCTCTCTCTCTCTCAGATTCAAGGAAGGAACACTCCATGAATGCTCTATTAGCATGGTGCACTGGGAATATTCTACAGATTTACTTGTTAAAGTTAGTGATGCTGTTAAAGATATTGTGCCATTGAAATGACCTCAACACAGGGCAATGATGAGGCCAGCTTCGCCATGCATAAAATCCCTGAGCAGCCATTCTTCCGTTCTTTCTTTCTTTCTTTCTTTCTTTCTTTCTTCTTTCTCCTTGTAACTTTTAAATATCTGAAAAGCCCACTTTTACAAGCTCCATGGCAGCTCCAGGGGTGGGGGCTGATTGGCCCCAGGGTCAAAGGGTGAGCAAGCAAGCTCCATACATCACAATATCATAAAAACCTTTCCATCCAACCTTGGCACGGTCAATGCCATTCAGTGCTGATATCACATGACTTTGGTCACATGACCACATGATTCCATCTTGCTGTGAGACCCCCCCCCCCTCTCCATGTGAGCGTGACCTTGCTGAGCACAGACACACCATGGGCACGGAAAGGGACACTGGGTCATTGAGGGCAGGGATTGTGGGTGATTATTAATGAGATGGCTCAGCGATGTGGCCAACTGTCTGGCTTAAGAGCTTTCGGGCAACAAAGAATGCTCTGAATTCCATTGTGAGTGACACAGACACAAACCAAATGTCCTGAGACCCTTTTAAACATAAATATGAGTTTTACAAGCTCTCTGCCAATGCCCCATTTTACAACAATAGAGTCAGGTCTGGCCAAGTCAAAGCTTTTTCCAATGTTGAATGTTGAATGTTTAGCTACTTTGATGGGAAGGATTCCGTTACAGGGATGTATTCAGATTTTTAATCTACACAACATTTTTAAAATGTTAAATTATAAAATCAGAAGTTTAGGTTTCTAGTATTTGACATGCAATAGACACAAAAAGTACATTGTTTTTATTGGTATAATTCATGTACGACTGTTGTCCTAATTAACTTTTTCTGTCTTAAAATTTAAGTCAGTCATTTCAAATCCAATCTGACGTTTTCCTGACAGACAAAAGAAACATCCATGGCTATGCACGGCAGTCATGTAAACACGCACTTCTCAGAGACAGATGTTCTGCATTACCTGTACCTGAAGGATCTTACAGGTTATGACATGAGAGTTCATGACCTCCTGAGCATGTCGGGGGGGCGGGGGCTTTGGTAGTTGAATCACACTTGAACCAGTCTGATCCTTGACTGTGAATTTCAGCGGAGGCTATTTTTGGACAGACATGATGACTCAGACACACTACACACAACTACCAAAGATAATTGATCGTTTTCCAAAGTGTGAAATTGCTATTTTATTCAGCATAACTCAAGGCTGGAGAAGTGCGCATAGCCACTGCAAGTCACACGCGTGTTTCTGTCTCTAAGGCTTTGGGAAAGCACTCCAGAACCCGATTTACAGCAGAACAGCGGACAAGCTATAACATGCTGATCTTTTTAGCTAAAAATATGTCTGCATCCACTGTCTCATTTTAGACATGAGTCTTCACCAAAACGGCAGACTTATGTGGTGAAATCAAAATGTTTTGGAAGATTAAAATGATTCTGAATGTCTTTTCCTTATGAAATCATTGGTGCTAAATCACATAAAAGGCAAATGTAATGTATGGTAATGTACTATTCAGTCTATTGTTCAGAATAGGCAATGCAGTGTTTACCTTACAAATGCCATGTAAGCCTGTCCTCACAGGTGCTGGGGAAATCCTTAATGCAGGCTCATTAAAGGAATCCAACACAATGTACTCCTCGGAAAAAATTAATTGTTCTGCAACGTGAGAATCTCCCATATATCTGATCCAAAAGACCGTATTGTAATGGAAGTATACATTTATAAAGCTGGATTTTCTTTTCCAAAACCAATTCTAGTCATGATAAAATATGATTTAGAGCAACCGCCTTATCAATACTGTAGCACTATATGCTCAAACCGTAGGCGTTAACTCTTCAATGGCTTTGAGGCCATTCAGGATATGGGACTGAAGGTTTACGATGCATACTGAACCCTGAACAAGCAGTGGCAATTAAGTGCGCTCAATCAGCACAATAAAGTAAAAAATCTTATTAAATTACATACTGAGTTGGCTACAAATATTTTATAAACATTGTTCAAACAGCTAAAGGGCAGAGAGATGCTCACAAGCAAATGCAAACCTTTACCTTCAACTATATATAAACCAAGGAGTCAACTTGCATATTTTCAATATGTCAAACTGGACGGACAGGGTGAAAAATACATGTCATCACTATTTTAGACGCCAATGTTTCATCAATGTTCTTATGTTAAGAGTTCACAGATGGTTTCTCTGATGAGGGGTATTTTTTCTCTGTGGCCCTTGAACCAATCCTGCCTCCATGGAGAATGATTAACTTTTATTTTCAATGGAAAGTCATTGGCTAGATTTAAATTATCACTTGATGGAATAACTCCACCTGAAGGACTCAAAACATTTATTTGCACAAATTTGTAACGATAAATAGTCATTTTTTTCATTAGTAGCTACATCCTTTTTGTGAAGCCATAGACTAATTGTAACGTATAACCCACCTGTTGCTGTATTTTTATTAATTTGGCACACGTGTCCATTGACTTCCATTAATCTTCAATCATTTGGAGCTAAAGCAGTAGCACTGCGGCTAACAGTTTCTCCTCAATTTTCCATCTCTGAAGTAAGCAGGCACAGCGCTAGCTATATTAATATTGTAGCAAATTCAGAGGGTAATGCTTTGAACAAGCCGCACACCGGCCCTCAAGCAAGCAGCAGCTTTTTTTCTTCACCTACGGGTCACATTCATTGTATTGTCCTTCAAAATGACAGAGGATATTTAATTTATTCAGTCAAAGCTAACAACTAAACAAATATGGATAATTATCGGTAAACTCAAACCCTGGTCAATCCTTCCTGTTTTCCACAAAGGTCTCAATATGCAAAGTGAATTACGCCTACCAATAGCCTGCTAAATAAAAAAGTGACAGATGGACCAGCCATAAAGAATAGTTTTGGAATTTATGTTCACAGCCCAGAGCCAAGTTATCATTCATATTGCTGGCTAAGGGTTTAGCAGCTGGCAGAGAATGATTGTGATAGTAGGTTAGTGTGTGTGAATCCCATATCTCTATTTAATTGTCACATCTATTTTATTTCATTCTTACTGTAGCCAAATTGTTTACCCTTAACATGTGCTTGTTTTCTATTTGGTCTTGTTGAACACGTGACAGATATAAATGATTGCAGCTAGTCAAGGTAGCCTACCAATGAGGCCAGAAAAGGAGACAGGAGATATGAGACAGGAAAGGGAAAAAATCTCCAATTTTTCCATCAAGACCGTTACCCCTCACTACTGAGTAGTTCTGATGGACTAAATTTAACTTGGCAAGTGTCCTAATGTGAAAATATCATTCTCTGTATAATTTCTCACATTTTTATTAAGCATAATTGTCAGCCCAGAGTCAATCTAATTGATCAATTAGTTGTCAGTCTAATTAGAGGCAATCCATCAGTGTCCTGTTATAATGCTCAGTAGGTTAAAACACTTAATACAAAATATGTCAGAACATTACTCCATTAATGATTGCTGAGTGCTGTTAATTGTAACTTGGATGAGCTTCTGAATATGCAGGCAATATTTAAGCCGCCCGTGAAACAGGGCACTGAATGAGAGAGGATTTACTCCACACATGGAAGATGAAATGTAGTGAGAGACCCTGCACAATGGCAAGTGAAGTAAAAATACGATTTGCATCAATTTGTTTTTCATGGTACTTTTATTGTTATATTGTTATTATTGTGATAACACCCTTCTCCTGTAAGCCTGCCCCCCAGTCCACCCATCCACAAAATCCAAGCACCGTCCACCAACTGAGGATAACCACATATCCCTACAATCACAAAATATAACAGAACTAAAGTACAACTATATTTTCTATAACTTATATTTTTAACTGTAACATAACTGTTACATTAACAATATAACATAACTACTTAACTATATTAAAATATATTTACAAAAAAAAAAAATATATATATATACTGTATATATTTGCTATCAAATTAATTTTATTTAAATATTATAAATTAATAGCAGAACTTGATCTGCGTTATTTTGATGTGCATCATTTGGCCGGTAAAATAAATAAGGTTTTCTACCAAGGCAATATTCTCAGAGAAAAATGCCTGATGGTACTTGGAGGTTGTAAACCACATACTGTAATTCAGTGGTTCTCAACCCTGGTCCTGGGCTGGGTTGCACCGGTCATACGTAAGTTCGTGACTAAGTTTGCGCGTAAAGTATTTACTAGGTCCTTAGTTGCTACTAGTTAGTTTCAAACTATCGCTTTACTAAATTCGGTTGCACCACCAATACGTAAGTAATGTCTTAGCTAGTGAAAACTAAGTAATGCTTAGTTCAATACTAAGGTAAACATTGTCGCTTTATCATGACGATAACAAATCCATAACCAATCAATCAACAAGCTACAATATAAACACGGAAATCAACTTGCATTGAGTTTAACAGGTTACATCCCATGGAAAAAAAATAGAACATTGAACAGAATTACAATGTGTGCATGTTTATGTTTTTACGAATAAAATTCTAAATATCCTTATTTGTTTGTTTAGCCTATTTATTTATGTTACAGCCATTATGTGCTTTGAAAATATATGGAAACTTACAAGTTACATACCTAAGTTACATAACGGGAGTGTTCTGTTTGCCTCTCTTTTGAACTATAAAGAACTTTGTTTTGAAACTGAACGTTTTCCACACGTCAACTATTTGTACATGTACATCTTTATGTATTTTAATCTATGTTGTCCTTGTATTGTATTGTATTTATGCATGTTTTTTATATGGACTATGAGTCTGAAATAAAGTTATCATATCATATCATATGTACAGTGTTTTCTGAAGAAACGGCAGAGGTAGCCAATTAGATGAATAGACGGTTACAGTTTATTTGTGTATTTTTTTATATTTGCTTGCAACAACCGAATGGCAACAAGATTTCAAAACAACGGTTTAGTAGGAATAACGGTAAGAGCCTCCGAAACGCTCTAAACGGGCCATGTTTTCATTTTGTTTTCCGTTGGTTATGGTTACGCCACAATTTACACCTCCTTAGGGGTAGGTGTAAATATTTAGTAGCTACTAAGCTCAACGTACAAACTAGTTTGTGTGGTGCAACCCATTTTTATTTAGTAATGTGTAAACCTTCATTTAGTAAACACTTACGTTATAACTAGCCTACGTTTGAACTTACGTATAGCTGGTGCAACCGGCCCCTGGACTACACCTGTGTATGCTGGTTTTCGTTCCAACCACAATTGCAATACCAGAATTTTAACAAGCTGTTATTTTTTCTTAATTAGGTGTTTTTATTGTATGGAGAGAACACTTTAAACTCTTTACTCTCTTAAGCCACGTTATGTTAGCAATAGCTATGCATGCCATGAAGAAAATAAAACCCATGTTCATTATGCTCATTGTGTTATATTGCAAACAATTACAAAGAAGAAGTAACAACTGAGGTGAATAGGCTCCTAATTAGGTAATTGAACGCAAGTTTAAGTTCCTTCATAATTTTTTCCTTAACACAATGCAGGTTTGGCTCGTTATCATTTGCTTTGTCTTTGAATTCTTCATTATTTACAAAACGGTTAGTTTTATTGGCCATGTGTCCACAATTTCACCAATTATAAGCCTATTGATTCACCTCAGTCTTTAATTTGATCAGTTAAAACATTTTTTACCTCCTTTTAATTGTTTACAATACAGCACAATGTGAATATTGGACTTTTAGTCTTCATGGCATGCATAGCTATTACTAACATAATGTGAAAAATTAACAGCTTGTTAAAATTCAAGTATTGCAATTGTGGTTGGAACGAAAACCAGCATACACAGGGGTACTCCAGGACCAGGGTTGAGAACCACTGCTGTAATTCATTCTGCTGTCTCGGAAATTCTTTGAGGTTATTCCTACTAATTACCTGAGATTAAATTAGTTTTTCCTATTTTGACTATTCTGACGTGGCTCCTACTACAAATACACTGTCATGTGGAATGACAGGTAAAAAAGGTAGACACAAAGATTTAAGAGCGGTCTTATGGGTAACCATTGGGAGCATCTGCATGTAGGCTACTTCACTCACCCAAGGGATGTCCCAGTTCCTTTTGCACTCAGACTGGCAGCTGTCTAATTTCCTGGAAGACCAGGTTGTGTGCCAGAGCGTTTTCCCCCGTGCACATGCTCTGCTGTTTAAAACAGCCACGGTCATGTGATCATGTGAGGTCACCAGCCTCTGGTCCGTTGATGAAGACAAAGTATGAATGGTGAGGAAGAGGATGTGGACAGGGCAAGGAGAAAAAACAGACAACAGGAAAGATGTGCTGTGATAACTGGAGAGAGAGGGGGGAGGAGGGGGGAAGAATATGTGACATATCTTCCTTGAGGCTTCAGTAAACCACATAATTGAGTTTGCGTGATTAAGCTGAGAGGACACAGAGAAAGAGATATTTTATGGGAACAGAGAGCAGGAAGTGTTTCCGATACATGGCCAGACTAAGATCACAATGCAATAAAAATAGCCGATAATGCCCACAGGAACAGTATAAAATTTTACATCCTGCAAATACACCTCTGAGACCAGTGCAGATCTCACACATGGGAAATTAATTAATTCATGGAAAAATGAGAAGCAAACATTATACTCCTGCTTCATCTTTTTATAACTGTGTGGCAACAAATTAACTTGGAAAAAAAACTCTGAATTTCATTCAGAAATTTGGAACAGAATACATTTATGTCAGAATCGTCACATACAGTATATACATAATACGCATAAAATACATAGCCTAATGTTTTTAAATACTTAGGCAAAATGTAACAAGATACACTTGTCAGGGTTTCAGAAAACAGTTGTAGCTTCATAACCAGGTAGGCTATATGGTGTCATAAACATATTTATATCAGAGATTTAAAAAAAAAAAAACTAGGTGTCTACTAAACCGAAAGTACATCAGGAACTGTACATAGTACAGTAAGCAAGGGAAAACACTAAATGCTTATTTGTACAATGTTTTCAAAAAATATTATTGTTTCTATATCTGAATATGATTTTCTTAGCGTGTATAAACAGTACATTTTATAGTCTGTGGCTGTGGCAAGACAAGGGTCGTAAGCGCTTTGGGCTATTAATAGCACCCTGCTATTTTATTGCCCTGCAGTGCAACTGGAGAGGCTGAGGTTTTCGCAAGCGGTGACCCTTTTAAACATTCCTGCATCTAAATTTCCAGGGATTTCTTAAAGCTATAGTTTATCATTTCAGACAAACATGAATGCTGTAATTGGGACGGACACGTCTACCACTAGGGGGCCAACGTGGATTGGGTTAACATCAAGCAAAACAACAAGACTTGTAAGCAAAATATCAAGTGTTGAAAGCAAAAAATTTAATGCAAACTTTTCACTTAAAAATTGTATTAGAGTCTTGTCACTGTCATAGTCAGAATTTTGTACACTCAGACTTTTCTGGAAAAAATTCTGGCACAAATATAACGTGTGGGTGGGATTTAGAAGAAGGTGTGTATAGCCTACATGTCTATTGGTCAATTGGGATTTAGAGTGACAGTTCCTCAAAATGTTTACCACACCCACAGATTCTCAGAAATTTCCGACCAATGTGGGATCAAGCACTCAACCTGGTAGGTCCGTGTAAAGAGGTACAGTGTTAAAAACAAAAACATTGGGTAATTTTTTCAGTTTTCTATTTCTCAATGGGAACAGAAAAGAAAAACCACGAGTTACATTTTTTGTCTTGCAGATGGTAATCTGGTAACCAGACAACCAAACCCAGAAAACAATGAATGTGTTAATCTTCAGGTTTACTGTCTTACCACATTACCCATTGCAAGACGAAAAATGTAAAAACACAAGGTTTTTCTATGCTTTAAACATTACTTTTCTGGTTTCAAAACTACTAATCTTGTTGTTTTTGCCTTTCCAAATGTAACTCTATAATTGGCTCAAAGAACTAGCAACCTGTTCCACAAAATCAACTTCCTGTCCGTACTATCCCCCTCCACGACTGCTGTATGTAAGCAGGCCCCTGTGAGTATGTGTGTATATGTGTGTTAGTGTGCGTTTGGCAGCTCTGCTTCTTCACATCCTGTCAGGTGTCAGAGATAATCACAACCAATCAGCTTTTTCACTGCCTCTGATGTCATCCTGCGAGCACAAGGCATAAACACGGCAGTACAGGATGTCCTAAATGGCTTTACAAAGGAAGAGAGTGTCATGCCTGCACGCTCTGTACTGGAACAACATGTTTTACCATAATCAGCAGTCACATGTTCTTCTTCTTTTTTTTTTACCTGCTCAGGGCTACATAGGAAAAGTAGCCTTTTAGGTATATCTGGCACTCTGCCATTGACACATTGTTGATTACTGTGCACTGTCCTGTTAAATAAATGTAATCAATCCAAAAAATACATACTCACACATACTGTTGTTCAGCCCCGACTCCCACCCCACCCACACACACACAAACACACACACACACACACACACACACACACACACACACACACACACACACACACACACACACACACACACACGTACACACACACACACACACACACACACACACACACACGTACACACAGTGCAGATGCACAGTCTGGTCTAAGTCTTTGACCCAGATTCCAGCTCTGAGACACAAGCCTGCGATTGCCTTGTTTTTATTCCGGGTCTATTCCTAATTTGCTTTCATGCAGATAATTTGCGCTCCCAGCTCTGCAGACAGGCAGCCCATGGTGAACCCCCGCCTATCTCCCGTCTGAATAAGCCCAGATCAGAACATGCCTGTGATTTTCTGAGAGAATCTCAGAGAACACTCATGGACACACAGCCTGGTGTAACAGGCAGTAACAGAAAGAACACTCCTGGTGTAACAGAAAGGACATACCCAAGGTACCAGAGAGGTCACACCTGGTCTAACAGTGAGGGCACACCTGGTGCAATAGACAGGACACACACGATGTCACAGAGGACATACACCTGGTGTAAGAGTGAGATACCTGGTGTAAGAGTGAGATACCTGCCGTAAAAGTGAGATACCTGGTGTAAGAGTGAGATGCCTGGTGTAAGAGTGAGATACCTGGCGTAAGAGTGAGAGACCTGGTGTAAGAGTGAGAGACCTGGTGTAAGAGTGAGATACCTGGTGTAAGAGTGAGATACCTGGTGTAAGCGAGATACCTGGTGTAAGAGTGAGATACCTGGCGTAAGAGTGAGATACCTGGCGTAAGAGTGAGATACCTGGTGTAAGAGTGAGATACCTGGTGTAAAAGTGAGATACCTGGCGTACGAGTGAGATACCTGGTGTAAGAGTGAGATACCTGGTGTAAGAGTGAGATACCTGGTGTAAGAGTGAGATACCTGGTGTAAGAGTGAGATACGTCTGCCACACACCGCACTATTAGCAGGTGAGAAAAGGTCCTCTTAACCGTACACACAGTCAGGTCACACAGGCTATGTCTCCAGGCAGTAGAGCTTTCTGACCCGTACTCAGAAAGCACATGTATCTAAAGGCTGTATTCTGCATCAGAGAAACTCTCCCATTAATCCCGTCTCCAGACAGAATGTGCAGGATAGTTCTCTGATGTTTTCCATGTCTAGGAGGTGCTGCCACAGGTGCTGGGCACTGGCCAGGTGTGTAGTGAGAGTGCAGAGTGTGCCAGGACTGTTTTCCTGTTCCAGGAGATCACCATGGCAATGGAACTGAGGCACCAGAACCAGGATGTAAGCTAAGGTTTCACTTTCTCTTTCTCCTGCATGTTTACGTGTGTGTGTGTGTGTGTGTGTGTGTGTGTGTGTGTGTGTGTGTGTGTGTGTGTGTGTGTGTGTGTGTGTGTGTGAATGTAAGATTGTGCGCATATACCAAAGCTTAAATAACAGCCACAATTTTCAGTTCAACTCAAACAGCCCTACTTTACAATTCAGATCTAACACACATACAGACACAGCCACACGCTGACACACTTAATTTTGTTCCTCTCTACACACCTGGTGAAAGGTAGACAGATGCACCAGGACTCCTCCTGTGTGTAGGAGACAGCACTGAAACGTTTACACTCCGTAGTTTACACATCCTGGAAATGGGTAAATTCACACTCATCTGTGTCCTACATGGGCAATAGAGCTTTTACACTCATCTGTGTCCTACATGGGGAATAGAGCTTTTACACTCATCTGTGTCCTACATGGGGAACAGAGCATTTACACTAATCTGTGTCCTACATGGGGAATAGAGCTTTTACACTCATCTGTGTCCTACATGGGGAACAGAGCTTTTACACTCATCTGTGTCCTACATGGGGAACAGAGCATTTACACTCATCTGTGTCCTACATGGGGAACAGAGCATTTACACTCATCTGTGTCCTACATGGGGAATAGAGCTTTTACACTCATCTGTGTCCTACATGGGGAATAGAGCTTTTACACTCATCTGTGTCCTACATGGGGAATAGAGCTTTTACACTCATCTGTGTCCTACATGGGGAACAGAGCATTTACACTAATCTGTGTCCTACATGGGCAATAGAGCTTTTACACTCATCTGTGTCCTACATGGGGAATAGAGCTTTTACACTCATCTGTGTCCTACATGGGGAACAGAGCATTTACACTCATCTGTGTCCTAGATGGGGAACAGAGCATTTACACTCATCTGTGTCCTACATGGGGAATAGAGCTTTTACACTCATCTGTGTCCTACGTGGGGAACAGAGCATTTACACTCATCTGTGTTCTACATGTGGAATAGAGCTTTTACACTCATCTGTGTCCTACATGGGGAATAGAGCTTTTACACTCATCTGTGTCCTACATGGGGAATAGAGCTTTTACACTCATCTGTGTCCTACATGGGGAACAGAGCATTTACACTCATCTGTGTTCTACATGTGGAATAGAGCTTTTACACTCATCTGTGTCCTACATGGGGAACAGAGCATTTACACTCATCTGTGTCCTACATGTGGAATAGAGCATTTACACCAGTGGTGTCAAACTCATTCCATCGAGGGCCGAGTGTATGCAAGTTTTTGTTCTAACCATGCTCTGCACCAGCTGATTCCACTAATTAGTTCACCTCCTTGGTTGAAGAGCTGAGCTAATTAGTGAAATCAGCAGGTGTAGTGGACAGTTGGAACAAAAACCTGCATACACTTGGCCCTCGATGGAATGAGTTTGACACCACTGGTTTACACTCATCTGTGTCCTACATGGGGAATAGAGCTTTTACTATCATCTGTGTCCTACATGGGGAATAGAGCTTTTACACTCATCTGTGTCCTACATGGGGAATAGAGCTTTTACTATCATCTGTGTCCTACATGGGGAACAGAGCATTTACACTCATCTGTGTTCTACATGTGGAATAGAGCTTTTACACTCATCTGTGTCCTACATGGGGAATAGAGCTTTTACACTAATCTGTGTCCTACATGGGGAACAGAGCATTTACACTCATCTGTGTTCTACATGTGGAATAGAGCTTTTACACTCATCTGTGTCCTACATGGGGAATAGAGCTTTTACACTCATCTGTGTCCTACATGGGGAATAGAGCTTTTACACTCATCTGTGTCCTACATGGGGAATAGAGCATTTCTGGAATGGTGCATGTGCACTCTTCTGTAAAAGGCTGAGTCTGGCTTTTCTGACTTACGAGTCCCAGGGCTTTAACATGTAAAATGTTCCTTTGATGATCAACGCGGCCGGCTCTCACACGCGAGGGAGGCGTTCCTAACTGGCACATGGCGTGCTGCAAAACTGGCTCAACTGCTTTTTCCGAGTCAGACCGACAAGGACGACAGCAGGGACGCCAGAGAAAAGGCAGCTTCTGTTTTCCGTGTGAAAACGCAGGGCAGTATGTAAAATTGGCGGTGCCGTCAGCACAGTGCAAGAACGCAGTGGTGTGCAAACGCAGTTGCGGGGACACTGAACTGTGTAAATACTAAATACAGCTGCGTGCAAAAGCGGGACGCCCTTCGAAGAAGTGTGTGAACACAGCCGCAGCCTGGTGTGTGAAAGCAGCGCCGTGTAAAGCAGCTGCATTATCAGTGCAGTGCGTAAACGCAGAGTCAGTGCAGTGCATAAACGCAGAGTCAGTGCAGTGCGTAAATGCAGTCAGTGTAGTGCGTAAACACAGAGTCAGCGCAGTGCATAAACGCAGAGTCAGCACAGTGCATAAACGCAGAGTCAGCGCAGTGCATAAACGCAGAGTCAGTGCAGTGCGTAAACGCAGTCAGTGCAGTGCGTAAATGCAGTCAGCACAGTGCGTGAATGCAGAGTCAGTGTAGTGCGTAAACACAGAGTCAGAGCAGTGCGTAAACGCAGAGTCAGCGCAGTGCGTAAACGCAGTCAGCGCAGTGCGTAAACGCAGAGTCAGTGCAGTGCGTAAACGCAGAGTCAGCGCAGTACGTAAACGCAGAGTCAGTGCAGTGCGTAAACGCAGAGTCAGTGCAGTGCTTAAATGCAGTCAGCGCAGTGCGTAAACGCAGTCAGTGCAGTGCGTAAACGCAGAGTCAGCGCAGTGCGTAAACGCAGAGTCAGTGCAGTGCATAAATGCAGTGAGTGCAGTGCATAAACGCAGAGTCAGTGCAGTGCGTAAACGTAGAGTCAGTGCAGTGCGTAAACGCAGAGTCAGTGTAGTGCATAAACGCAGAGTCAGTGCAGTGCATAAACACAGAGTCAGTGCAGTGCATAAACGCAGAGTCAGCGCAGTGCATAAACGCAGAGCCAGTGTAGTGCGTAAACGCAGAGTCAGTGCAGTGCATAAACACAGAGTCAGTGCAGTGCGTAAACGCAGACTCAGTGCAGTGCGTAAACGCAGTCAGCGCAATGCATAAACGCAGAGTCAGTGCAGTGCATAAAGGCAGAGTCAGTGCAGTGCGTAAATGCAGAGTCAGCGCAGTGCATAAACGCAGAGTCAGTGCAGTGCATAAACGCAGAGTCAGTGCTTTGTATAAATGCAGAGTCAGCGCAGTGTGTGAACGCAGTACAACGTGTAAATGCAGCATGCTCTAGGAAACATAGGGGACACAGACAGTCCAGTGCAGGCAGTTACAGTGTATATATCGCCTCTCAGATCCAAGTCGAGATATTATTACAAAACACAGCATAAACACAGGAATGGGGAGTGCACACAGACAACAGGGACCTCTTAAAGCATTTCAGTTGTGATTGAGATCTTGTGCGACACAAATGCCACCACCCATATGCAAAAGGTCTGTAAAAATCATATATGATCATACGTGCAATGTTTTATAAAAATCATATGTGTTGATTAGTATTATATTATATATTTGTATACAATGTTTTTTTTTATAGGGAGTACCATGTATGTTAGGGAACTATTTAATTTTAGTATGAAATGTATATGCTAGTTCTCTACCACATATTTATTTTATAAGTTTTGTATATGGCATATGTGATTTTTATAGGAGTTTTACAGACCTTTTGCATATGGCAGTCTGAGAGTAAATCTGGAAATCATACCATTGAGTAGCCAATCAGCCAGAGGCCTGTATCAGCTCAGCCAATCCCCTGTCTCTACTGCTCATCAACCACTCTTATCTTAACATCGGGCAAATGTTCACTGGCAAAGCACCAACTCATAAAATATAGCAAGCATCCACGGTACAATCCGCCACAATCTGTTCAGACGATCGTTACCTCTGCGTGTCAGTAATTAGCTTGTCGGTGTCGGGTGTCAGCGGTCAGCTCGCCACTCTTTGTGCTTCAGGGATTAGTGCTCAGGAGGGATTTCAGGATTTAATGGGGATTTTCCTTTGCATCTTGATCATTTTCAGTTGAATTGTGAGCCCGAGCGGGAGGGGCGACGGCTGCCGGAAAGGCTAAGTCCCGAGCTTAAGGGGGTACTCAGGCCCTGCTTATTTCACACGCTCATTCAGAGCATTCGAAGAACTGCAGCTTCACGCTACCCAGCGTACAGGACTGCACGGAATGGAGAACACGACCACAGAACGCTCAGTCGGCTCAGGTATCATTGACAGGCGTGTGAAGCCGGGCCTCATTCCGGATACGGAGGCGTCAACGAGCAGGCGGACAGACCACAGGCACACAACTGCAGTCAGCAGATCACCCCCCAATCCTCACCTGTCAGAACACACCCCTAAAGTGGTCCCATCGCTAAAGCACTGCACTTAATAAAACCAGAGATAAATACATGCACCACCCCAATACACACACCAATTTAATGTTACACACCCTCACACCTTTCTGTTAAACCACACATTATTCCTGTGATACCGACACAAAACTAACACAAGTAGCCCACAAAATTAAACACTGCCTGACTACTGTGAAATTAGTTCAATTGGTAGGCTATTTCTGGCCCTCCTTCACCCACCTACCAATGACAAAACACACTTACAGAATTTCAGAAAAAAATTTACTCGTACAACTCACAATAAAATGTTTTCTATGCCAGGAAACTAAGTTTATGGGTCTTTACTAATTTCAGTGTGCATTCTCATTTGTGAGGTGAGACGGGCTAAATCTGTCCTCACGCTAAACGCCTTCCTGTCTAACGTGACACAATAACGAATGAAATATCTAAGTTATCGCATGAAAACAGACGGTAATAAAATGAACAAACAAAAAGAAACAGTGTCATTTACCATACTGTCCACCACTGGAGTCGTGCTTGAGGGGTGGTGTGTTCAGTGGCCAAATGTCGTGGGGTCTTACACTAAACAGCAAAATGCTCGTTGTCGCCTAATCAAGGGAAGCGTGTGCTGTACATAGAGCTCAGAACGTAAAGCACTAAAAAAAAGGCGCTTCCACAAGCTATGTGCTGTTAATGGACTGTGCAAAGGCAATGGGGGGAATGTCTACTGCCGGTTTCAAACCACAGCCCCAGCCGGCCACTCCGCACAACACGATACGATTAGCCTGCACTTTTACTGCTTCTCAAACGCTGTGACGACACATTCCATAAGAGATGCTCACATGCTAATTCATGTCTAAGACCTCCACTCCAGACATTCAGGTCTCTCGGTCATGCCCTGTGATAGTAGTTTGAGAAACACATTAAAGTTTAGTGCACATTAGCAGACATATTTCTAACGCTGCTGTCCGGATTTTGATTGCATTGCAACGGTTCATGTTTGCTGATGGTAAAAGAAAAGAACGGTCCCTATTGTGACCTCCGCTCCACACATTCAGGTCTCTCGCTCATGCCATGCGGCAGTAGTCTGAGAAACACTTTTAAGTTTAATGCACGGTAGCAGACATATTTCTAAAGCTGCTGTCTGGATTCGGATTGCAACGGTTCATTTTCGCTGATTTTAAAAAAAAGAACAGTCCTATTGTCTGACAGGTTTTATGGGGTGTGAACGAAGAGCCCCGCCTTAAATTTGGAAGGGGGTGGGAGGCCAAGGGCTGGAAGGCCAAGTTTGGGAGGGGGGTCTCTTTAAGCCCTTTCTAATAAAAATGACAGCTGTACCTCCTCACAAAAGGGCCGAGCATCCCTTCAGACACACAAAACGGCCATAAACCAGACTCATCCACTTTTAATGGTGCCTCCCCCACCCCCCCGCCCCCGACCCCCGCCCTTTCCACGTTTCTCCTGACTCCTTCCATTCCTTGGCAATGAACTTCACTGGCGGATAGCAGGGGGGTCTGCACAAAAAAAAAAACTTTTATATTTACTTGCTATTTTCAGAATTTTCTGAAAGAATACATTGAACAACAGACGCCCTGTAAGAGAGTGTGTGTGAGAGAGAGAGAGAGAGAGAGAGAGAGAGAGAGAGAGAGAGAGAGAGAGAGAGAGAGAGAGAGAGAGAGAGAGAGAGGGGTTTAAAAGGATGTGGGATAATGGCATGACGCCTGCACACTGCTGTTTTCAGATCTATCTCCTGTAAACTCTATTGAGAGGCACTAGCATGAAATACTCTGTATACACATGACCTTTCATTGGTTAAGAAACCCCACTTCCCCACCCCCCACTCCTCCTGTCCTAAGCTCTCTGACCAAATGATTGCGCTGCATTCAGACTTGAACTGTCCTTAACTTTGACTCAAAAAGCATTAAAATTGAGCAGCATATCAGTATTATTCATTATTTTTAATTAGCAGGATTACTTTGTGTCATGTAAAGATTTTGTCAAAGAAATGAATCAATGTCAGGCCGTCACTTCAGTTACTTTCTAAACGTTCATGACAGTTGCAGTCAAACTGAACCTGGTGGCTCCCTTTTTAGAACACCTTGGCTTGTCCTTTTTAAAAACAGCAACACCGGGTCAAGACCGGCCAGCAGTTTAAATGGGATGACTGTGACTCCAGAAAGCACCCCCCAAGCCCAACAGAATGAGCAGTCATCGCAGTAACACAATTTTACCACTAGAGGCACAAGTGTGAGAAAGACCAGCATAAGCAGCTTCTCTAAAGAAAATTGTGTAGGGACTAAAAAGACACATGTGGTAATTCACGTCAAAGGAGAGTGATTTCTGCAAACTAGTCGGATTGTAATCTATCAAAGAATTTACTGGATATGTGTTGAGGCCAAATAATCTTAATATATGAATATTTTAATAAAAATTCAAGCAGTACATGGGCTTAAAGCATATCAATGATCTTGAGAGCTGGTTCGACAGAAAGCTAGCTAGCCAGCTAACTAGTCCATTTGTTGGTAGTGTAAGAAAACATGACGGTGTGAACAAATTCATTATGCTCAAGCCAGTCAGTTAAGCTACTGAATGATAAACATGCCTGTTCATAAATGCATAGGGAAGCACCATGTAGAATATGGGTAGTGTCATAAAA
Source organism: Synaphobranchus kaupii (assembly GCA_029718625.1). Classification (NCBI taxonomy): domain Eukaryota; kingdom Metazoa; phylum Chordata; class Actinopteri; order Anguilliformes; family Synaphobranchidae; genus Synaphobranchus; species Synaphobranchus kaupii. Next base: position 13,442,537 of record CM056376.1, read on the forward strand.
AAGGATTTTTCACAAAATTGCCTTATTGTCACCTCTGCATTTTCATCAAAATGTATTTGACCCCCTAGCCAATGCAAGTCAATTACAAAAAATAAGCATTACATTATTATAAAAACTCATTCATTACAAAGGCAAATAGCCGACATTTTATTAAAAAACATGTATTCCCATTCAACTATACTAATACTGCATCCTTGGAATAATGTTGGTTCACACAGACAAAAATCCAGAAAGTTATCTCTTCACCGCCTATTCCTCTCTGACCCTATTGGTTTACAACCCCACCACGTGGTTCAAATCCACTCTGATTGGATGTGCAATGAGTGACGTCAACCAATCAAGAGACTTCCTTGATAGCTGCAATTTATTTCTATTATAACGTGAAAAATCAGCAATCAGCGATCAGTAATACGTCACAGATATACAACACGTTATTTCCCCAGAATGCCTCTCTGTTTCAGCTGTCAGTCATTAAACACCGGTGATGAGGTCCTCCACCCGCTTCTCATCCACCCCTCACTTTGAAACATTATTTACTGAGAAGATGAAAGCAGACATTAGCGTCCATTAGACATCAGATTTACCGGCTGAACAGGAACTTGAGAAAATCATATATGCAGCTCCTTGTTGCCCTTGGCCACAGCGGAATAATATGAATAACAATAAGCAAAATATAATTATAGTACAACTTAGGAATGTGATGTCCTTCCAATTTAATTCTTTATTCCACCTGATAATAACAAAATAATAAGTTACAGTCTCTCAGAGTACTTGTGAGTTCACATGTTTGTTCATTCCCAATCCATATAGGCTTATAGTCTAAGTCTCTTCGCAGACAGACAATGAGAAGTCTGGGATAAAGTATGTTTCTGAAGGCTAGGGTTGATCAAACATACACTGCTGCAAAACTGAGTTATGGTTTTATATTGGTCAAGCACATCCAATGTATTCCTATATTAGGATTACAGTTCTGTTAGATTTCTAGCTTCCCATAACGCTTCTAACACCATAAAATAAAATAATTGCCACTAATTTAGAAATGTCAGTATAATAAAAATATATACATATTGTGCATTTAAACTTATATGCAAACCAAACAATACAAATAAAGTGTGTGTGACTTCGTCTTAGCCACTGTCGGCTAATAGGCCGTAGTAGGGCCACGTGAGTATATGCGATCACTGAAACGATAAATTTCTCTCTGCTCTTCTTATATCGATCTGATGCAGGACACGCTTTAGCAGTGCTCATGTCCTTGGTGAGGATTCAGACGAGAAGCAGTTATCCTTCAAACTGCTTCGGGTAAAGTACGCAGCTGTCCAGAAAATATTATTAAATGATAACCAAGGATGAAAAATGCAGACTTTTAAAATGAATTATAGGGTTGTAAATGCATGAATGTTTTTAGTAGGCCTATTTAAAAACTTGCATACATAAATCAGTCTGGGATGCAGGAAACCTGTCACACCTCTCCAGTTATCACAACTACTATACCAAAGCGCAAATAAAGAATTTTAACTCCAGCTTTTCAACGATTTCAGGCCTAATGTTCTCAGTATCATTTTAGTCTATGAAAAGCAACAGTAAACTTCTACACAATGTATAAAAAAACGTGACCTACTTATACGTGACATTCTTGGAGTTCAAGCGTTCTCCCGTAAGCTATCCTCATCAACCAGTTATAGGTATGCGTCATAATAAAAAATCATATTATGTAAATGATATTTTTTTTACATTTAGAAAATGTGATAACAAACTATCTACTCAATTTCGGCTGAACAATTTATGCTTTCAACTAATAAAACAGCGCAGGAACTTTCTCGCAAATATTTTCACTTAAGCTCACATATTCCAGCTTTAGGGAGATTTCAGAGTTTTAGGATGCTGTTCAGGTGGAAAGTACAATCTGTTAAAATTATAGATTTTTATGACTTGTACTTCAATGAGTAAACTATAAGGCTAAAGGCTACTATTTTAAACGACAGTTGGCACAATTTCCCACTGTACCGAGACTTTGATCCTGGCGCTCCCAAAGCCGCCTGCGCTCTCTGCTCCTAATTTAACATGTTGAATGAGTTGGAGCCGCAATCGGATCAATTTAACTCTAATATGGAACTTCGACGTATTGGCTTTTCTCTCCAGGAATTCCCTCACCAATCATGAACAAGTTCGTGGTTTGTTTATTTAGGGTAAAAACAAAACCGACTAAATTAAAAAGCAATTACATCGCGATTGATTGTCGAAATAAAATGACAGGCTACATAGGCAGATTAATGAAAGTTTAATCGTGATGACAGCAGAAAAGTAGGGAACGCATTTAGCCTCACATTCAACTGAACGCACGGGCCCCTGGAGCGGCGTTACGAACGATTTCTCAGCCACCTTCCCTGTGCGCCTCCACGCTTTACACTTTCAGTTTTTCTTTTATTTCCTTTGTATTCTTTTTTTAAAACTAGGGGCCTCTATCTGTTACGACCTGGCATTAAATATGCTACGGTTTAATACGTTCTAAATCAAATCATGTCTTGCAATTAAACGCAAAACGCAAGAGCGATTTGACAGAGGAAACACTTTGTTCGAAATGGAAGCAGTCCTGAACCGGCTTTCGGCTGTGTTCGGAGTGGCCAGGTGGGATGGTTGACATCAGTGTAGTATTATTACCACTTAGCATAGCCTACTGCTAAAATAGAAACCAAATATTGTATGCAAGGCTTGGCACATACAATACTACAGCATCCACAGAAATTCCGGAGAAATCCATTACCACAGCCTGGCTAACGTCTGTTCGAGTCATTATTTTTTTTTAATTTTCAGGGTGGTACTCGGTACTGTAGCTGGTAGCCATCTGTATGACCGTATTGGCAGTTTCAAACAAACGTTGTTATTAGAGGAAAGAAGAAAACGGGCTATGATCAAAATATCCTAAAGCTATTTTGTGTAAAATATATGCTACTTTATAATAACAATTTCCAAATAAAAACATTCTGTGACAGGCTAGGTTACGGTAACTCGCTGTAAGCTATGTGGGGGTGCGATGCAGTAACTCCTACTGTACTGACCCTACGCCTGTCCACAGTGAAGATATTTTATTCTCACTGACTGGCTATTAATAACGACTAATAGCACATTGCGTACACAGGCCAGCTCGCGTTCAAATCACCCGTTTTCAAACCACGCTCGCTAAGTTTATTTTTGGTTGCTGACTTTAGCTTGTCTGACATGTTGGCAAGGTACGTTTTAACTTAATATATTTAAAAACCAGAAACCAAACTTATTTTTCAAGCAAGCTAAGGGAGCTACATCTGCACATCGACGGGTTAGCAGAAACCGAATCTCAAAGCAACTAATGACAATATGCATATTTCAGAACTTACCCAGAGATAGGAACGGCTTGGTTTCCATGTCTAGTGGGTTAACTTCATTCCAGCTGTTTCGAGCAGAAAAAGAAGATGTGTTCTTGGAAACGAGAAACAGTGATCCACAGAAAAACGGCGACAGTCAGACTTCTTTCTGTTGCATCGAAATGAATTGAACGTTACCAAAGAACTTCAATCTGTTCCAGCTCAGTTTTGCGCTCTCTTCTCCCTGCTATCCTCGCCTGCTTCTGCTGCGGGACCGCTGTGCAAAGGGGGGTAGCGTAGCTCCAGGGGGTACTCCCTGTGCTCGTCGCCCGTGCAGCGACACAGAGCTCATCATGAAATATGTGATCATTTTAAATATTTTTTTGTGAATATGCAGTCTGAACATCGTTTATGAACTGCTAAATAGAAATGACAAATAATATGTTGAGCACTCATTATTTACGTTTTCATTAGTGCTTATTTATAATGTAATGTACCATTGATACAATTATTATTATTACTAGTGATAATATAAAATAACTTCATAATAATAGTTATTTATGTATTTATTTTACAATTTCTTAGAACCCAAGTAATAACAAATGTGGGTTATCTTTTTTTCTCTATGAGACTCAACTATTGTTTGTGCCCATTAATGTGGGTGCTATATCAGCTAGTCTGTCAGTGTGTGGTCTAGTGGGCAGGGCACTGGATTGTAAAAAGTCTGAATAACAAAAAGACTGAGAGGTAGGATGTGTAATCCATAAAGATGTTTGCTGAGTAATGGCATAAAGATGTTTGCTGAGTAATGGCATAAAGATGTTTGCTGAGTAAACCAGTCGTAATGGAAAGCTTGTTGTGTTATTAATGGCTTTATTATGGTTTAATGAAAGGCATTCTACCCGGGCAGCAGTACTATCAGGTTTAATTAATGTACAAACTGATATGAGTGACAGGATAAGCCTGTCACTCAGTGCAGTATGCAGGCTGTGTAGCACATAAGCGAGAGAGAGAGAGAGAGAGAGAGAGAGAGAGAAAGAGAGGGAGGGAGAGGGATAGAGAGAGAGAGAGGGAGAGGGAGAGAGGGAGTGCCAAAGCTGCCATCCAATTCCTGTCAACTGCTCCACTGGGTCACCTATCCCATCACTTACACCCAATAGAGCACGGGATTTACATGCATTCATCTAGTGATCTGGCTGAGGAGAGCTATCCCTTCTATACAGTGTCAGCTGTCTGACAATGTAGATCGCTAATCTTAATGGAATATCTCTATCCTAATGGAATAGCTGGTGCAGGCCAGCGTGTTCGGCATACAGCACTAACGGAAAAGGTGGAATGCCATGGGACCGCTGCAGGGAAATATGTCCCTATCAGCTGCAGTTTGTTCTTTTAACAATCCCTCCAGTCCTGTATCTAAGAGACAGCCTGCAGTTTTCTCCGTGCATTTGAACAGTGCTGCAGCATACATGCCACAGGGGGAGGTGTGTGTGTGTGTGTGTGTGTGGGGGGGGGGGGGTCTATAATTAATGCAAGGCACATTAAAGATCAAAGTTACTGATCAACACTGATAGTATAGTTTATAGTGTAGTGGTAGTCAGGTAAGGCACCTGTGTCTGGGAGAATAAGTGCGTGTGTGTGTGTGTGTGTGTGGGGGGGGGGGGGGGGGGGGGGGGTTGTGGTGGGTGAAATGGAGAGAGCTTTCAGCTGATGAGGGGTCTCAGTGTTCCTCCTAGAACAGGACAGTTAAGATGTCGCAGAAGCTGCGAACACCAAGAGTGTGGTGGGAGATGCTTAAAACCGAAGATAAAAATGGACATATTTTGATAAATTAATACGACAGCAATTTTGGCGCAGATTTCCAAGTTTAATCCTAAGTGACAGCCACCTTCCTCCACAACATCTTTTTTTTTCTCTCTCAGTTTCACCATTCAGCTCTTGCCTATTCATTTAATTAAATGAAAGCCAGACACAACATCTTGGTTTTGTGCACAGGATTATGGGTGAGGGGGAAATGGACAAAGAGCTAAAGGTGATTGATGGACGTCAATATTGTATATTACATAGCTTAGGGAGATAACAGAGCACACACAACCTCGTATTAACAGGTATAACAGTAATGCACACAACATAACTGAACACCCTTTGCCATAGGCGTGATTTTACTCAAGAGTGTGTATGTACGTATGTGTGTTTGTGTGTTTGTGCTTGTACTTGCATTGAATTGTTTGACTTACCATTGCTGTCGGCAGTGGTTCCCAAAATTTTTATAGGAAATTTTTTAAGCCCAAACGCCGAAGTCTGCCTGAGCTGTATAATCTACATCAGACACAACACGTACGCGGCCCTTGCTGCCAGCTCGGGAGAGTGAAGACAAATGGCGGTTCTGCTCCGAAACGCACGGTGCCGGTCAGCTGCTTCTTCTCGGTCAGCCGTGTGACCCCCCCTGTTGGCCATCTGGACGCCCTTGGCTTTGCTCTCTGTGCACGTGCACGACGGGCCCTCCTCCGACGCCTCCCTGCGCAACGAGCACTGCTATTCCCACCAACCACATCCCATCGCACATACGCCCCGGGTGCACCGCCCCTGTGGGGCTGCTAGCCACAGTCAGTACTGGCACAGCACCGTGGTGCTCACTCATACACCGCAAGTGTCAATTTTACCAAATAAACTACCCAGCAGCCCCCCCCCCCCCCCCCCCTTCACCTCGTTTACCTTTCTGGCTTTGCAGAGACTTTGCAGGCGACTGCATGGGCTCTCTGCAGGTGGCTTTGAGGCAGGGGAACAGCCCAGACACACGCAGATCTAGAGACCACACCCGTTATTCATTTTTGCTCATTCAATGAACATTTTTTGGAGTGAAAGCTATAAAAAGTTGTTTATATTCAGAACACATGAAAAAGATTCTGAAAAAGGGGTTATGAAAAAAAGAACATTAAACAGTCATGTACACCAGTGGCAGCTCCTGAGCTGAAAATTGAGGAGGCAGAAAACTTCCCTTTAAACTGATTATTGGTCTCAATCATTTTTAAATCAGTCTCCTTGACTAACAATAGGCTACATCAGCTTTAATTCACAAATTACTCAATGCCATCAAATAGCCAGTTCTCCTCAATTAGGCTATTTACATAACAGATACATGTGCTCTTCGTTCTCCGCACTCTAATTCCAAAAATATTCATGGAAATTAAACGATCTTAAGCTCAGCTTTTGTTAGATTATTTTTTATTGCAGGTTGTGCTTTTTTCGTAAAGTGTACTTTTCCGTTTAATCTCCCGAACATGATGTGAAGAATGAAGCTGTGTCTCACCTGCAAGTGGATTATTCAGATCATTGGCACACTTGTTAATCAAGGAAAATGATGGAAAAGAAGATTAGGACCAATAATCAGTTTAAAGGGAAGTTTTTTGCCTCCTCAATTTTCAGCTCAGGTTCCGCCACTGATGTACACACACATACAGAGATTTTAGTACAACCCAATTAATAACTTAAAACCGGCCAAGCTACAAAAGTAGAGAACATCAGTGTTAGCCTCAGGAATACAAAATGGGGGATACCACCAAGAAGGCACAGGTCCATTTATAATCGATAAGTGTTAAGTTAGTTGAACAAAACAATAATTAGTCAAAAAGGGAGTACTTTAAACAAAGGTAAATGGCTAACACATCTTTACGCAACTCTACATATATCATTGCTATCCCAAAAGGAAACCCAGAGAGAAACAGGAAAAGCTAAAAAGATTCAGAAGAGCCATGCTGCGGGGAAGGCATTCCATTACAGGCAGGCCAGGACAGACAGGATGTCACATGACACATTACCAGGAAATGGGAAATGTGGGGGGGGGGGGGGGGCAGGCACCCAGAGGTGGTTGAATGGAGGTGTCTGGCTGGTTTGAATGGTCTGACCATCTTTTGAAGGATTGAATATTTGAGAGTCCCTTTAGCTGCCTGATGACAGAAGGATCAAGAGTGAATTTCTTGGGCTGGGGGCGTGGGGGCGTGGGGGGGGGGGGGTTGTGATACAAGCTTGCTTGGAGTCTATGAGAACACATCCAGGACAGGGATTACACCAGGGAGGAGATGAATGGGAGCATGTTGTGAGAGATGACTGTGGGGATCCAATGAGATCCAGAGAGTATGTAGTTGGATGGAGGGATTGCAGGAGTTGAGCGAGAGGTGTATGTAATAGGGCAGACTGCAGAGAGAGAAAGGGTCGAGGTACAGACAGAAAGGGTCGAGGTACAGACAGAAAGAGTAGAGGTACAGACAGATAGGGTAGAGGTACAGTCAGAAAGGGTCGAGGTACAGACAGAAAGGGTCGAGGTACAGACAGAAAGAGTCGAGGTACAGACAGAGAGGGTAGAGGTACAGACGGGAGGATTAAATGAGGCGTTGTGGGTCTCCACCATCTCAATTCCAGGTGTCAGCAACCTTTCCACGGAAGAAGGCAGTGAAGTCATCAGCAGTGAGAATTGAAGGGGGAATCTAGAAATTATAACCTGCACAGCAAAAATGGTGTTAAACGTACACCAGGAATGTTAGACTTATGCCGGCATTTTTGCTGTGTGTACGGGGTCCCTGGCCAGCTGCATGGCCTGTGCACAGATAGCAACCCCGGCCACAATCGCGATCTCAACCTCTTTGCAGTGCAAAGTTTGCTTCTTACTTATTTTTGTTTTTTTGCCTTCGAGCACCTTTGAGCATTTCACCCACTTTTCGCTGATCATATCTGTCTCTCAGACGATTCCGACATATTTAGGGCACCGAGCTGTATTGGTTTTATTTAATTAATTATCAAACAAACAGTTCTGATCGGGGCGGAGGTTGCTTTTTTAGAGCTGTGTAAGCAGCAGTAGCTTTTGCGCCTCCCAAAAAAATAAGCATCACTTTTTCACAATACAATGTCGCTCCTAGCTCCTTTTAGCTTACACAGGTATGATCACAAACACGTCCAATAAAATCCCCTGAATTAAAGTACAGCGGCATCCTTACTGGTATTGCATAGACCTACAGATCTCCAGCGAGACGTTCTTTTGACAATGCGCTGACACAAGAGAGGCCAAATGCTGATCAGAGCTCAATTAACAGCCTAATAAAAGGGCTATTACACAACGGACTGACTTAATGTGCGCATTAAAGCAGAAGGCACAGTGGAGAGAGAGGCTGTTGAGACTGCAGCACTTTGAGACTCGGCCTGATTGGAACAGCAGCAATTTAGGCTCAACAATGATTATCGATGTCATTGTTTGTTTAGCAAAGTGCTCTTACGTGTTTAGCAAGGCAACTTTTACTGTTCACATTTTGCAATATAACTTGATATTTTCATGCATGCCATGCAGCCAGGGCCTATTTACTGAATCAAAACATGCAAAGCCACACTTCTATCAGCCATTAGTGCCACACCGCCATCCACACCACACTATTGACTTACTCCAACCACCACAGCGCACAGTAGGCTATGCTTCCTTATTCTAATCAACAAACCAAACGACTGCTGCATCACACTGCTGCCTCGTCATCAGCGATATACGTCCTGTAAAATATTTACATCACAGATTAGAGCACTCACTGTTCATGGCTGCTATCAATATTGAATATTACATTAACTTTACCCCCACCTCTACTGTCACATGTCCAGCATTTAAATTAATCTGTTGGCTTCTTTTGACTCTAAATCTGGCGTCGGTCTGTACACAATGCTGTAAGTCATTCTTTAATACCGTATTAGACTGAAATTGGCCAGATACAGGGCGCGACCGTAAATCTCCCCTGTCCGGGAGGTTTCTTTTTGCTCGGATGATGTCAGGTAGTCTGCGTCACTCCCGTTGTCAGCGGGAACGTGGCATCCCGACGCAGCCGCGAGCTACGGGAGGTTGTAGATCGATCTGGATTTGCAGTGTTTTAAATGTAATATTAGAACCTACCGTTACGGGGAGGCGCGCGAAAACACTTTTCCCAGTAGCCTACGCTCCGGAGCCGCAGCATTTTAACAGTTCTCTGCTGCATTAACAAGAGGAGAGTAGAGTGAATATGACATATCGGCGCAGAGATGCTACTCTCACCCTCTTATATTTTTCCTTTCACAGAACGAGAAGACAGAATGACAGATCACTCCCCTTAAAAAAAGTAGTAAATAATATTTTACTTAAGTACAAAAGTACACTTAAGTTCATGAAGGTTGTTTTTAAAGCGCAGGCTACTTTAAGTATATTTAAAGTACTTTATAAAACTGAAATGGCCCATTTTCAGTATACTTAAAATTTTTGATGGAAGTATAGGCTACTTTAAGTATACCGTTTATTAACTTCTTCTAAACTTGTATCTTAAATTGGCAAACTTCAAGTATACTTTACCGTGAACTAAGTTTACTTCTGGAAGTGCCCTATACTAACTGGGATTTAGTTCAGAAAAAGTATAGTTAAGGCATACTTTTATAACTTATTTTTTGTAAGGGTCCTCTTGTTATCTGCAGTAATGGGTCTAATTTGCCCATCTTTGAGCAGCTTCTATCCCGTACCAATGATAGCAGTGTTATGGTTCCTCTTCTCTGAGAGCTGTAGAAAAGTAACAGTAAAACACACTCCCATAAAATACACAGAAACATAAACACACACATAGTCATAGACACACAAATGTATACATGCACCTGTAAGAGGAGCTTATACAACATTGACAAAGCATACTCTCTTTTATAAAATCGAATTGTCTTTTAAAAGCTTACACAATATACAATAATTGTCAAGCATGTTCACACATGACAATTGTATGGTACTATAGCTCTCTCTCTCTCTCTCTCTCTCTCTCTCTCTCTCTCTCTCTCTCTCTCTCTCTCTCTCTCTCTCTCTCTCTCTCTCTCTCTCTCTCTCTCTCTCTCTCTCTCTCCCCCCTCAGACTGATTGCCTCTTCAAGAGTCAAGACCAAGTGCAACTCCCTCCCCTCCCGTGAAGTCTTGACTGACCTCCAGGGAGGAGTCGTCTCCACTACCATAAATCTTATCTCTTACTTCCACTGTCTCCCACTTCAAGGAGAACACTTCATACACTCCACAGTCCCGTTCTCTCTCTCTCTCTCTCTCTCTCTCTCTC
>CM056376.1:13457958-13485458 GCA_029718625.1 Synaphobranchus kaupii
GTATGCCTCCTCCTCCCTTGCTGTGTCAATTGGCACAGGAGATTGAGGCTTCAGGCTGTGATTGTAGTGGAAATGGGGAAATGGGTTTTTCCTCATACTCCCATATCAATTTGTACACGTGATGATAAATTTGGTAAATATTCATTCACTAAGAAGCCAAAAACATCTCAATTTAGCCCCTTCTGCAGGGCATGTTCAACGCAAGTATTACCATTTAGTACAGGAACGCTTTCAGCGAATTGGTGAAATACGTCACATGGTCTAGAAGGGCGGCTGACTCTAGGCCACATGTGTTTCCCCCCGTGCGGGCGGGTGCTAGATGGCTCTTTCTCAGCTGTGGTCCCTTCTCTATCCGTTACCATCTCTTCTTTCAACCTGTCTGAATAAAGCAGAACATAGCAAGGTACGACTATCACACCCTCCTTTAGAAAGAAATAAAGATATTGAGAAAGAAGGAAAGAAAGAAAGCTTTCAATTAGTCTACTCTCAAGCCCTCTCTGCCCCTGTGCCAGACCCTCTTCTGCTCTGATCTTGATCAGTGGGCCCCTGGGTAATAGGAGAAGTGGGGGAAAGCCTCAGAAATTCCCGGCTGTGTCTGTTTGTTTAATTATGTTTGTGTAATTTGTAATGCGTCCTGGGGCGTCCATTGAAAGCGGCTGTAAAAATTGCGATTATCAGCGTCGTGTCGACAGGATCACAGAACTCAGAGCCGTTTTAACTGCCGGCTCCCTGGGCTGGATGCCTTGGCTCAGAAAATGGGGACTGTTTATTTAAACTGATCTCGGGTTGTAATCTCCTCTCCCTTAACTGTGTGGGTTCTCAGAAGAAAAATTCCTTTCACTAAGCACAGAGAGCCGATGACTTCCTGCATATGAAAGAACTACTATAGCAGCAACATGTGTCTAAAATGAATAAGACCATGTTAATAACGATAAAACATTTTTTTCAAATAACAAAAATAATACACTGCCTGGCCAAAAAAAAGGTCGCACACTCTAATATTTCGTTGGACTGCCTTTAGCTTTGATTACGGTGCGCATTCGTCGTGGGGTTGTTTTCGAGAACTTATGCAACGTCACAACATTTATTTCCATCCAGAGTTGCATACATTTTTTCGTGATCTTGTATTGACTACGGGAGAGTCGCACCACTCCGTAAAGTTTTCTCCAGCACATCCACATTCATGTGTGAAAATGATTCCTCATGCTCCCTAAACCACTCTTTCACAATTTGAGCCAGAGAAATCTTGGCATTGTCGTCCTGGAATATGCCCATTCATGGGATAACCTGGTCATTCAGTACATTCAGGTACTCAGCTGACTTCATTTTATTGCTGCATAACGTTGCTGAGCCTAGACCTGACCAATTGAAGCAACCCCAGATCATAACACTGCCTCCAGAGGCTTGTACAGTGGGCACTATGCATGACGGGTGCAACAGTGACCTTTTTTTTTGGCCAGGCAGATATAATATTTATTATATTAATATTACTATTTTGAAATTTCATAGTTATTGTCATTGTCATGACAATAATGTTCAAGCCATAGTTGTGACAACTGTACTACTACTAACTACTCATACTACTACTACTACTACTAATAATAATAATAATATCAATAATAATAAACAAACCTTTCTCTGTCTAACTAGAGACAGGAGGGCTCTGAATATCTATTTATTTTTAATATCCTGCTGGATGGGCTGTAAACAGGACCCAGTGTAATTAAAAAACAATACATCCCGTCGATCAAATGTCAGCCAAATGGCTCTCCTCTTGGGGTGCTTCCCCCTTGGGGCGGTAGCCCCCACAGGCGCACTCTGGTGAAAGCAGACTCCCTGTCATCCATTTACTAATTATTGATTAGGCTTAAGGTCAAAGACTTGAAATCCAGTCTATATTATTTTCCAGTGGTGAAAATAATATAGATTCATTTTTAGCATTTATAGATTCATCCTTGATGCTTTTCGTCCTTTCTCACCCAAGCTTAGAGTGCCCTGTCACACTCATGCAGCAACACTCATTATGATCTCTGTTCCTGTGCTCCTCTCCGAAACATGTGATGTTAGCTGCCATTTCTAACCATTATGGTAAGTCAGGCTCGCACAGACATGAGTCGGAGGAAGACACTTCATTTGCAGCTCAGTGGATGAATTTGTGGGCGTCCCACGACTAGTAGGTTGCTGGTGCACAATGAGATGCTGTCAACTGTTCTGTTCAACTGAAACCCCCCCCCATCATCTCTGGGTGATGTTAGAGTGTGGTACCCTGCAGGGCTGCTGGCCCAGTCCAGATTTGATATCAGACGTTGGGGTCCATCCATGCACTAGACCAGAAAAAAAAGCACTAGTGCTACGCTCACGCACGCACACGCACATGCACACGCACAGCAAACAACAGCTTAAGAGATTAATAGCAGCAGGCGACAGAAGATTTTAACACTACATTTACCAATTAATAGCATGTCTGTTTTAAAAAAATCACATTTATTAATATACAGAATTTCACAAGACATTTGTCACAACACAATCCACAGCAGACCCCAGCCCCCAGGAGCAAGCCTAGGGTAACAGTGGCATGGAAAAATATGAAGAAACCTACACTGCCTGGCCAAAAAAAAAAGTCGCCATTGCACCCGTCATGCATAGTGCCCACTGTACAAGCCTCTGGAGGCAGTGTTATGGTCTGGGGTTGCTTCAATTGGTCAGGTCTAGACTCAGCAATGTTATGCAGCAATAAAATTAAGTCAGTTGAGTACCTGAATGTACTGAATGACCAGGTTATCCCATCAATGGGCTTATTCCAGGACAACAATGCCAAGATTCATCGGGCTCAAATTGTGAAAGAGTGGTTCAGGGAGCATGAGGAATCATTTTCACACATGAATTGGCCACCAGACTCCTGACCTTAACCCCATTGAAAGTCTTTGGGATGTGTTGGAGAAGACTTTACGGAGTGGTTCGACTCTCCCGTCGTCAATACAAGATCTCGGCCAAAAATTAATGCAACTCTGGACGGAAATAAATGTTGTGACGTTGCATAAGGTTGTCGAAACACAGTAGGTGCGTCCCAATACTCAAAAAATGAACCTCGTTTCCTCCACTACCACCTCCTCTCCTCCTTTCCTCCACTACCACCTCCTCTCCTCCTTTCCTCCACTACCACCTCATCTCCTCCTTTCCTCCACTACCATCTCCTCTCATCCTTTCCTCCACTCCCACCTCCTCTCCTCCTTTCCTCCACTACCACCTCCTCTCCTCCACTACCACCTCCTCTCCTCCTTTCCTCCACTCCTCCTTTCCTCCACTACCACCTCCTCTCCTCCTTGCCCCAGAAACTGATCTTTGTGTTTTAATCTAATGTTGCTTATTACATCTTAATTATGTATTAATGGTTACACATTATTTGATGTCTCGGCGCAAACCGCAATGTCAGGTACATTGTATATTGTACATGTAAATAATTGTATTCAAAACGTTCAGGCAGTTTTGCATATTTCCGGGTAGGAGAGGAGTGGTAGTGGGGGAGTGGAGGAAGGGAGGTGGGGAGTGAATAATATTGAGACGCAGAAACAATGCCACGACGAATGCGCTCTGTAATCAAAGCTAAAGGCGGTCCAACGAAATATTACAGTGTGCAACTTTTTTTTTGGCCAGGCAGTGTATGAAGAAACAAAACTTGGAGAGTCCATTCTGCTCCATCCTGACTCCCAAGGTTTTCAATGAAGGATATATTTGATACTTCTGACAACCAGCTGACTTTACAATGGTATGAAGGGGGGGGGGAAATAGGACACTGAAAATAAATACCTTTTACCAAATGACTCCAAAAAGCAGCTTTAATAAATAAAAATGGGACTCATTCAGCAACCATTCTACAAACAAAGTTGTTCGTAAGACTTTCTTTAAAACGTTTTTATGAACATTCAGGCATTCACCAATGTTTTATTGATTGAGATCAGAAACATCAGTTAATCCCAAAATGTTTGTAAAAACATTTTAAAGAAAGTCTTAAGAACAAATTTGTTCGTAGAGTGATTGGTGAATGTTCTCGTTCCTGGGGCTGTACATATGAACAGACTGATTTTTATAAACAATTATAAACATAAATATCAGTTTTATACTGTGCCGGTGCTTATTTCTGTATCATTTGTTAAGTGGTGTAAGCTCTTCACTTCCAAGCATGCCATGTAGTAATGTTCAGGAAGCTGTATCACTAGTTCCTTGAGCACAGGAGTTTCAGGTCGCATGTGCCAGAGGAAATAATTCCAACCAAAAATAAGATTCAACATTACTTTTTGAAGAAAGATCTGGTAATATACACAAGCACAACATCCAGAGGCATAACATTACATTACATTACATTTATTTAGCAGGCGCTTTTATCCAAAGCGACATACAGTAAGTGCGTACAGAGACATCATCAAGATCACTACAGAACAGACAAGGCATTCAGGTTGCTTTGGATGTGTCTGTTCTTGCTTTAGGCCACAAACCCGGAATGCCCCCATACCAGCTATTACAGTCAGCAGGTCATCATAAACTGTCTGGCCCAAGTGAAAGCATACACTAAAAACGAAACTATTTCAGAATTTAACAAGATATGCATACCAATACATATACTACATCTTTATATACAATACATTTGTACAGCTAGATGTTTACTTAAGCAATTCTGGTTAATATCTTGTTCAGGCGCACAGCAGCAGTGCCCCACATGGGTAATGAACCCACAAAAAAGTCCAGTTCCCGAAACATTATGCTACACTTAGTACAGTGATTGACCCTGCACCGCACTCAGCTCTGAATGAGTAAAACTAAAGACCTGATTATTGATTTCTGGAAAAAGAAGGAAGACTCTGTCTATGTGTTGCACCAGGGTATAGGTGGTATAGGTATATGCTGCTCTGTCTGTGTTGCACCAGGGTATAGGTGGTATAGGTATATGCTGCTCTGTCTATGTGTTGCACCAGGGTATAGGTGGTATAGGTATATGCTGCTCTGTCTATGTGTTGCACCAGGGTATAGGTGGTATAGGTGGTATAGGTATATGCTGCTCTGTCTATGTATTGCACCAGGGTATAGGTGATATAGGTGGTATAGGTATATGCTGCTCTGTCTATGTGTTGCACCAGGGTATAGGTGATATAGGTGGTATAGGTATATTCTGCTCTGTCTATGTATTGCACCAGGGTATAGGTGGTATAGGTATATGCTGCTCTGTCTATGTGTTGCACCAGGGTATAGGTTTTATAGGTGGTATAGGTATATGCTGTGGAAAGAGTATCACAGAGGAAATGGGAACATAAAAGGCAAGCTAATTAGGAAGGCAGGCTAATTTGCAACCTTGGTCCTGGGCTGCGTTTGGATCCAAAATGTATCCTTTCTTCCTGTCGTTCCGTTCCCTTACTTCAAGGGGGGAATCCCCAAAATGCCAGGATGAAATATGGCAGCAACACCAAGTGTGATTCGGATCCAATTTAAGAAAGGGGAGGGAGTAATTATATTCTATATAAAATGCAAGCTTCCAGCATGAAGGGAATCCCACAATGCAATGCTCCACGTGGAAAAAGTGGGCGGTCACCACTGAATTATGCGGCGGTCACATTTCAACTCTATGGTGTTGCACTTCTGAAATGTTGCGAGGGCGGTTTGGTTCGGTTTTTGTTTGTTTCTCATCAACCCTCCCTTGCAGATCACCTTTTAAGTTTGCTTGCTGCACGTAGCAAATTGCGTCACAAGATAGCTCCCTCGAGGGAAGACAGCAAGGGAAGGCAGCGTGTTAAATTGGATTTGAACGCAGCCCAGTAGAGCCACAGGCTCTGCTGGTTTTCATTGTTACTCTGCACTTAATTAACCAATTAGCACAGTTGATTACACAGTTAACTCACTTCACCTGCTTACTTAGGTCTGAATCGGATGCTGATTTTAAGATGAAAACAGAAGGTTGGTTGGGGGGAGGGGTGATTCCGTCAGCTTGACAACTTCAACAGAAGTATGTGCCACAGGCCACTACTTTGCATAAAATAAAAATTCAAAAATTCTGTGGTAATGGATGAATCAACAGATGGTACAGACAATTTACATATTTTATGTGTTCAAGGAAAATCCATCACTACCGATCTGAAAGTGGATAGCATCAAGAAATGCTTATTGATTGAAAACATTGATTTAAAAAATGTGACTGCATTTGTGTTTGACAATGTGAGTTATATGTTCAAAGCATATCAAGACATCCTTAAAAGCTTGCTGCCACATTCAACTTTAATTTGCAGTGCGCACATTGTGCCACTAGCGAATAGTATTTGGTCAACTAATTTCCCTAAAGTTAATAAACTTGTGGCCACTGTCAATAAAGTTTTTAAACATTGTCCAAGCCAGTAAATGCATTACATGGAGCATATTAGGAGCACAATTACATAGCAAGGTTCTAATTTGTCAATAAAACTCCCCCTGAACCATTTAAAACCAGATGGGAAAGTTGGTATTCTGCTGCAGAGTACCATTCAAAGTACGTCCGTTTTCATCCCAGATTTGTGGAAATGGAGAGGGATGTCACACCCTGGGATACAGCTGAAGTAGTATTTCTTACTCAAAAGGTAAAACGATACTTGGCCGTAGTATAAAAACTTGATGCAGAAAGACGTGTCTTCCTATGGACAAATTTTCACCAAACATTGTGAATCATTGACAGGAGAGACCATTAAACAACTGGCCATATAATAGTTTTGTTTTCATTGAACTTTGTACATGACATTCACCACTTTTATTTCATCTATTTATTTTTTTAAATATACCTCAGCTGTAAACAATTTTCTTATTACTACTACAATTTATTTTTTATTGAACATTTTTGTGCAAGTTAAAAGTTATATAACTGCTCTCATTTTTAATGTGGGCATTCCCCACTGCTTCTAACAAAAATTAACATGCCCCTGCCTGTACAAATCTTTTAAATACT
The DNA here is from genome assembly GCA_029718625.1 of Synaphobranchus kaupii. Classification (NCBI taxonomy): domain Eukaryota; kingdom Metazoa; phylum Chordata; class Actinopteri; order Anguilliformes; family Synaphobranchidae; genus Synaphobranchus; species Synaphobranchus kaupii. The sequence continues at coordinate 13,464,917 of CM056376.1, forward strand.
GCAGCCATGGTGTCCATGGTAGTAAGCAATCAGACTGAATTTAACATGCGAGTGTCGCTTGTAAACATCGCTGTCAATCATTGTCTGTGCTCAATTAGTGTCTATTACTTTATTAACTTAGGTGATTGAGGTAGTGAAAATGGGATGATTGTTTGAGAAGTGGCTTAACAAAGGGCTATAGCGACCTCTAGCTGGCGGAGGACTGAAGTACCATGTGAGAAAACAAAGGGAGACAAACTGGTGGCCCTACGTATAGCACACATGCACATGCACGCACGTACACAAATCTCTTACACCTAGCCACACATAAACATACATATGCAGAAATTCATATGCAAACACATGCATCAACATGCTTACACATAGCTAGCCAAAACGCTAACCACCCAAGAAAAGTGTTTTTAAAAATATTAAGTGTTCAGTTTTTTTATGGAAAACTTGATCATTTGGTAATATAATTAGGTCTCAAGCACACAGCAAATCTGTACTTTAACCTCATATTCATCGTTTATTTTCAAATCCAATGTGCTGGAGTATAGAACCAACCAAATAAAAAGTGTGTCACTATCCAAATACTTACGGACTGCACTGTGTATAGAGATAAATTGAAAAGTATTGGGACAGTGATGCAATTGGAGGTGGAATAACCTGCCAATCAATTATAGGCTCAATGTGTTCAATATTATTACTCCTCTCCACCTTTGAACACTCATTTAATGATGATATGTAAAACTAATGCTAAACTGCTAATGTTCTGACCTGGTCTCTAAAGCCCCCAGGACCCTGCAGACCACATATGGGCCAGGGCTCAGTGGCTAGCTACACCCTAAAATACTCAATTTGACCAAGCCTGCAACTCTGTGCTCTCTCGAGCAGAGTGACATCACAAAATACATACATTTATATATGGCACCTGTGTGTTGGCTAGAGAAGAGGAGAGAAGCATCAGCTATGGCAGTGGCTGTGGGTGTGTCAGTGTGGCAATAGAGTAGAGTCCTAAACTGAACCGAACGTCTGTGGGCATGTGCAGACGGCTCAGCTCCTTGGCTCTTTCCTGTCTGTCACTAAGCCATCGGGAGTAAACAGCTCAAGGATGGAAGATAGAGGAGTAAGTCAACACAAGGCTTTTATGGAAAGCACTTCAGTATTGTACTTTATCATACAAAAGTGTTTTCCACTTACCATTTTTGACCCTTTCATCGCTTCACATTTTCCTGTGAGTGGCCAACATTTTGATGTGAGAAATGCGTAGCGAGAGACACTCATTTGAGGGTTGGCACATTTGACCTTTTGACCTTGTTTGGTACACTGTTAAAACAAAGTGTTTTAAACCCCTGAAAGTGGTGGCAAATTGAAAGTATTTTCAAACTGCAGACAACAAGAGGCTGTCATTAGCCTTCTTGTTGCCATTTCATTGCATAGCTGCAGAACTTTCAAGTTGTAGGGCATGTGCACACTAGGGCTGCACGATGTATCGTTTTTGCGCCGCGATTTTTGACGTCTCCACTGGTGGAGATGCCCAGGGTTAGGGTTAGGGTTAGGGTTAGGGTGACAGTGATAGCTAGTTTCGGCTAGTTACCTGAGTGAGGATGTCCTCATCACAATTTAATCCCTTGCCTCCTCAATTTTGTAATCCAAAACACGCGACTGGAAGGGAAATAGCTTTTATATATATATATATATATATATATATATATACTATATATATATATATATATATATATATATTATTTGTTTGATAGACAGTTTGCTTGCTAATTGAACAGATTCTTTCTTGTAACTTCAGAAAATGTAAGTCTTTTTTTCTTAGTGGAGTACACATTCTGAATGTATAATTTAAAATGGATGGTTTTGCACTTTATGAGATTTATGAGCGGCCCTTGTGCGGGCGTCCATACAGTGCAGGCTTCCCAAAAAATGGCCCTCAAGCACCAAAACTTTGAGAAGCCCTGCTTTGCTTGTAAAAAAAAAAACTGGTGAAACCAGGATAAACAGCAGACAGGGAATATGCATGACTGAGAGATGGATTCATAGCCAGCTGTAAAACCATGGACACTGACCATCCACCATTTTAGAAAAAAAAAATTGCTATCCAAGAATCCGGAGTGTTCAATCGTGTGTTCACTGTCGGGGGCCTCTGTCCATGCACTGACTCGACTGTCCCAAGCAATCTGCCCCCCCCCCCCCCCCCAGGGGTGGGAGGAGACTGGGGAAGAGGGAGGGGTAAGGCTGGGGGCGCAATCAATGGCTCCAGTTCCCATTCCTGCTTACTGACCTTATAACTCCGTGGTGAGATCCCTCCTCTTCTCTATCCTTCAGCAGAAGTGCTTCTATCTTTGGTTCAGCTCAGGTTAAGGCACACTTCTGTCTTGCCACACACATTTAACATCCAACACCTACAAATGCAGGCTTGCCTGAACCCAATCGCACGGGAGTAGGAAACGGCATGCCCTCCACTCAACCCCGCCTCCCCCCTCTTGCTAGCTGTACGAATGTTAACCCCCCCCCCCTCAGGCTCCACCCCCACCCACAACCATCCTGAAATGCTCACGGGAGCAAAGACTCTCTCCCTCGCTTAATTAATCAAGGCCCGTAGCTTTTCTGCAGTTAAACAGAATAAATCAAACAAATTCAAAAATAAACCACGCCTGGGTGGGACACAGAATAGAAAGCAGACATCATGCAGTAGACTAGGGACGCAATACCAACACAAAACAAACATGGCCACGGCTCGCCCTGTACCTCCATAACTCTTTGAGAAAGGGAAAGGGAGAGGAGCGGGTCGTTCCCCAGGCTGCAGCCGTGGTGCAGCGCCTGCGACCATCGTGGTTCTGTTGTCATCGAGTAAAGCTCCAGTAAGCCTCCGATAAAATGGCTGCAATATGCACCATGTGATTGATACACACCGTCTGTCGGCAAATGTACCAAAAGAGCAAGCGGCATTTATAAACTGGATGATGGAGTTTTGAGAGTAGGGGGATGCCTTAGCAAGCCGGGTCAGACGTCCAGTCATACCGTCAAAAGATCTCCATATTTGTACCCGCGTCCTTTGTCATATACATAAACAAGCAGGTCATAGCACTAGTCATGTCCTCTCACAGCTCAGGGAGAAATGCTGGATCATCAATGCCAGCGCAGAAGTGCTCGGATACTCGCTAGAGTTCTGTAGGTCAAGCCTCATGTACAAAGACTAATAAGTACTGTACTGTGAGGTTGAAGACTAAGACTAACATTCTTGAGAGGCATATAGGCCAAAATCCTCCTGCTGCACAAAGGCCCAAAGAAACATGACTAAAAATAGAGGCCAGCTAGACTATTGGAGCCACAGCCACTCATAATGGGTGAGAAAAATATAAAAGGACGAGTATCACTTTACATATTGCACCTATCCATTAACATTCATACACTCCTTTAAGTATTTATGTGTTGCAATTGTTCTGTTACTTTACACATAAAATGAGGGCCCATGTGTGTATTTTCTTCTGTACAGACATTTTTAGATTTCATGTAAATTTGTACACATTGTTTTGTCCTCATTCTAATGTGTGCTCCCTCTACAGGGGAGAACAGGCATAAAGGTGTGTGCTCCCTCTACAGGGGAGAACAGGCATAAAGGTGTGTGCTCCCTCTACAGGTGAGAACAGGTATAAAGGTGTGTGCTTCCAAAACCGCGGGGGAGTACTGCTGGAGCACATGCAGTTTTTTAAAGTTTTTTTTTTTACTGTGAGTCTGTGTGGGCGTGTGGGTGAAAATACCCTGAGCTGATTTAGGCATTCCTTTAGTTTGAGTTTCTTGTTTGTTAAGTATTCAGTTTAGCTGGCTATTGTTTTCTTTTTTTTCCCAAATAGACAGATGATTATAGTTTTTCCCCCGACACCTCTTTCGGGAAATCTCTTTGATCGCATGCGTAAGAAACTCGAGATTCAGCCGGTTTCTCCAACCGTGGCCAAAAATAATACGGAAACTTTTAAACGTGATGGAATACAGAGCGATTGATTTATTCTTTCATTCAAAAAGTATCAGACCTTTCCTGGGGCTGTAGTCCCCTAAATCAGTCATCGGCCTCCCTCTCCATTTCTCAGCACACAATGAAACCTCAGTTTCACTCCACTGCACAACAATGCATGTCTCTCTGCTAATTCCTCAAGGTAGTGTGAGCTCTGAAAGGTGGCTCTCGTACCACTTCAGTGACTTGCTAATGTTCTGGCTCTCCTCCCTCATTTGTCAGGTCCATGAGCTTTGTGACAATGAGCCTGACCAGGTTCACACTCTGATGTCAACTTAGCTTCTGTGGAGGTGCTTTGCTACTTTACAAACTGATGGAGATGGAGCTTTGATTCGAGGAAGAAATTCAAACATCGTTTACCTGACCAGACTGTGTAGCTCTCAAGCACGAAAACCTCAAGGATCAATATTTACAACAAGAAATACATGAAGTATAGAGTGATTCCTTTAGTATGCAAGGCCTTAGTATGCAAGGCCTTAGTATGCAAGGCCTTTGGCCATCGCTGTAATGGCGACATGTAGTCCAGCTGTCTCTTGTTTTCATGTTTGTTCATTTGAATGTGTTTTGTTGTGTCGGGCTTTTGTCTTTTGTTTTTTCATGCGCTGTGTGTCTGTTGTGGGACGGGGAAGCGGGCTGGAGATTTCTCAGGGCACTCCTGTTGCTCGTTTTGATAATATTGCCGCATTATCCAGTCGGAATGATTTTGTTTATGGTTGTCACCATGGAGACGCTTTCACAACATAATTGCGAATGTCCGTTAGATCTGCAGCTACAAAGATACCATCATTCTTCACCGGAGTTGAAGATATCAAGACTGATCCAGGACTGCAAGCAATTCTGAAAAGGTCGCCAGGGAAGGGAAGGAGAAGAGAATGCGGTGGAGGAGTGAGCGACGACTGGGGAGTGGAGAGGTTGAGGCAGTTCGGTGCTCCGTTTCGACTGGACAGTGGACAGAGACTGCGTGTATGGAGGAAAGTCGTGGACGAATGCAGAGGCGGAGTTTTTGTACGTCGACAGCTTTGTTCCTACAGCTGTTGGACTGCTTGACAGTGGGGGCGGATGGGGAGCTGTTGTTTTTCATGCTCAATTTTTAGCCTGAAAGAAGCATTCTCTCTCCCTGATATATCTTATTCCTCATACTCTATTCTGCACTTTGAGCCCATGGAGTCCTCTGGAAGAGTTCACTGCACACTATTCTAGAACATTCTACACCCATGTTCTTGTTGAATCTGACTGCTGATCGATTGATTGATTGATTGATTTTTCATTCGGTGTCATGCATCACAAAAATGCCCAGCCCACATGGGCTTATAAGACACCATTATTTTCAACAGAAATAAACCAAGGCATAAAAGTTAAATAAATTAGAGTTGCACACAATCCAGAACCCTCCAACAGCCTCGACACAGACATATAAATTACAATTTCATACAAAAAGCTGTGCTTGCCTTTTCTTCCATGCTTTCAAAATAAAGCTAGCAGTCTTAAATACTTCATTTTTGAATAGCTATTGTAATTTCTCTTTTGACTCCACTCACGGTCGTGATTTATTTTTGTATAACAAATGTATAATCACTAAAGATGCCCCTCATTGGATCACTTTGGTCTGGGACAGGGTACTCCATGATGAACTTGGATTGTGATGTTATTTTTGACAACATATTGTCATCCTCTCAAACTTTGGCTCGTCAGCTAATAAATGACAAATTAGTATATAGAGCCTATTTTACTCCTTATTGGCGCTTCAAGATGAAAATATCTGAAGACAAAACCTGTGGTAAGAGTTCTCTGAATGCAGCGGATTCTCTGGAATGCCCTGTTATGATGTCCTTGTGGAAGTTTTTCATAGATGTGCTCTTCCAAACACTGAGTGTGGATGTGCCCACATGCCCAGATCTGTTCCGTTTTGAAGATGACAATCAAATTCAATGGAACATACATAAGAGATACCGCATGGCTTTATCTAAACAAGCAATCCTGAAGGGCTGGGTGGAGCTTGGCATTCGTCTGAAATCTGTCAGGCTATATTATTTCCTTGATGTTCTGGTTTTTCGAGAGGTTGACAGCAAGGATGGATCTGTTATTTTGAACAGCAGGTCTGTAGTCGTGTGCTTTGTAATTGATCTCATGCAGGTTTAAATGTGTCCTGACCTTAATGATCACCAACAAAGTACTCTTAATTTCATATTTACTCTTAATTTCATATTTACTCTTAATTTCATATTTACTCTTCATTTCATATTTACTCTTCATTTCATATTTACTCTTAATTGTTTTAATTTTTTCTTTCTTACAGTTGTTATCTCCCATTTTGGTCAGGTTTTGGTCCTGTTTTATTTATTTGTGTCTGCCCCCTTTTAGTTGTATTATTTTTAATTACGAATCTCGATCTGAATTTGCTTCAGTGAAGGATGCATCATTGTATACTTTGCCAAGAGCTTGATTGAATATGGATTGTGTTTCCTTCCAGTGTTTTTAATAAACAAATTATTGAAAACTTCCCCTGCATGGCACACATCCTCCACACTCCAAACACACTGCACGGACACTCACTCAACCACACACCCAAAAACCTGCCAAATACTCCTAACACACACTCACCCCACAGCATGCATGCTTACATATACACTCATACATTCACCACATATCCCCCCCACACCCTACACATGTATACACCAAACACACTCACTGCACATGAACATGCACGCACACTCAAACACACACACACATCCAAAAACCTACCACATAGCCCTCACACACCCTCCCCTCACCCCAGATACACTTACATATACAGTCATACACACATACTAACACGGACCAACATACACCCACGCACGCTCTCACACCCTCCACACGCACTCAATATATACTCAGGCTCTCTCCTACAATCCACCCAGCACACACACACAACCCTCTACCCACCACCCACACTGCTGAATCCTAGCACACATGAGCTTTAACCTGCACAGAGAAACTATAACCTGCCCAGAGGAGCTTTAACCTGCATGTTGAAGTCATAACCTGCACACAGGAACTATAACATGCACACAGGAGCTTAAACCTGCATGTCATAGTCATAACCTGCACACAGGAACTATAACATGCACACAGGAGCTTAAACTTGCATGTCATAGTCATAACCTGCACACAGGAACTATAACATGCACACAGGAGCTTCAATCTGCACATTGGAGTCATAATCTGCACACAGGAACTATAATTTGAACAAAACAGTTATAATCTGCAGGGTGAATGCATAGATATTTGGGTGCAGATCAAAGTGAAAGATATTAAATGGTACTGAGAGCAGGCCGGTGTCAGTGTGTTCTCATTACAGTTTTTACCCATTGCTTACACACTTGTTGCGGAATTTGGCTCATTGTGTCGAAACTCTACACACAAGCCAAATAAGACACAACACTTGGAGCCAAGCGTCTCACTTTTATGTCAAAATGAAACTCTGCAATCAAAACCTAACAATCCTTTTTCAAAATGGAATTTTTGGCATTTGAATTACTCTTTCAAAGCAGCAACACCACACTGATGTACTTTATACAAAACACTGCTGTCTTTTCTCATACATGCTTTTGTGAAAGATTGTTTCAGTGCAGTATATCTACTCAAATCAAGTTAATTTCAATGAACACAAATAGAACGGCTTCAGACAAAAATATATACAGCTTTATTTTTGCCATTACAGTTTTTACAACAACAAAAACACACAGAAAAATAGGACTACAATACACACAAAAACATGGCTCAGACTGGTGTTCACAGCTATGAGAAATGAGAGTAAGGGGCCAAGTATAAGATTGAGAAATGGGGAGTAAGGGGCCAAGTATAAAACTTCAAAGTTATTGTGGTTTGTGAACCAGTCCCGGAGCAGAGCAGCCCGGTGGACACTAACATTATCCCAGATGACAACAAACCTGGGCTGCTCTGGTCCGTCCTGTGCAACTGCATTATGTAGTGGGTCAAGAAAGGTGATCATGTGCGCTGTATTGTAGGGACCTAGGGTGGCATGGTGCTGTATTTTAGGGACCTAGGGTGGCATGGTGCTGTATTGTAGGGACCTAGGGTGGCATGGTGCTGTATTGTAGGGACCTAGGGTGGTATGGTGCTGTACTGTAGGGACCTAGGGTGGCATGGTGCTGTATTGTAGGGACCTAGGGTGGCATGGTGCTGTATTGTAGGGACCTAGGGTTGGCATGGTGCTGTACTGTAGGGACCTAGGGTGGCATGGTGCTGTATTGTAGGGACCTAGGGTTGGCATGGTGCTGTATTGTAGGGACCTAGGGTGGCATGGTGCTGTATTGTAGGGACCTAGGGTTGGCATGGTGCTGTATTGTAGGGACCTAGGGTGGCATGGTGCTGTATTGTAGGGACCTAGGGTGGTATGGTGCTGTATTGTAGGGACCTAGGGTTGGCATGGTGCTGTACTGTAGGGACCTAGGGTGGCATGGTGCTGTATTGTAGGGACCTAGGGTGGCATGGTGCTGTATTGTAGGGACCTAGGGTTGGCATGGTGCTGTACTGTAGGGACCTAGGGTGGCATGGTGCTGTACTGTAGGGACCTAGGGTGGCATGGTGCTGTATTGTAGGGACCTAGGGTGGCATGGTGCTGTATTGTAGGGACCTAGGGTGGCATGGTGTTATATTGTAGGGACCTAGGGTGGCATGGTGCTGTACTGTAGGGACCTAGGGTGGCATGGTGCTGTATTGTAGGGACCTAGGGTGGCATGGTGCTGTATTGTAGGGACCTAGGGTTGGCATGGTGCTGTATTGTAGGGACCTAGGGTGGCATGGTGCTGTATTGTAGGGACCTAGGGTGGTATGGTGCTGTATTGTAGGGACCTAGGGTGGCATGGTGCTGTACTGTAGGGACCTAGGGTGGCATGGTGCTGTATTGTAGGGACCTAGGGTGGTATGGTGCTGTATTGTAGGGACCTAGGGTGGCATGGTGCTGTACTGTAGGGACCTAGGGTGGTATGGTGCTGTATTGTAGGGACCTAGGGTGGTATGGTGCTGTATTGTAGGGACCTAGGGTGGCATGGTGCTGTATTGTAGGGACCTAGGGTTGGCATGGTGCTGTACTGTAGGGACCTAGGGTGGCATGGTGCTGTATTGTAGGGACCTAGGGTTGGCATGGTGATGGAGAAGTCCTTGCAGACTTATGGTGGCACACAAGGTGATATTTCCCCCTTGCTGGCCAGGGACATTCACAATGGCTCTCTGTCCAATCACATTTCTCCCCCGACGCCTGGTCTTGGCCAGATTGAAGCCAGCTTCGCCGATGAAAATGAACAAAGCAGGCCTTTCAGCTGCATCATAGTCAAAGACTTTCTCTAACTGAAAATGCATACATTGTACTGTGAATATAGTCCAACTCAAAACACAGGACTACAATGTCTACATTTTCACAGAAGAATGGGGGTTGGTTCGGGTCAGATGCATTTGGTGAAAAGTACAAGCTACAGACAAGGTAGGACGCACGCACGCACACACGCACGCACACACACACACGCACCTTTTACTCGGAGGCTGTTCCTCTCGAATGGAACCCTGTACAGCTGCTTCATTGTAACTTCATGCTTACGCAAGACGTGGCAGAGTGTTGATATGCTGACACTGTTGATGTTATGGGATGTTGCATTATCTGGGATGATTTGCTCCTGTAGTTGATGTAGGCGGATGGTGTTGTTTGCCAGCACTACAATGACAACGGCCAGTTCCTGTTCATGGGTGAACAGACGTCACCTTCCACCCCCAGAAGGTCACAGCTCTATAGAAAATGCAAGAACATGAGGTCATTGGTTAGGTTCCTTTTTTACTCTGTCATACTGTATGTAACAAAACTGTATTACATGTACTTCACAGCACTATACCGTTATTTTTTGTACAATAAAGAGCATAGACCTAATACTGTAGGACTACATTGTATTGTAGTGTGATGTAGAATGATGTGCAACTACAGTCTAGTGTAGAAAGTTGAGGACATACCTGTTCTCCAGTCTGAATGTATTATGGACGCTACTGTGTAGCGACTCAGGTTGGGCTGGACTCTTAGCCCAGCCTCCCTCATCGACAGGCCATGATTTACAACATGATCCACCAAAGTGGCTCTAATGTCATCAGAAATTGGTCTCCGTCTATTGCCTGGTTCTTGTCCTCGTCCTCTCTCTCTCTCTCTCTCTCTCTCTCTCTCTCTCGCTCCCACGTTTTGCAAGAAGTGTGTTGCAGAATTGCAAACAAAGTGCAAAGCAGAAAATGTGTTTGTACTTTTGGTGCCTTTGTTTAAGGAATGGTTACAAAAAGTTAAGGTTTTGATGCTTTTGTCTCAGCATTCACTTTTAGTGTGTAAGCAATGGGTTAAAACTGTAAATACATTACAGTTTTTCTTCAATTGCTAACATGCATTAGTCAAAACTGAAGTCACATTGTCAAAACTCTTCACACAGTCAACGAAACAGAAGTCTATGTGGACCAAACTGTGAATCATTTTTCATTGCTTTCACACAAAATGCATTCAATGACCACATTTTACAAAATCCATGAACTCTTTTCTCATTCATACTGCACCACGCACATTTTTCAAATGCTAACACACTGTTTTCAAAACTGTTAAAAACACATTCAAAACAGAATGATGGCAAATTTTGTGCATTTCTGCAGTAACCATATTGACATAGAAAATCTTTATTTACAATAGAATTTAATAATAATCATTCCAAACACAGACACTGATTGCAGTTTTGTTTGGGAAAAATGGATGAAGGAAGACAGGTTGGTGGGGAAAGAAGAGTGGCAGGGAGAGGGAGAGGGAGAATGCGTCCTAGAGAAACATAAAATAAGGATGAAGCAGTTGTACACTGTACCCTTTGAGAGAAACGGTGAACGTGTGAAAGAACTCCGATATCAATATGTCCAGGTAAGATGTCTGTTCAATAACCAAACAGGGTACATACAGAGCTATGCATAATGTAAAGTACTGTAAAACTGTGTTTGCTGTATTTCAGAGAGTAATGGAGATGGAAGCCAGGCAAACTGCACATACATTCATCTTTGTGGATGAAGCTGGATTCAACCTGGCAAAAAGACGCCAGAGGGGAAGAAATGTGATTGGACAGAGAGTAACCGTGTGTAAACCGTCCCAGGCCAGAGAGGAGCTAACATCACAATGTGTGCAGCACTGTTCAATGATGGTTTGCTGTTCACAAACCACTCATTGGCCCCTACAATACAGAGAGGCTCATTTATTTTCTGGATGACCTGCATAATCGACTTGTGCCAGCGGAGGAGAGAGGGGCAGGAAACTCCCCTACCTTCGTTGTTATGTGGGATAATGTGGCATTCCACCACTCTGCTGCAGTCACAGACTGGTTTGCTGCACATCCCAGGATTCCACCACTCTGCTGCAGTCACAGACTGGTTTGCTGCACATCCCAGGATGTTAGTACTATTCCTGCCTCCATACTCCCCCTTCCTAAACCCCATAGAGGAGTTTTTCTCCGCGTGGAGGTGGAAGGTGTATGACCATCGTCCACATGACCAGATGTCCTTACTGGATGCCATGAATGCGGGGTGTGGAGACATTCCTCCTGAAGACTGCCAGGGTTGGATTAGACATTCCAGAAGATACTTTCCAAGATGCATCGCCAGAGAAGACATAAGATGTGATGTTGATGAGAACTTGTGGCCAAATGCAGGAGAGAGGTAGAACTAGAACCCTCACAGTACTGTTCAGTATGAGTGATTATACTATACATGTTGTTGTTTTTTTGTGATTATTATTGCAGCCCTGGAATTTCAGGAAATTGTTGTTTTTTTCTCAACTTTTTATTTTTCACAAGTAAATTACTATATGCAAAGATATAGAAAAAATAAAGGATATTGAAGCAAATTGTTGACTTTCTGATTCATTCTTGTTACATATACTTTAGTACAGTCAATAAAGTTAAAAGGTGTTATTCTTATTCTATAATGAAATACTGATTTATGTGAAAAATCATTCAAACTTCAAAGATGAAAGTTCATCATTTATGTAATGCTCCCTGTTGTTAGTGTTTTTTAGGTCAGTGTGTTATGAGTGACAATGTATGCTTTCTGAGTGAGAATTGTTGCCAGTGTTATGGTCGATGTATGAAGTGTTTTGGTGGTTTGAGTGAGTTTTGGAAGTGAGATTAAAGGGATAGTTCGGAATTTTGGACATAATGTCTCAATTACGACTTACCCATGATGTAGTTGATTGATGGAAACCATTTTCAGCTAATTCCATGCTGTCCCTTCTTTTGGACATACACACGTTGCTAATGCTAGCGCAACTCGAAGGTAACCGGTAGCATCCACTACCAAACGCACTTAAACACTCCACAGTGCACCCAAAGCAAATAAAATATGACGACAGTCTATCAGGGTTATTTTGAGTGTTTATACCATCATTTTTGAAGTCAAACTATCGTTGAATCCTTTACTTTGTGCTGACCTAATATTCTCTGTGGAAGTACAGTATTGACCTTTAGCAATTGAAAAAAACTGTAGTTTCAAAAGTAAATTCAGGCATGCCAGTGATGAAAGGCTGTCTGCATTTGTACTGCAGACAGTGATTGAGTTATTACCCACTCCTGCCCCTTGGTGGGCCCAAAGACACAGGCCTCTAATGCCTCTATAACCCAAGGGTAATCCAGAGCTGCACTTAGGAGGGTGGGGCGGGCTACTCCTGCTGGCGGGTTTGGGTTCAAACAGCTCTGCCGCCATTATTCAATGATCCTCCCGGGCCGGGGCGGGTGCAGCTGAAGTGACTCACGCCATGTGACTAGGGAGAAAAATGCGCAGCGGAATGCAAACGAAGCCGTAACGTTCACCAAACGCCAAATTATATTCCACCATCAGGAAAATGCTGGTAAATGTTCTTCAACAAATTGAAGACCCTGGTGCTAAAAGTACTGAAGTTACACATTTTTAGACAATTCAAGTTGAGCATAGAAACATGTTGTATTTGTTTAGCTTTAATATTGTCAACAGAAAAGGTGCCTAAGCAATGCATAAAAACAGCAAAACTTTTAATGGCTGATTTTATGGATAAATGATTTCGGATTTGATTTTCTCAAAATAGACATTTTGTGACTTCAGTACTTTTAGCATCAGGGTCTTCAAAACATGACTGAGCCACCTATGAACGCTTACACTACAGTATGTGTAATGCACTCAAAATGTGAAAATAACAACATCAAACATATGGCACAAGACAGTGTTGGAGTGGAAAAACAAACGTACTGTGGTGCCAGGAAGGGAAATGGGGTGCTGTCCCCTCTGGACGACACCGCCACTACACCCAGGCAGGGGAGCCAGCTGAGGCAAATTAAGAACTAACCAGCTGCTCAACATTGTGGTGAATGTTCTGGTGCAAAATGACTGCCGTGGTTGAGGTGAATTTCCCCCTCATCACTGTAAAGCACTTTGTGTGTGAGAAAAGTGCTATATAAATGCAAGGAATTATTATTATTATTATTATTGTCATTATTTTTTATTATTATATACCCCAGTTTTGGCTTCACTGCACTGGCTTCCAGTGACATTTAAATTACTTACAAACCTTTGCATGGCCTGGAACCTGAATACATCACCAAACTGTTAGTTCTCTACTGGCCACTGAGGCCTCATAAGTCATCTATTCAGGCACTTCTGGCTCTTCCAGAGTCTAGGCTAAAAACCGGTTACCGTGGCTTCTCTGTTAGGGCACCTAGAACTCTGGAACAGCGTTCCTAGCTGCTATGGTTCGATCTGCTGAGTCAGTGTCTTCATTTAAATCGACACTTAAAACTAATTTTTAGTTGTTGTGTTGCTTTCATACATCCCTAATTATTTGTTCTTATATTTTATTGTGTTTGTTTTCCCTAAATATTTGTCCTTTTTAAAATGTTTTTATATCTGTCTAGCACTGTGCGCTGTATATGCTTGAAAAGTGCTATACAAATAAAGATATAATTTTTAAGGTAATTACCTTTGACCTTGGGAATGCTGTTCACTACCTGCTTATTAAGAGGCAGTACCAATTGTCAAAGACTAACTGTTTAATTGAAAGGTTACTCTCGCATTAGCTGGAAAGCATTAGCATGGTGACATAGGATTTAAAAGCCTGACTAAATGCACATTTCCCTCAAATGCAAACAACTAAATAGTATTAGTCATGCCTTGGGTCAAAGTTTGCCTGTGTATGAGATCTGACCTGCCTAAGAACTTTAGAACTCTAGCTTTCTAAATAAATGCAGCATGATTCAATCAAACCATGACCCATCTAGCAGAGCGAAGTTTGGGAGTAGAAGGTAAATATAATAATATCATGTGGGTAGAGAGCAGGTCAGATTTCTGCTCCAATTAGAGCAGAGTGTGTCCAGGGGTGACGCTCATCCCTTATGGAAATGTAATATACTGCAGTATATTTTAAATATATTGTGACGATAATTTTGATATATTTACAATATATTGCAGTATATTCTTTTTACATAAGGCATGGCCTGCCAGTAACACCAAGCCACACCCACTCAATTTACGTATGTAATAGGGGTCTGCAATGGCGTCACTATATGTATGTGTATCTTGTTCAACCACCAAAATTACCTCTGCCTGTAAATGTATTTGGATAGAAACCAGAAGTGGGTGTGGCCTAAACCCAGAAGTGACTGGAAAATACAGAAAATATAGACCAACTTACTTTGGTGGTTACAGGCCATTCAAGTACCTGGACAATTTAACGAGCTAGCTAGCTAGATGGCTACAAGCAAGCTCATTATATGAACCGTATGTCCCACTGCAATTAAAGAGGTAATTTTCACCTAGTTTGCAATACTCTTATACTGCCTTATAGCTTTGTGGCAACACACAGCAGAGACATGGATGACAGTATTTGAAGTGTACCATGAAGAATACATTATCAAAATCTATTAAATATGTGAGAAAGTATTCATGGTACACACAAACTATACATAAAAATGTAAAAAAAAAAAAAAATATATAATTTACTTGCTGTACTGTTTATTTCACCAATTCCACATCAGCTCGTGGCAAAATTATGGGTCACAGTTCATCTCCAACATGTTTTCCACCACTGGAAAAGAAATTGTCCAAAAGCTGTCAAATTCAACAAGGGTTTCCAAGGAAAGATTCATTTTCACATTGAAAATTCACTTTTATCCAGTTTTATTTATTTTTTTGCTAGCTGTAAGTCTACTACAGATTTCGGCGCTGAGGTTGTTGTATCCAACACAGCCCCAATGCCTTGCCTGCTTGTGCTATGCAGTTGCTTTCACACAGAACAGTGAAGCAGGCACCCCAAGCACCCATAGATTACAGTTAATTGTCACACTATACACAATATGGGACACTGTAGGAAGGAGACAGACTGTGCATTCTTCCCCGTATCCTGTCTACCCCATCTTTCTCATCCCCAAGCGGCTAGTCACCCCTCACTGGTACTGCTGTGCAGCTGATCTCTGTACAGGTCTTTACTGGTGTAGAGCTGATCTCTGTACAGGTCTGTACTGGTGTAGAGCTGATCTCTGTACAGGTCTGTACTGGTGTAGAGCTGCTCTGTACAGGTCTGTACTGGTGTACAGCTGATCTCTGTACAGGTCTGTACTGGTGTACAGCTGATATTGGGAGGTGGAGACTTTGGAAAGCACCTTTTCTAAATGCCTGGTCTCAAGTTAAAACTCCCACTCAAGGGCAGTCTGGTTCATCATCTTTGGTTGTGACTGACAATACCTGCTGATTCATTTACAATAAGTTACATTGAGAGTAAGGCAAAAACATTTGATTGTGTAAACTGGTTGAAACAGATGCTGAGAATGACAGAATTTATACTACTCCTATTACCAATTAATTATTAATTCAACAAACAGTCCATTGGCTGATTCAAGCTAAATATTTAAATAAATCCTGACACTTGTCTGTGTTATGTTCACTGAAACACACCGTTTATGCTGTCAGAACAGCTTCATCTGCTGAAAATAAGGCATTCTTATAAAGCTTTCGTTGCATTTACAAACTGATAGCTGAGGTTAAAGCACAGCTCTCACAGATCTAATCTGGACAGACAGACAGACAGACTCACACATCGCCTCCGCAGCAGGCGACAGGAGTCACACCACAGTCACACATACGGTCAGAACATCCTGCAAATAAGCACGGTCTAATTTGGCCCGGTGCTGCTGCAGAGCATAGAGCTCCCGCAGATCCAGGCCTGTCTGTGTTTACTGCCTCCGAGAACAGAACATCCTGCCCGACACAACTGGATAATATCACATGACACCCCGTCAGACGGACACAGGGATTCTGGGGCTGTGTGGATTTGTTATGGTATGTAAACATTAACTTGGACGATGATAAAAGTGTTCATAGCTTGGTCATGCCATGGGTGTTTTCATACACACACGGCACGTACTGCAGATGTGGATTACGGGGCTGTCCGCTGTGTGAGCAACAGCCTATAACCACACTCAGAAATGCGCCTGGAGAGCCTCGTTTGTGTTCTTTTTAATTTAATTAAGCACATTTCTGCTTCATTGTCATTGCCAACACTTAAATACACCGCTAGAGGATGTACTTTTGTTTTTGTAAAGCAACAATACAAAAAACTGCAAAATATTGTAATACCAGAAGGCTGTAATGTTACAAAAAATTTGGGTGCGGATGAAATTAGCTGCTCCACTCAAGCCCAAATCTGTACTGTAACTGAAGTATATGAGCCTGTTCTGCTCTGTAGAAATACCACTCAGCTGTTTGAGGCGGTGCTGTGTGCTGGCTTGATGGAGCCAACTTGTCCCTGAAACCGCAAACTTGATAGCAGGCTGTCAAACCGCATTACTGTTACGAAGCTGACCATTCAATAATAGCAAACTCTGCCACAAGACGCTGTGTCTACTGGGAATTGAGTGAAGAGGGAGAAAGAGAAACACAGAAGGGAAGCGAGGCAGAGAGGATGAACTGGCCCTGGTGTTGATAGAAGTCAACCAATACATATTTCACATTTCAGCCCTTTGTGATATTTAATACATTAAGGGAGCGTGATGCAGTCGGGTTCAATGGGATCTGAGATATTCTGCAGCCAGAATCACTGCTAAGATTCTGCCATATCTTTTACTATGTAAAGCACAAATCTAAAGTGGAGGGAGGCATATACTGTAACTACACATATACACTGCACTTATTCATATGAACTTGTTTTCAATTCAAATCCAAATCTAGCTTCAAGTTTAGCATAATGTTTACCTCCAGAACATTCCCTGAAGCCAAGATCACATGATCCGTACTGATTAACCCTTTAATGGCCGCTCAACCGTTTGGTGGAGCACTCTTTTGTGTCTTGATATCTTGTTGAAAAATATGTTGGACTTAACTCCACCTGATTGAGCCATCTCTACCACGTACACCGATAGAGATGGCTCAATCAGGTGGAGTTAAGTCCAACATATTTTTCAACAAGATATCAAGACTTAAAACGTGCTCTACCATTACATTACATTACATTACCAAACGGTTGAGCGGCCATTAAAGGGTTAAAATGCATCACAGTGCTCAACCTTTTATATCTCTTATCTCCAAAGCACTACACAACTGTAAGCACCCAGAAATACTGTGAGAAACCAAAAAAAACACCTCAAATTTCTCCTTGCCCAGAATTGCTAACAAACTGCAGAGCCCCAGCAGTGTAAACCGTGCTGGTAAAAAATCCCAAACCCAAACTGTAAAATCTGAGCAGAGCAGAGCTGAGCTGCCAGGCCCTTAATCAGACAGCCTTTTCACTGTCTCACTTTTTGAGATTAGGAAACTATACCCTTTAACCCATATTCAAAGAAGTAAACACTGGCTGTCCCAAGGCAAGCCCATCAATGTGTCCTGAAAAATTAGACCTTGACCTTATTTTTGTACAGTAAGCAGTTTTAAGGGGGACGGCTCTATAAACAAAGATAAAAATGGAACAGTTACCAAAGCAGCACTGAACACTGTGCCGTGTCATACTCACACAACGCTGTGCCATGTCATACCCACACAATGCTGTGCCGTGTCATACCCACACAACGCTGTGCCGTGTTATACCCACACAACGCTGTGCCGTGTCATACCCACACAATGCTGAAAATTCAACGCTGTGTGAGTCTGCTAAAGCCACTGGGAGAGACTGAGCAAACTTGCGTGCATGCACGCACATATACACACACACACACACACACACACACACACACACACACACACACATATAAAGGGAGTCATATCATGCTATAAATTATCCATGTGTTTTGTTCTTTAGACTACTAGGTGACCCATCCTGCCAAGTCACTGGTCTAGTTTGTGTATGGCTTTGAGGGTATGGTGAGGATGGTACTGGTATTAAACTTAGACTGTACTGCGTGGTGCACAATCGGCTATAGCTCCGACCCAGGTAGGGAGGGACCTTAGTGGAGAGGCATTCTGTCCCATCACACACCAACAACCCCCTCTGGCCAATCAGGTGCCCGCATTCTGCTTGAACAAGCTATACCTTAAATGCCCTCCTCTGACTTACTGACTGTGTTAACTTAGCCGCAGGTACTAGAGTAATGAGAAGCAGCCACTTGACGTCATGTTTCATCTGTCATATGTTTCATCTGAGAACATTGCATTAATGAGCACAAAAACACAAACGGGACAAAATGGGGGCTAAATAAATAAAAAATGTTGCAAGAATAAAAATGAGGTGTGAAATGTAGGAGTTAATCATGGATGAGACGTGCTAATCGTGCTAATGAACCGCGGGAAGCCAGGAACATTTAGAAATCTTCTTATCAACACACTTCAGAGATGTTCCAGGAATAACCCTGCAAACAATAATCTAATGAGAAGAAGAAGATTATACAAACAGCCCGGTATTTTGTAACTCAACCGTGCAAAACAAAAATACAGCAGATAATTTAAAAATGTATACATAGTGATGATATGTGTATATGTATATGTGAGGCAAAACATTGGTTGGAAATTCAGAACTGAACTGACAAACTTTTGAATATACAAAAATTGTGAACGGCATGAGGAGGCTTTTCCGGTAATCATCTTGTCTCTGGTTAAAAAGCATCCGTGTGTGTGCCAGGCTGAATTCAGCTGGAAAGCAAGGCAACGGGAAACAACACAAGAGTGCAGTACTTGATGTGAACATTTGTACTTGTGTGTTCTATCAGACCCTCCTCCCTCGTCTGAATCATCTGTAGAACTCAATGTTCCCACTTAAGAAGCCTGCTTGCTCAGGATGCAATGGAAGGCCGTCTCATTCATTTCCACCTCTTACATAAGCCATGCTAACGTCATTATATGCCCCTCACAAACCTCTTCTTGTGGAACCAGAACATCCTGCTGTTGCATCTCCTATTTTAAGGGTCTTGTTTGTTTGACCACCGGAGCTCCCTCGGAGAGAGACTGCTGCCCCCTGTCCTCTCCCACTGGAAATGCAGCCCAGAGTTGCGACAGCCAGGCAGTTTACAGTGAGTCCGTGCTCAGGTTTGAGACCACGGTTGATACATGCTCATGCAGGTAATAGAGGATTGGGTCAGGACATACTCAGGTGAGAGGGAGAATACTTATTCACACCTGCGGAATGTCTGATTTTACACAAAAGGGAAGCACATATGTGTGCAGTCACTGTACCATCACATGACTGGGTTTTGCACCACTTTATCATGCTATACCAGTAGGGATTAAAGCAAGAAACAGCATCACATTAACGGATAAAAGGCAGCCAATAACATCACTGGCCTTCAAGTGAGATAAATTAACATTACAATACAAAAGAAAGTAAATGTACAAATGTGCCTATTTGTGAGCACAGATGGTATCAGAATGATCAACTGTCTTTTGTCTGTGAAAGCACCACGACTTGTCTCGTGCTGTCTTTTACACGTTACACGAAAAGATAATCCAATGGCAGGAAATTGTGCAACTTATGCGATGATCGAATAAAAATAAAAAAACTGAAGAAAAATAAACTGAAAACAGCTGGCAAGTGCAAAGCAAGAACCCTGCAATAAGCCTAGAAGAGAGTACTAAATATCACACTAAATATCACACTAATTATCACACTAATTAGTACATTAGTCTGATAATCAATTAATTAACTAGCACATTAGTACATGAGAGGAGAGCGTAACCAAGGGTGAACTTGTGTGTGTCCTCGCCAACATTTTCGCCCAAAAAGTTTAAAAAAAATAAAAGACAGGATTAAAAAAAGATCAGTTAAAGCCTTTATAGTTAGCTATCCCACATCCTTTGGAACTAGTTTATTCCGGATGCTTCCATCATGCAGCTACAGAGTGAGACGAGTATTTACAGTCTTATTATCATTGAAAGGTGTGACTCATGTCCCTTTAAAGCGCATGTTCTTTTCTGCAGTAACATGGAATTAGAACAACTTACGAATGAATGAAAAAAGAGAAGAGCTTCCAAATATCATTGGTCATTGGTCAACTTCAGGAAGAAAGAATATGGTGCTCCCTTGATGAGTAGCAAACACTG
>CM056376.1:13490458-13522958 GCA_029718625.1 Synaphobranchus kaupii
TTTTATCTCATCTCACAAACCTTTATACAATTATTACATTTCTGCTTATGTCACAAAAATGCTAATAATTCCAAATCCCGTTTGACATAAAGTTATAAATTTATCGCTCCAGCCCTGAAGTCTTTTCCCAATCCAGCCACATGGTGGCATTATAGAAATCCAAATATGAAAAAAATATTCAACAATTTCATAAAATTCACAGTTCCTTTTCAGAGATTTCAAACTTGGTACAAAAACAAAAGCCCTGATTTGGAACATAAAATCGTGCTTTACGGGTTGGCACCATCTTGTATTAGATTTACTTATCTATTGCTTTTCTGAGTCCTTCCTTAACTTCTTGGCTGGTTCTTATGAAACTTGGTGGATTGCTAGAGGGTGTCACCTAACAATCCACTACCAAATTTGGTGGCAATTGGCCATCTGATGGTGCTATAATAGTCAGTTGAAATAGCAATTTCAACTGACTACCGTGTACCATGTGACATAGACACTTGAAACCAATGTCAGTAGATGTCCCTCAAGGAATATTTGCCTCAAGGAACCATAAGACTGACATATAGGATATTCTGCCATTTAGAATGTTCTGAAAAAAACACTTAAAATGCTACACGTCCTACAAAAATAGGCAGATTTGCAGGAAATTTGGTATTTTGCCTCATCTCACTATATACGTGTATTACCTTTCTCGTGGTTCTGCCAAAATATAGTGAATGACGATCCACTGAATTTTCAGTGGGTGTGCTGTATCACAAATTCACTAAAAACCACTGCTGCATTTGACAGGTCCCTATGTTGATGGCATCCCTTACGGAAAAAGAATATACTGCAGTATATTGTAAATATATCAAAATTATCTTAACAATATATTTAAAAAATACTGCAGTATATTACATTTCTATAAGCGATGGTTCATCATCTCAGTTGGAGCATACAGTATATATATATCAAGCACACTGCAGTACAGTATATATATATATATATATATATATATATATATATATATATATATATATATATATATATATATCAAGCACAGTGCAGTACAATATATATATCAAGCACACTGCAGTGTTTATCATTGTCATTCGTGTTCGTGGTTACTTTACTCAATCTGTCTCCTTGTCCTCATTATAATCCTCCAAACTGTGGTGCTGCTGACTCATTTCAGTGTCAGGGGATTTTGACTCTGATTGATTACCATCCAAATCACTAAGATCCGTCAACAGTTTAGCATTTTCCAAAACAGCCTCTGGCCGTCATTTGAGTGATGCGGGGAATTTTGTGTGATTACCCGTCCATCTCTCAGAGGCATCTCCACACCACTTCAGTAGTTACTGGACAAGCAGAAAGAAACATTAAAGGTTGTATCAGCGATTTTGGGTGACGTCACTTCTGAAGCGAAATCCCAAACAAACAGAGCCAGCTCCAGCTCAGAGCCAATTATGTTATGTTTTAAAAAATAGTGTTCAAGCATCCAGAATTATAACCACGTTAATAACGTTTGTAAGAAACCAAACCGTTTGTAAATCCGTCAAGATTTGAGCGAGATAAGAGTATTAGCGTATTAGTATCACCCACCCCTTGTCGGTGATTGGTTGGAATACTGTTTATTTTGGTTTTGAGTGGTTGGTAGTACCATTTGTTTTTGTGTACGATCTCGGAGCATAGGCTGCCTACAGAGACGCGGTTTTTTGACGGCCTGCTTATGGGGCGGGCAGCTAGCGGATCGTGAGGAAAAATCAGATGAATGTGATCATTTATGTTTCGACCCAAAATCGCTGATACAACCTTTAAATAACTGTAAATGCCTGAATATGCAATAAACACAAACAAACAAAACATTGTGAACTCACTGAACACACTGCACACTCGAGACACCGAATGTTGAAATGATAAAATATTATTTCATAAAGGGAATTGAGTTTTCATTGTTTCCCATCCTCTGGATGGAGATGAATCTGCTGAGACTTGTGCTGTGATTTCCAGCCAGAATGAGAACAGCTGGGTTAAAGCAGCAGATCAAAAGAAACTGGGAATGTTTTTGGGAGTCTATTATTTTGAAAACAGGACTACAGAGCTGAACGCCAGATGGTAGAGCTGAACACTGGGCTGTAGAGGAATGCTCAGAACAGGTCCCAGAGCAGCGTGTGAACATGATCTCCCAAACAATATTTCAAGAAATACATTTTTAAAAATTAAGCAAATAAATAAAAATATGACTATATCTCATTTTGTCAACGAGCATATTTCAAAACCAGAGCAGACTTCATGGACACAGTTTTTTTTGTATTATTTGTATTATTTAATTTATTATTGTATTATATATTTAAATAATAATGTATTATTTAAAGAGAACAAAGCACTGGCTCACATCCAGACAAAGCCACTGAGAAATATATACACACACGCACACACACACACACACACACACACACCGGGGGAGAGCTTCTGTGTGAGTGTGTGTGTTACAGTGCAATATGTCCAGCGGTGTGTGCGTGTGTGTTACGGTTGAATGTGTTACGCTATGTGTGTTACAGTATAATATATGCTAACAGAAAGCAACCCTAGGTGACCTCAGGCCTTCCTGGACTCGTGAGACATCCTAGGTCATGTTTGCACTGACCTGAGGTCAGCTGTACCTGGGGCGATTCCACAACAAACTAACCATGGGTCAGAGCATATGGCTGACCTCCAGACACAAGACTGCACTAACCCTGACCCCTGACAGGAACTCCTCGATAGGTCGCACAGTCTCCGTATTTAATTTATATTTAATGCGAGGCGAACCCGCAGGTGTTAATCCGTTCCTACATACAACAACATGGCTGAATGAATCTTTTCTCCTGTGGAGAACTGAAATAATAAAAGCGCAAGTATCTGTATACTCTTCTCTCTCCTTCATAAACAAACGAATCAATCTTTGAGTGCTATTTAGCAGCAATAGACAGAGAATAGAGTACAGGTGGGTGTAGATGGTTAAAGTACTGAAACTTTTCATGCAAACATTCACCAGTATGTGAAACTAAGCCATTCTGGTCACATTATAATAACAATGCAGAGGTGGGGGACACAAATGGGCTCCCTGCATCATTAATCAAGGCCAGGAGGAGGGGGGGGGGGGCACACCCTCTTGCTCTGACCTGTAACCCTGCTGCCTTTTAAGAATGATAAACATATGGACACATCCTCAGAAAGCCTATCAATCACACACAAAGATAACAACCCCCCCCAACCCACCCGATCATCACCTCTTCCCCCACGGCTACTCACACACAGAGTTTTCATAGTTGAGTACACAGCATAGTAGAGTGTGTTTCAGGTGAGTTTAAAGGGAGCCCCTATGGTTGGTATGGGTACTGCAATGTGTATCATACAAATCAAAGTGCCACCTACTTCTGAATTACATCATAACAGTGGGTCAATAGAATGATGAGGTCATCAATGCCCGACTCAAAAAATATACAATATATATATATACACTGCCTGGCCAAAAAAAAAGTTGCCGTTGCACCCGTCATGCATAATGCCCACTGTACAAGCCTCTGGAGGCAGTGTTATGATCTGGGGTTGCTTCAATTGGTCAGGTCTTGGCTCAGCAACGTTATGCAGCAATAAAATGAAGTCAGCTGAGTACCTGAATGACCAGGTTATCCCATCCATGGGCATATTCCAGGACGACAATGCCAAGATTCATCGGGCTCAAATTGTGAAAGAGTGGTTCAGGGAGCATGAGGAATCATTTTCACACATGAATTGGCCACCAAAGTCCTGACCTTAATCCCATTGAAAGTCTTTGGGATGTGCTGGAGAAAAGTCTTTGGGATGTGGTTCGACTCTCCGGTCGTCAATACAAGATCTCGGCCAAAAATGAATGCAACTCTGGACAGAAATAAATGTTGTGATGTTGCATAAGGTTGTCAAAACAATGCCACGACGAATACGCGCCGTAATCAAAGCTAAAGACAGTCCAATGAAATATTAGAGTGTGCAACTTTTTTTGTGGCCAGGCAGTGTATATATATATATATACAGTATATAAACAATAATTACATCAATTACACATCAAATACAGTGCCACATACTTGAGAC
Source organism: Synaphobranchus kaupii (assembly GCA_029718625.1). Classification (NCBI taxonomy): domain Eukaryota; kingdom Metazoa; phylum Chordata; class Actinopteri; order Anguilliformes; family Synaphobranchidae; genus Synaphobranchus; species Synaphobranchus kaupii. The sequence goes on from CM056376.1 coordinate 13,494,548, forward strand.
CGCGTAGTGTGCATGACACTAGCCATTCTCATTAATTTGTGATCTCCTTGTATGCAAAAGCTGCACTACTAAGAATCGTATTAGCCTATTTAGCTAAAGGCGCCTGCAAAGGGGCTAACAACAGTTTAGCGAGTGAGGGAGTGACATCATTTGTGACTACCTGGGCAGTGCTGGTGAACTAATGGTGTATTCAAATGATCTCGGAAGTCGGAATATTTCCGATTTATGAGAACAAAAAAGGATTTGAATGTGACACCCATGGTGAGGTCCCCGAGATGACTGAGCTGATGAAACAGCTGAGCATCTCTAAACATGGAGAGATCTGGAGCTAGAGAGACCCGTTGCGTGGTGTATGTAGCGTATGTAGTGTATGTAGTATGCACCTTCTGCGTTTGTTTTCATCTTCAATCGTATTTGCATACGCTATTTAAAACATTTACACGTCCTGCAGCTGTTTTCAATAAATAGACACTTCATCCTCCATTCATTTGTGAGAACATTGATCACCCGTTTTCTATTCCACAACTATTCTCTGTGTCTGAGGTCCATAAAGCCCTAAGTTTGATCCTAAAAAGCCGGCAGGTCCTGATAAACTAGATGCATATTTTCTAAGGTTAGCTGCTGACTTTATTGCTGAGGCCTTGTCTTATGTTTTTCATTTCATGCCCACTAAGACTGAATTCCTACATTTTGGAAATCAGCTCTGTTCTCATAATTATAGGCCCATCACCAAATTATGTTTTCTTGTGTAAAACTAGTGAGCAAACCATTTTTATGCTCAAATTGTATTCTATCCCAATATCAGTCAGGTTTCAGGAAACAACATAGCACTGTCACTGCTGTTCTGGTGGTAAATTATAATATTGAAGGATTGTAAAAACAAAAAAAACCATGCTGCGTTGACCACACAGCATGTTGATAAACAGGCTTCTCAGTATTGGCTTATCTAGCCAAGCTGCAGGCTGGTTTACTAATCACCTTTCTGCTAGAACTAGTGTGTACAGTTTGATGGATCTAATTAATTGTTTCTGACTGTTTCCAAAGGTTTGCCCCAAGGTTCAGTGCTAGGTCCCATTCTTTTCTCTGTCAATAAGCTATATGATAAATATGCCTTATGCCTAACACTACTGCTCTTCATCTTCTGTCTCACAAGCTCTTGATTTTTTACTGTCTGCTTTTGATGTTTTACACTCCTGTTTATGCCAACTTAAGTTGGTATTAAATGCAGACAAAACCAAACTCATGTTGTTTACTAACTCAAGACAGTTGACCTCAAATCTTTCAAGTATTGTAACTTCATAAGGTAAACAAATATAGTTAGTATCAAGATATTTGGGCTTCTTAATAGATTGCCATTTTTCCTTTCAATATCACACTGAAAAGCTTGTCTCTAAGCATAAACTGAAGTTAGGTTTTTACTTTAGAAATAAATCCTGCTTCTCCTTTCGAGCTAGAAAATACCTGGTGTCAGCAATTTTCGTGCCACTGCATGATCATGGTGATCTGCTGTATATGAATGTGTCAGCCCAATGCTTACGGATGTTAAATTCTGTCTATCATTGTGCTTTATGGTTTAATAGTGGTTGTAAAGTACTTACGCACCACTGTACTCTGTATGCCAGAGGTGAGAGCCTCTCTCTGTACTTGCGTACTTAGGCATATATCAGAGGTGGAAGGTCTAGGTTCAGAAAGTAAAAGTCCTCCCCAGTATTTTGTTCCAACCACCAGGATTTGCTAATTAGCACAATCAGCCAGAAGGTAGAACTAATTAGTGAAATCAGCTGGCTCGGTTCATGGGTGGAAGAAAAATATGGTAGGACTTTTACTTTCTGACCCCTGGACTTTCCACCTCTGGCGTATACACTGGTACAGTTTAATTTACAAGTCCACCCTTGGGATGTTTCCATCTTGTTTAAATTCTTATTTGTTCAGAAACCGTGGCCATTATGGCCTACTGTGAAAGACGGAATAAATCAAAAAGCTTAATTTATTTTAAAACCACAAGCAGGCCTACCATCTTTACCTGGTGGATTCTCTCCACGCAGTGGCATATGCAGGTTATATACTGGCCACATGGCCTAATTGACAAGTCGCCACACCTGTTAATACTTAACACTGAAGGGATTAACAAGACAACGGCTGAACTGAGTGCATCTGATGATCCAGTACTCATTATTGAAGGTCTTGATAAATGAGAAAACAAAAACACAAAACTTGAACACAATACAATACCTTTACCTTTAAAATGAGTCTCCCCCAGTCCAAGTAGTGAGGGCGTTCCCCCACACCTCCCGCACACCTACACTCGCAAGATGTCTTCCTGATGCATGTTCCCCACATTCAGACAGACTGGGCAAAAAAAGCCTTCAGGTACTCCGCCCCCTCTACATGAAACACACTACAGAGTGATTTAAGACTTAAGAAAGTGATTTATTTAGGTAAATTCTTGTCATTTTAAAATAATTTAGAATATAATTGTATTGGTAAATGTTCATGCACTGCTCATTTTTAATATTAGGCTATGTATATTTATTTGATTAATATTATAGTTTTAGATTGTTTTTTTGTTATTTATCTAAGTGTCTTGTTTTTTGTGTTAGAGATTTGGGCTTAATTCTTTCCTTAGTTCTCTCAATTTAGGAAACTGTAAACCCTGTCTCCATTTTCCATTTATCATTTTTGATTCACAAATTTTTGTTGGCTTTTTTATCTGAGACAGTTTGTTCTTAAAATGATGCAGTGTATTTTTTTCTGGGTGGTTAAATTATTATTTGCAATATACCTTGCACATTAAGGAAAACAGTAATTACTGGATTACACCTTTTTAAATGTTAGCTTTAATTATTTTTCATTTTGTGATTGTATAGCATCTCAAAGCTTGGAGGTCTAGATTTCAGGTGCATCATATAGCCTTGGCTACAGATTGTATTGTAGGCGTTAGAATCTGTGATCCTCACTCTCTGTGTCAGTATTACTGCATGGAAATGCTTGCTAAGGTACAGGGTATTACTGAGTCTTTAAACGAATTGAAGTTTTGTGTTGGCTGTTGCAGCAAATCTAGATTAAATGTAAGCCTATGTTATTGCACATTTTAAAAACAGGCAGGCAGCCCAAACCATTATAATGGATGTTTCCAATGACAGGTTGGTAATCCCATTCCTGAAGGGCTGGTGTGAGTGTGGGTTTTTATGACGCTCAGCTCATCAATGCCTGGAACGCATGATTTGCAACACACCAGGATCGAACAAACTCTAGCCAACCAAGATTGGATTTACCTTGTTATACTTTCTTTGATGGTACATATGTCAGCTGTAAATAAAATTATAATCTGGATTAAGAGCACTTAATGAAGAAGACCTAACTGGTTCTTCGTAGCCTCTTTGTAATTGTAACATTTCAAACATTAAACAAGTAATTAAACATCTTAAAGTGAAATGTTTTATGTGAAATTCACTGTCTGCATTTACAGTGTTTTGTCAATACAGTATGATACATAATGGGGTAATAGGCAAAGAAAGCTGTAAGGAACCCTCTTATTTTCCGTTTAAAAACCATTTTTATGCTTTTACCCCCTTTCCTCCCCAATTTGGAATGCCCAATAATATATTATATCACAGCTCATTAACATTATCTATTTGATTTGGGATTGCGCAGATGATGGATATGATGTCAGCCGTCCACCACTTCTCACCACACTGTTGTTCACAAGTCAGGCTCGTACAGACATGAGTGGGAGGAAGACTTTATGAGCAGATTAACATGTGGATTTGAGGGTGCCTAATCAACCAGCATGGGGGTCTGGTGCGTGATGAGACACTATCAGCCCTGCCAATTTGAACCCTCCAATCCTTCAGCAATGCTAGAGCCAATTATGCATTGTCGTCAATGTCCCAATTACAGTTTCATGTTTCTCTGAAATTATAAACTACGGGTTTAAGAAAACCCCCAAAATTCTGTTGCAGAATTATTTTTTTTGTTGTTGCAATTATTATTATCATATCAATATTTGAGCATATGAGTATGTATATATGTATGTTTGTGTAGGTATGTGTATGTACATGTTTGAGTATATATATATATAAAGTATACATTGTTGTAGTTTTTTTTTAAGTTTAACACTGTTATTACTGTCATTCTTTGAATTTTTATTGTACGAACAGATATTATTATTATTATATCGATTATTGTGAACGCTAAAGGAAAAACTAATAAAAACAATTGGTCACAAAAAAAAGATTCTGTTGCAGGATTGTTAAAAAGTGTCACCGCTTGCAAAAACACCAGCCTCTCTGAAATTGCACTACTGAGCAATACAACAGCAGGGTGCTAATAGCCCAAACCATGTTTACAACCTTCATCTTGCCACAGTTACAGACAATAAAATGCACCCTTTCTACACGCTAATAAAATCATGTTCTGATATAGGAACAATAATATATTTCAAAAGTTGTATAATAATATATTTCAAAAGTTTTTGCCCTTGCTTACTGTATTGTGTATGGTACCGAATGTACTTTCACATTTTTTTTTTCTACTAAATCTCTGGTATAAACATGTTTATGGTATAAACATGTTTTTACATTTTTTTTTACATGTATGAAAACATTACGATGCACATTTTTATGCATATTATATATAATGTATGTAATGATTCTGACATAAATTTATTCTCTTGCAAATTTCTGAATGGTACAGCCTCTTCTTCAATTTGAACTTGTTATATTGACACTTAAATAAGAGTAGTAGAAACTAGTGGGCCAAAGTTAATAGGGTTAATAATATAGCATGCGATCACTGTCCAACAATTATTTTTGTGTGATGGGATAATTTCATCAAGGCTATGATACAACGTATCAATATGCTCATCGCCTTTCCCACCACCCAAGAGCAACTACAATGCACATTCTAAATTATGTTAAGGCAGGATTTTACAAATGTCATGGTTTCTGCCTGCTCGGTCTTCTTTCGGGCATTGCCTCTTGGGGCCTGTCGTGGATTTTTCCCATTCAACCCACAGTGAGCAAGTCTATCCAAACAGAACCACAACAAACCGATGTAATAGAATAAGAAAAATAATTTCAGTTTATTGAGATAAACTCTAGAACGAGAGAGATTCTCACCAGAATCACTCTGCCTTAGAAACAGCATACAGAGGAGATTTATACACAATAATCGTTGCTTTACTGATTTGCCACAAGGGGCGGTTTCTAAACATACAGAGACAAGGGTATCCAATTCTTGATGTTTTGTCTCTCTATAACTATCAATAACCTTCAAAACAAGTAACGAAAACATCTGCCTCACAGACTGCCTGTCTCAGCAGAATGTGAAGGAGAAACACATAGGGAGTGAACCATGACCTACTCAGTGTTCACAAAGAATACATTATTTAATTACTTAACTCCATATATAATTGATCTATTATATTAAATGCTTAATGATAATCATGTGATTGTCTCTATGTTAATACACACATATTGTAAAACAGAAAATTCCTTCACAGGCCGTGAGAGGGCGCTCAGGTAATGTTCTCTCTCTCTCCGGGACTAATCATTCTTTACTATTTGCAGGTGCGCTCCGCACTACTTAAGCACCGCACCTCCGTGGCTCTGGGCTTCTGTGTCATACTTTGCCACTTCAAGCCAGGTAAACGGTTTGCCGTAGGACTGCATTTCTTTTGTGTTAAAAGAAACGCAGGAACCTTGTTAGTATAGAGAGCTTCGGTTTAGATCCTTAGGACTTGTCTTTCCTTTTATTTAGCTCTTTCTTTGGTTTTCTCCTCAGTTGCTTTTCTGTCCTCTTTGAGGCAGTAACTTCTGTTTACCATTCTAATATTCCCTCTTCGTTAGCTCGTTGGTTTATGTTCCAGCAAGAGGTTCTTTTTTTTCTTTTCCTGCTTTTCGCCCTCTTTTCTGCACAATTAATTTGTTCTGCAAATAAAATCAATTTAACATGATTTAAACACTGTGTACCTTGATGCAGTAAGTTACAGCTCAGTTGCACGTAGAATCAAACAATGCCGATTGAACTTTGATGTTGATTTCAACAACATAACTGCCCTATGAAACCCTCAGAAGCTGACAAGTTGACAAAGTTGTGCAACATGGTGCCTCTAAGGAACGTGACAGAGCAAGATTCCAACTGTAAAGCTGGAGAGCACTGCTGCTGGATTTCAGGATTTTACAAAAAAAAAGGCATTGCACTGATGCCCGGGGAGTTCTGAGACAAAAGGTGAAAAACTCAATTTATCAAAGTAACTGTAAAGCAACTGACCACGATTAAATTTAATCACAATTTTTTTGTAATGTAATTGCATTTGTCATGTCAACTTGAAAAAAAAAAAATACGATACCGCCCAACAATATAAAAATGTCCACCACATGTCTGCATTCCTACGCACTGAAAGGAACATGTGAGAGTGTGGGACCATTTGTGTTTAATTAGTGACAATTTATTTAGATTGGGAAATGGAGAGGAAATGTGATAATTGGCTGAAAAGACAAGGCTCTATCGACCTCTACCTTAGGAATTAATTGCAGGGGAGAAAACTGCCCTAGACAAACTGGTGTGCCTACCTTAAACATCACACTGACTGTAACATGCTAGATCCAATCAGATTGCAGGAAACCAGAGGTAGGGTGTCTAGGGCTGCGAGTAGACCATACTATTGCCTGTAATACTGTATTGTGTTTGCGTTCAGCAGCCCTGGTCTTGGTGGTGCTATTTTACAAATGCAAAATGTAATCTGTGCTGTCAAGTATCTCCCTCCATTCTTTATTGATCTAAATGTAAATGAAACATGCGGCCGAGTTATTTACTCATTAATCTCAACTGTAGATCTTATCAATGCCATAATGGATCACAGCAGCAGTTGAAGATACATGCGTTTGCTTGTTATTGAGTTTTGCATTTGCTTTGCGAGAGCCCATTGTCTGCAGCTCAGTCCTGTGTTGAATTGAAGGCAGGCTGAAGCAGAGCATTGTGGGTAATCGGTAAAGGACTGTAAAGGAAGGCAGCACGCTGCGCTGCACGTGTTCCAGGTGGCAGGCCACATTTGTTCCTGCTTTGTTGAATATTTGGACCCGCTGGGCATTACCTCGGAGCCACGGACAAACACACTGTTGTACTTACTCTGTAAATGAGCTTGTTCAGTTTAATTACATTGGCTGTGGTACTTCATTTCATGCTTTTCACGTTGATAAAGACAAGCAGGCCTTCTCATTAGGAACCCCTTTACAAACCATGCTGAAACAAGAAAAAAATGCACTTAAAGATCCAACAGGAAGTCTCATGTAGGCTACTCATCTGGCATACGTCCTATGTTTTACTAACCTTCTGATTCAGAATAAAAAAATGAAGCTGATGGACATTTGTGTCTGTGGCTCAACGTGACTGCCTGAATGACATCATATGCAGGTGTAAGGACTGCATTATGGGCCGACTGCTTTACGGTTCATCTACCATCTGACACAGTTTAAAGTCAAGCATAGTTCACCTGCAACCTGATATGGTTTGAGGTTGTAAATTTCTTCCTGTTGTGGGAAATTACGTACAAAATTCCTTCCATAAAACAAAATGGTGAAAACACGTGGAACTATTCCTTTTACAGATTGATTTCGGAGTGGCTCATCGGTCATCAGTAGTGTTGACAGCAGCAGTAACGCAGTTTGCAGCCTGATTGGACACATCGGTTGGCTGAGCCGGTGTCCTATTCCTTTAAGGTTGCCTTCATTTTGTCAACATTATTTAATGTCAAAATGAAATACTATATTTATGTCATTTGCAGAACAGACATGCATGAAGCCTGCATGTTCAATGTGTCAGTCAGCAGGAGGTAAAAACATAGCCAATATGAGTGGGAGCAATGGTGTCATGTGTCCTATTAAACCGGCTCAGTGTGGTTGTGAGGAGGAGGTAGGGAGTGTTTGCACAGAGATGAACTGAGCAGCTCCAACGGCAGATGCTAATATGGGACATTAAACATGCAGCTAATCAAACTGTCTAATCAAACATTAAAACAACCAATCCCTCTGTCTCTCCCCTGCTGTAAGCTAAAATCATCTCAGCACCAGCTTAGAAATGTAGCTGCACAAGTTAGTTTTAGTGGGTTAACCAGCCTGGCCGAGGGGGTCTGAGCTGGTATACGGGCCTGCTTGAGCTGGTTTTAGCTAGTGTACCAGCCTGGATGGGCCGGGCTGGGCTGGGCTGGTGTACCAGCCTGGTTGATTCATAGGAGTATGACATCAAATGTATACCATGAAGTCAGAGGGCTGGTTATGATGTACAATTATCACTCAGTTTGGCCATAAAGACACAAGCATTCAATTTGTAGCTTGAATGCCATTTGGCTTCAGTGAATCACATTTCAGTGGCATTAGTTTTGAAATTAATCATAGTCACCAGCTACCAACTACCAAATGTGTCACAAACCTAGCTCTAGCTGGTAATCAGCTACCAACTACCCGCTTATCCAGCTACCAGCTGTTTTGCAAACCTAGCTCTAGGTGGTCACAAGCTACCAGCTTTACCTGGTAACCATGCAGCTACCAACTACCATGTTTCACAAACCTAGCTCTAGCATGAGTTGTTTTTTTCCCCCAGCAGGGTCTCTCTCTCTCTATCAGAATCACTCAATAAACTTAAGCTTCTGTCATCAAAAAATAAGGCGGTAGCTTATTTTCACAGTTGCCTTGTGAAACTGGAACCCGCTACATGTTGGACCCCTGTGGGATGTATCACAGAGGGCAGTGCAGAATGAAACCAGCCAGAGCTGCAGCCAGACTGACTGAAGATTATTCACATTCCCAGCAACCCCTGCTTACCATCTGGAGTAAGATAGCTAGTCTTAGCCAATAGAGGCTGCATTCTGTTTGCCTGCCTCAGCCAACAGGAGTAGTGCACATGTATGATTATTACCATTCAAAGCAGCGGTGTGCATTTTAGAGGCTACATTTTGTCATGTGAATTTAACAGAAAGTTATAATAAATTCATGTTCAAATTGACATTGAGAAGCTACATTTAGTGGCATTTTGAGGTACGCGTGGTCCTGAGCAGGTGTAAAGTTTGTTTGTACGTCCAAACAAATCTGATACGAAAACGTTGATGAATGCCAAAATACAGACACAATTGCTAATATGAACGATTTACGTGCAAATTTGTTCTGCCCACGTTTCATGAATGAGACCCAATGTGTGTATATACAGTGCCCCCCACAATTATTGGCACCCCTGGTAAAGATGAGTAAAAAGGGTTATAAAAAATTCACCTTTTGGTGAATTAGCTTAATCTCACACTGAAAAAATTGTCACATTTTAAAATAATTTATAAAATTGGTCATTTGAAATTATGTCCAACAAATAAACAACAAACACGTTTTCAAAAAAACAACTAAAACAACTACAACATCCGGGCTACTCACTCACCACCACTGCTGGAGTGAAAGCCATAACGCTGACACTTTCGACATGGCCAGACTGATAGTGATTCTTGCCCTTGGTGATACTCTTAGTTTCATGTCCATAATAAGACAAAGTGATAGCCATTTTCGCTAGCAGAGCGGCGGGTAGCTACTTCTTTGGCCGGTAGCTACTTCCATAATAAGTAACAAGAGCAGACCGAGTGATAGCCATTTTCGCTAGCAGAGCGGCCAGTAGCTACTGCGTACTAGCAAAAGCGGGAGCTGGCGATGTACGACCGGGGATTCTGGGTAGTGTGGTTATGTTTCTCAAACTCTGTTAATTATATGATTCAAATTTGATTTAAATGCGGTGGTGAGTATATAATGGACTTTCTATCACATATATGTCAAAGTTTGGTCCATACAATGCCATAATATCATCATAATGGTGGCTGAAATATTGGCCTACTGGCTAGGAAGGTGATACATTTTTCAATCGTTTTGTAAAACAATCTACAAAATATTTCAACAACATTTTATAATGAATACGTAAGGTTAAATGGTCTTAATAATCATACTTCTGAAAGGGGAATAATTTAACACTGATTTAAGTGATTTAAGTAATTTTATGACAGAGTAACGCAAAGTAATATAACGGGTAATATAACGCATTATCTTAATTGTAAAGTAATATAGTAATGCTTTACTTTAAAAAAAAGTTACTTGTAATATGTAATATATTAGCCTACAATTTTCAAGTAATGCCCCCATCTCTGATAGTCACATACAGTATAATACCCATCTGAACAAAAATGTTTTCAATGTAAAAAAAAGCCAAGCTACTCACGCATAGCCTACAGAGCGATGTCTATAAGTCCTTAATTCCAACTTGCAAAAACTAGGCCTGCATGTGCGTCGCAAACCATGGTCGGCTAGCAATCAAGCGTCCCATACTCAACCAATCACATGCACACACCTCTAATGGAGCGTCCTTTTTAAGCCAAGAATCCGTTCTCTCTGTACTGCTTGAATGCTGATGCGCTGCTCTTTGTTTGCTTACAGCTTGTGTTAAAATAAATTTACTGTCACCCTCCACCACCCCAGCTTCCACCTGTTGTTTGGATCTGCTTTAGTATGGGGGGTTTCTGGTCATCTCCTGTTTATCGGGGGGAGATGCCCGTGCTCCGGAGCAGTACTAAAGCAGATCCATTCACCCCCAAACTAAAATCATTATGCAGCACATTCATTCATTAAACATGTCATTTAATACATGAGTTGTCCTGAACGAACTTTAAAAGTATTGATATCAAAATGTGGCCAAGTTACAACTAACAATATTGCCTATCGTAGCTCACACTAAATAAACTAGCTCTATTCCAAAGCAATGCTATCCAAACTTTCCTAAATTATATAATGCAACTTGGCCCTGTGTTTCTTCATCTTAGCATGTGATGAGATTGTTTTTTTTTTCTTACGTTGAAACCGTTTTTGTTCAGATTAGCATTTAGAGTGCATGTGTGAGTGGATAAGTGTGTGTAATGGAGTGTTTATGGATACTCATCAGTGCTGTAGGTGTGATTTTGTAAGTGGGTTTGTGTGCTTAATCATTGATGTATTTATAAGGGTAATTACAGGGAATGATGATCAACATGACCTCCCTAATGCTGAGCAACAAACAGTAATATTACAGAAAGTGTGGTTTGCTAAAGGTGACCTGGCATTAAAGCTTCTGCCGGTCTTGCTTCAACCAAAAATCTACAAGATTGAGCAGAGAAATTGACTTATTCTGCCTCTAAGGCAGAACCTTCCGGTTGCTACTAGTTGCTGCCGCAGAGGAACAAATCCCAAAATATTTCCTCAGAGGCAGGAGACAAAATTGAAAATCGACTTCTTGTGCCCCTAATGCAGAACCTTTGGGTTACTACTAGTTGACATTGCTGCCTCTTAGGAACACATCCCAAAATACCCTCCTCAGAGGCAAAAGACAAAATGGAAAATTGATTCTGCCCCTTAAGGGCTATTGAGCTATCCGTTCTCCCTGGAGCACAGCAGAGTAAGGTTAGGTCATTGTTGTCCCAGTATGAGTCTGTGTTCTCAGCTTTTGAGGGTGATCTGGGTTGTATAAATCTGATCTCATATGATATTTTGCCACTTGATGACGTACTAGTCTGGCAGTGGTATTGGCGTATGACACAGTAAGGGCTCATATCCACCAGCTGTTAGAGAGCCAGATTATTTGGGAAAGTAGCAACCCCTATGCCTCTCCTATCGTCTTGGTGAAGAAGAAGAAAGGTAGCCTCAGCATGTGCCGTAGTCGAGCGATACCTTAAATGACAAAGTCTTCCATCGTTGGTTGGGTCACAGAGGCAAATGGCATGTAAGAGTGTACATGATCACCAAATCTGTACTGTGTTAGATCGCTCTAAATCAACAGTGTGAACTGTGCAAAAACACTCACTACACTTTGCATTGTGCAAGATCACTCTAAATCTACAATGTGTGTACAGTGTCTTCATCACGCTGCATCTTCAATGCTTATCCTTTATGTTCAAACTAAGCCTACCCTGTATGTACTGTGCACAATCACTCAAACTACTGTACACTGACTATATTCTGCACTGTGATGGACCCTTATTATGGTGCACCCCAACTTGGAATAGCCTCCTGTTCCTCAATATGCATCGAAAGCTCTGTTGCTAGTCCCTGGGGTGTGCTGGGGGTCACATGAGGGGTATGCCCCATTCAGGGGCCTTGTGAGGGTAGCAAGCCTCTTTCTTTCCCGCCTAATTTTAGGGGCAGTGCCTCACAACGAGAGAGAGAGAGAGAGAGAGAGAAAGAGAGAGGAGAGAGAGAGAGAGAGAAAGAGAGAGAGAGAGAGAGTGAGAGAGAGAGGGAGAGAGAGAGAGAGAGAGAGAGAGAGTGAGAGAGAGAGGGAGAGAGAGAGAGAGAGAGAGAGGAGAGAGAGGAGAGAGAGAGAGAGAGGAAAGGAGCAGCTGAGGAAATGATTACAGGAAAACAGGAGTTTCTTCATTTTATCTTTAGCTAACAGCAGAAATGTAATCCTGTTTATTGTGCAGAAATTATCTGGCTACTTCCCCTCCTTTGAGCGAGTGGGGAATCTTTGATCTCATCCTTCTTTCCCTCTGAGCAGATCTTAAACAGCAAGAAAGGGCTGCATCTGCGATACTAATGACCCTTCTTAACATTTAAACACTGAAACAATGCCCACAAGATCAGACAATTAAGGGCTCTCCCTTCAAAGAGCAACAGGACACACCTTAAATCTCATAAATCAGAATTATACTTATTCACAACTATCTCATTCACTCTTATTTTATCTTGTTAATTAACTGGATGAAAATAAATATATTTGTTAGCTACAACAATTTCATGCTAATACAATTACGATGAGGAAATAAAATGGACAAACAGTACTTTGTTATCCAACAGTACTTTGTGTAATGAAATAAACAATCTTTGAAAGTGAATTCTGATGCCTCCTCAAAGCAGAACCATAAGTGATCAGGCACCTTCAGCAGACATGTGACTTTATTTTCTCAGTCTAACATTAATCATATTTCATATTCATGTTGCCATGAAAAACATTTTGTTCTTCATATTCAGATTATAGCCCTCTATCACATCTCCCCTCCCTCTTTCTGAATTTGTAGAGGGCAAAAACAATCAAGCTCCAGAACACAGTTTTTGGCATGTTTTGTATGTAAAACTGGTATTTCAAAACTTTCTTTTTTCAGCTGAATTAGTTTAAACAAAGTGAGAGTTTGTGAGGGGAAACTATTGTTTGGTTTGAGTGGTAATTCCATTGTTTGGTTTTTCCGGAATGATCTTACTGAAATAAATGGAATGATAATCAGTAATCTAACTCCCTCATGCCTCTGACATCATCTGTGTGCTTTTCTGTTTTGCAATTGTAGTGCTTTCATATAGAAACCATCCTTCAATGCTGAGAACAAGCACAGAAGATTTGAAGGGCCCTGTTCTGTCATTATCCTTTAATGTGGGTGGAGGCTGAAGTTGGTCCACGTGGGTTAGGTGCTGTGAGTGTAGGCTGACGGTGGTGGGTTAGTGGTGCTATGGGTGGAGGCTGTGAGCTGCAGGGTTAGGCCTCTCTGAGTTCCTCTGTTTGAAGCCGAGATGATGAATGAGTAAGAAATGGTCGAGGAACGGGATGGAGAAACAGGCTCAATGAATCATAGCAGCAGCCTCAGGAACATTCATCAAGCCCGAGCTGAGAAGGAAAAGCCTCTGAACCATGGAATGTTTATCAAACACATTTCTATCACAGAGGCCCTTTCTCTATTAAAATGAGACCTTGTTTTAGGGCCTGAAAGAAAACTGTGACTCGAGGTCAAGAAAATAACGCTGGCATGTTCTATAACCTTCGGCAATTTCAAAACGATTTTACCGTTCCATTAAGTTACTTTAAACAAAGTGAGATTCAGTAGGGAGGGAAAGCCACAGACTTGCTATAGCACCCTCAGACCTGCAACCGCTCTGGTCTGATGTTCTTCTTCTTGTGTTTTAATACTGAGACCATCAGCCACAGATTTGGAAGACGCTAATCCAACCCGATGGAATAGATCTAAATGTACATGCAAGAATTTTCCTGAAATGAAAGAAGTCAAATGAACCTTTATATTAGCAGGAAAATGAAGCATTCTCCACAGGAACATTGCGCTTTCCAAAGTGAAAAATAGCACTCCAATAGAACTATACATAGCGGATCAGAGAAAAATACAGGCATGGCAAGGAAAGTGAAGGAAATTTATTTAAAGGGCTCTTTCCCAGCTCTTACCATGCTGTCATATCAATGGTAGTGTGATAGACCCCATGCAAGGTTCAGAATGCCTTGATTGCTATAACACTACTCAGCTGTGATTCTTTCCACTTCCTTGAGTGACACTTAAAGAGATGGATGGGTGAGATTACTTTTCCTGCTTATTGGGAAATGTGTGCTTCTCTGGCGATGGTGGAGACATGGACATCTCCCTTCTTGAAGACATTGAAAAGGTGAGACATGTCACAGGTGATCTCAGATTAAGATGCGCAACCCCACCTCAATAATCACACCTTTGCAGTGTGTCTATCAGCAGTTTAGTGTGTCTGTACCGGAGGCCAGTTGGAGAGGGAGAGGGCGGGGGAGCAGGGATACCAAAAAATGCAGAGGAAGGAGAAAACAGTTGACTGTAGGATCACTTCAGTGCCGCCAAAAAAAATTACATTGTGATTGAAAAACACATGGTACTGCCACACACAATGAGCCACACACACACACACACACACACACACACGCACACGCACACGCACACGCACACGCACACGCACACACACACACACACACACACACATTGTGGGTTAATATTAATGTGAATACATGTCATTTCCTGAAGGAAAAGAAAAAGGACGCTCTCATGGTTTCCACAATCCCTCTCATTAAGTAGTAATCAAGCATGTAAATGTCAGAAACAGAAACACTAGCTTTATTCATATTGACTAAATATTAGCACAGACATAAAACAGACCATTTCAATCCTATGGTTTTCTGGGGGTGGGGGGCAGTGAGAGAGTAGTGGGTGGGAGCTTACTTTTTCCAGTCTCACATTCATTTTCATGGGTAGGCTGTATTTCTATTAATTATAACTTTTTCTATGCAACCATGTGAACTGCTAAGCCCAGGAGAAATATGTGTGGAATTCTGAGAGGAACAACTTTACACAGCCTCCCTTCAGGAGGAAATGAGGGACAGAGCTCCATCAAGCCCAACTCTGTGAATACTCCGCTACACACAGGCAGGCAGGCACCCTCTCTTTAACCCTGTAATATTTTAACTCTTTATCCTCTAGCACTTTAATATTTTTACTTTTTCCCTCTTTCACCCGTTAATATTTCTCAAACTCTTCCGCTCTATTATTAGAACCTCACGGCAGTAACTCAATAGCCCTTTAATGTGTAACATTTTAAACCTTTCAGAGGCTGTTTCCACACGGATTAAGCTTAGTCCTGGTCTCTAAATCACACTTTTATACTGGACTAATCAAAATTGCTTTCCTTAAACATAGTTTAAAATAGTGATACACTTTGACTAATGTGGATATAAAAAAATCTGATTTCCAGAAAGTAAATGAGAGCTACTCCAGAACTAGGCGAGGGTATAAATTAAATCTTGAAAGAGGTTTACCTTTAGATCACTTCCAGTTTTTTCAGGGTTTCCAAAGCTCCTTTTTCTATGCTCATCTTGAAAGAGAGGCTCTTTAGAGTTATACTTGAGTAGGTACGTACATTCGGACTAACTTCTTGTTCACTCCATACAACAGATGAATTCCCCTGGAACCCTGGTGTGAACTAGATTGTAGAACCGTTCTATGGGGTGAACAAGAAGTTAGTCTGAATGTACCTACTCAAGTATAACTCTATAGATCCTCTCTTTCAAGATACAGCTACAGCAGTGCTCACAGTTTCTGAAAACATAAGGTTACCAAGATCTTCAATTAGCAACACAAGGTTACCAATTGAAGAAAAGGTCTCACTGTGTTCCTCAGCATCTCTTGGGGAGGACCGCTCTATGGGAATATGACATATCTATCTATGCAGCCATTGACTCCATGGAGGATTCCATAGTCGTGCACCTTGTAATTGCCTTGTGCTGCAGCATCAGAGAACTTTATGCAGGGGTTGGCTGCACAAAGAAACAAGAAAAACATTTCAAACCTGCATGGTCATTAAACCAACGTGTTGCTATGGTAAGCACTGACGTGTTGCTATGGTAAGCACTGCTGTTTGCTTCCCAGAGGATAGGAATTATCATAACATTCTCTAAAAACTTTAATGGCTGTATGCATTGATACGGTTGGAATATGTTGCTGTGATTTATGGTATTACAGTGAGTTCTCCAGAGTAGCCCCACAATGAACAGAGCCAAGCCTGTGTCTCACCACATTCCTCTATACCTCTTATGTAAATACTAACTTCAATGAGGACAGAGGTAGGGTAAAAAAGAGGGATAGAATTAGTGTGGAACGGAAAATATGAGCCAGAGGGATCTACTGACAATGGTGCAATTATCGTGAGCTTGCAAGAAAATGAGTAGGCGTAGCTTTCTCCAATTTTGTGGGAAATCTCCTTAAAATTATTTTGCAACTGAAAATAGGCATAACTGGTTATTTATATATTGCACCACTTCAGTTTAATACAGTTCAAGGTGAGTGGTGAGAAATTAGGCTTTCAAATATTTGAAATAACCAAAGCAATTATTTTGAAAACGTTTCAATGTTTTGAAGCAATGCTTGCCTGTCAGGGGAGGTCCCATAATCAAGTTTTGAAGCTCCATCTAAAGTTTAGCCTACATCATATTGTCAAAACATATTTTTTCTTTTTTCTCATTTAAGGCACAAAAACATTGTAGCATGTAGGGCCTGGGGAAACAGTGTGTCTTCAAGAGAGGACAAAATTGAATGGCTGGGTCTCAGAAGGTTGTTCTGATGTTTCAGCCTCATGACGGCCCGCTTTACTGCCATTGACACCTATTTGGTGATCATGTTGAGTGAACAGCAACAGACTCCAAATGCAAACTTCACACCTAGGATTCAGTCTAGTGCAAATTTCACATCTAGAATCTGTCATCTTCCTTGTGCATTAACTAATGACACACAGCTGGCCAAGAAACAGCTGAGCAGCCAATTACCCAATTACTTTTATTAGAAAATGTGGGGACTATGTATAAAAAAGGGCTGTAATTCCTTAACAGGTCACCCAATATGGATATACATACGCTCAAATTAAAGCTGACCGTCTACACTCATATTCATATAATCTCATATTCATTGTTTTATTTCAAATCCGATGTGCTGCAGTACAGAGCCAAAATAACAAAAATTATGTCACCGTCCCAATACTTCTGCATATAATAATGATACTACTAATAATAATAATAATAATAATAATAATAATAATAATAATGCAATTCATGGAATTTTACTATACAGCTATATGAGAAGCATTTGTTGCTGTACAAAGTGTAGTTTCTGAGCGTCTCTTTTACTGTGGCTTGTGGTAACATATCTGTCTGCTGGTGGGGCTGTGGGCCTTTATCCAAGAATTATAGATAATTTTTCTGGACCTGTCATATTTGGGAAGTGGGGGAGAATAATGGATAAATTGTGAAATAAGATTTCCCTTTCCTGGGAGCATTTATTACAAATGAACCGAAAATGAATCTCAGTGTCAACCTTTCTGCTTTCACGGTGATCTTCTCTCTCTCACTCTCTCTGTCTCTTCCACAAACACACACACACACACACACACACACACACACACACACACACACACACACACACACACACACACACACACACACACACACACACACACACACACACACACACACAAATACTTGCATGTGTGGCCTTGTTATGACCCCTGTGAAGAACATGCCTAACAGGGACCATGCTTTCCAGAAATCATTCAAGCACAGTAAAATTAGGAAATCTCTTCAGAAAATGAACTCCACCTGAATCTGAAATTTTTACCAGCTAATGGGCTCAATCATAGTGACATCATGTGTGTAAGCTCATTAGCATATCTGGGCCAATCTGACTACTGTTAAAGTAAAACTCTCATATCATTAATAAACATGTTCCAGGGTTTATCATCTGATATGTGTAATACATGTCACTTTATCACTATTCACAGTTTTTTTCATGTGCTATTCTGCCGGACTTCTGAATCTGCTATGAATGACCAGAACCTATTTCACTGTGATGGAGTCCTCCAGAGTTTTTACTAATTAACTTTCGCAATTAGAACAATGACCAAGACAATTTGTTTATTAAAATTTCCATAAAACCCCAACCCTTCTGGAAATGTATATATATACTGTATATATATATATATATATATATATATATAGCAAATTCAACTGTATGGCAAATTAAAGGGGAATGTGTTACGACCCCGGAAGTGGACTGGACCCAAATGCACGACTCGTAGACAGGAATGCCAAAACTCAATATTTTATTGTATGATCAGGGTAGTCCTGAGCATAGGGAGAAAGGCAAAAGGTGGTTAGTGTTCCAAGCCGGAACTGGATGAGCAGACAGACAACAGAGCGTGTAGCTCTAATAAATGATGCTTCGACCAATACTACTGAAGCATAGGGAGAACATTAAATACAGACAGTCCAGGTATGATGATGCGGGGAGCAGTGGGAGCAGGAGAAGCCGGGGAAGGTTATGGAGACAGACAACCGGGTTGGTGGAGCAGGGGATGAGCGGGAGCAGTAGAGCAGGACAGTGGAGCGGAGTCCAGGCAGGATGCAGGCGTGGCAGCAGGGCAACGGCAGTAGCAGCACGGCAACAGCAGGGCGGCAGCAGCGACAGCAGAGGCTGGAGCGACAGCACATCAACAGCACCGCAACACTGGCAGAACGCGGGCACCGCCGCAGGGTGGAATAGCAGAAGCCCAAGCTGCATGCACACACGTCAGGTGGGAGGCAGGAAAACCGCAACACAGGCAGGGATTACGGACGACTGCAGGCTGGCAGACTGAAGCAGACAAAGTTAGTATAGCGAGACCAAACAGTGAACAGCGGGTAGTGCTGTTCCAGACAGAGCAGACTTTGACTAGGCAGAATTGCAGGGCGAGTCAACGCCGGCACAGAACAAGACTTTAAAGCAGCAACTAGACAGAGAACCAGACAGGACCAGAGGTTTCAGACAAAGAGCATTAACAAACTGGCACAGGACAGAAAACACCGGGTGACTAAATGCAAACATTTAATTTGAATCAATTAGGTACCCGCGTGCGAATGTATGCGAGAGTGATTAAACAGAGCGGAGAGTGTGGAATGCATGCGAAACGGGGGAATGGGATAGGCTGAGAGAAGTGCAGTGAAACAGAGTGATACAAACGGGAAAACACGCCCAACCTGCCGCAAGGAGGAAAACGGACAATGGAGAGACAAACATGAAACGGGGAGAGGGAAAAATAAGGCGAAACAATAGGATGGGAGCGGAATGTTACAGAATGTCCCCAAAAACCATAATTAACACATTTCCCACCTTACCATGGCAACGGTCGTTTCCTCCAAGCTGTATTCCCATAGAAGCCTATTAATTTTTTAAATAAAAAAAAGTCTAAGCACATTCAAGTACCCCTTCATGAAGAATACAATAAATTCCAAGTGTAAATGAATGCAATGTGTTTTGGATACCTTTTCAAAATGAATGGGTTCCTATGGGAGTATCATTCTGAACAAAGTTGTTGCCAAATATCTCATTAACCCAAGTTTATTTCCAAGAACTGTCAGTTGGATTGATCACTTTCAATGTAGGGTAAAAATGTTTTTTTCCGGGGAACTTCCCCTTTGGCATTTGGAGGAATATTTAAGCACATTATTTCCTTCTTTTATGTTTGTGGAAACAAAAGCCAAGCGTATCCAATTAGCAATCTACGATTCAAAGTGTTTACACTTAAGATGATTTCTCTACTTAAAGGTTTCATCAAATCATGCTTACAATTCTTTACATCCATAATTCCTACAAAAAAGGTTAGTTTGCTTTCTAACCCTCAGCATTTAAAAGTAAGTTTCATAGGATGTAGTATTCATTTTCCAAAAGCCTGAAAATTATTCTCTAAATGTGTCAGTTCTAGTCCAGCTGCAATGCTGTTTGTATTTATTACATTACATTACAGGCATTTAGCAGACGCTCTTATCCAGAGCGACTTACACAGCATTTACATAGTATCCATTTATACAGCTGGTTTATATACTAAAGCGATTCAGGTTAGGTACCTTGCTCAAGGGTACAACGGCAGTGTCCTACCTGGGAATCGAACCTGCAACCTTTCGGTTACAAGCCCAGTTCCTTAACCATTATATTATATTATATTATATTATATTATATTCAAATACCGCACATGAGCAGCAGTTATTCTTTTACCCACATTAAGGGTGGAGCGCCTAGCTGAGCGCCCCACAGGGACTGTGCTAACTCCCCTGTAGGGCATGTACACCAGGCGGTGTAGCACCAGAGCCGCTAGGATAATGAAGGACCCTCATCAGCCCAACCAAGGACTCTCACAGTGGCTGCGGTCAGGCAGACGCCTCCGCAGCTATCAGGCCAATATTGAGAGGCTCCGTAGGAGCTTCTTCCCCCAGGCCATCAGAATGCTAAATGCAGCCCATACTGGAGCTTCTTCCCCCAGGCCATCAGAATGCTAAATGCAGCCCATACTGGAGCTTCTTCCCCCAGGCCATCAGAATGCTAAATGCAGCCCATACTGGAGCTTCTTCCCCCAGGCCATCAGAATGCTAAATGCAGCCCATACTGGAGCTTCTTCCCCCAGGCCATCAGAATGCTAAATGCAGCCCATACTGGAGCTTCTTCCCCCAGGCCATCAGAATGCTAAATGCAGCCCATACTGGAGCTTCTTCCCCCAGGCCATCAGAATGCTAAATGCAGCCCATACTGGAGTCTAACTCCAGCACTACTACTGCATGTACCCATATATATTTATACTATGTATATCTACTATCATTACCTTACTCAAACTGGTATCCAAGTCATTTATTCATTCTGCAGAGTGGTATGTTGCTGATCTAGCTTTCATTCCTTGTGTATATCTTCTTAAGCTATTTTTTTAAGCTATTTATTTTTTAATTACAAGTTTACATTGTGAGTTTTGCAATCTGCCCTGCTGCCGACCCCTCATTTCACCGTTATTGTACATTGTGCCTTGACATGTGACAAATAAACTTTGAATTGAAATTGAATTAAACTTGAGCAACCCTGTTTTGAAGTGTTTGGGGAAGCAGCAATGCACTTTTTTGGTGGCATATTCCTTTAAAGTTGAGCCCTGAGGTTATTGTATTACAGACATAGACGTTAACAGCTGTCCAATCTTTGTTTTGAAGTAGTGGTGCAGCTGTCTAAAGTGCTGTTTTTCAGGTCAGTGTAGTTGGACACTGGGGCCTGGGTTCGTTCTTGGGCCTCCCTGAATATTGGCTTCTTGGTTCGGCTCCCCCTAGTGGGCAGAAAATTGGTGGGCTGTTGTGATTTTATCTCCTCCCTCCTTCCTGACTGAATAGTGCTTGCCTTGCAAAGAATGATGTCATCATTTAATAGACATTACTGTAAATGGTTGATTTTTTAGCAGTGTCATGATACTTGGTGCAAACGTGTCCATATGAAGAGACTTTCTGCATGGAAGGAGTTGGTTGGAATGGACAGGGTATTGTTTTGCTTTCTATGCAATATTTGGAAATATTTCCCCCCCCTCTGTCCCAGAAACCACCCTTTCAAGATAATAACATATACTATAATAACATATACTGTATAATAACATATACTATAATAACATATACTGTATAATAACATATACTATAATAACATATACTATATAATAACATATACTATAATAACATATACTGTATAATAACATATACTATAATAACATATACTGTATAATAACATATACTATAATAACATATACTATAATAACTTATACTATAATAACATATACTATAATAACATGCAAACTTGGACATCTCTTAACACTACATGATTGCAATTTAAATAAGAATCCTATAGAATGCTTGAACCACGTTAAAACATATATTCGATTCTGTCCCAAAGGATTTCAACACTAAATATGATTATTAAAATAAATATTTTTTGTAAAGTGATGTAGGACAGAGGTGCTAAAATGCTTTAAACATCTAATAGTTTTTCGGTGGTGAGTAACAAAACTATGAAATACAATTTGCATATTTAGTATAACATTTAGACTTTTCATAAAAGGTAGATTGATTGCAGAGAAGGAGCATTATCACCTAACTGCATCATATTCTGATTCCATCAGAATCTTTGAAATCTTCGAGGACACCCATAGACAATTGTGGATGAAAAAAAAGTTGAGCACAGTCCCATTGGAATATACTAGTATTAGCTTTCAGTGACAAAATCAATGAAGGCGCACATTTCTTAATATAATTATGAATGTAATGAGATTTGTGAAGTGGGTATGACATTTTATTGTTGTATACATACAAAGTTTGTGAGAATGTGTTTATTCTCAATAATAATAATGATATTAATAATAATAATAATAATAATAATAATAGTACTGTTGCCTCATTGCAAGACGGTCCTGGGTTTTAATCCAGGCCAGGGGCCTTTTTGTGTGGAGTTGTTTGTTCTCCCTGTGTCTGCGTGGGTTTCTTATGGACACTCCTGTTTCCTTCACCAGTCCAAAGACATGCAGGTTAGGTTAATTGGAGATTCTAAAGTGCCTGTAGGTATGAGTGTGTGAGTGAATAGTGTGTGATGGATTGGCGACCTGTCCAGGGAGTATTCTTGCCTCTCTCCAATGAATGCTGGGATAGGCCCTAGCCCCCCCCCCCCCCCCCATTGCAGGGCACACAAACAATTCACTCACAGTCTCACACACTCATACACAATTTCGACTCTGCAATTTACCTAACCTGCACGTCTTTGGACTGTGGGAGAAAAACTCACGCGGACATGGTGAGAACATGCAAACTCCACACAGAAAGGCCCTTGCCAGGATTCGAACTTGGTAGCTTCTTGCTGTGAGACGACAGTGCTATTTTTATCCATACACTGCCCCCGAAACCACCTATGTGCACTAAACTCCACACACACAAATGCACACGCGCACACATTTGCACATACACAATTACAGTTTTTTTTTATTTTTTGAAAACAGGGCTCATTTTGTCAAAACACTACACACAATTCACACAATCACACACACACACACACACACACACACACACACACACGTTGCAGAACACCTCAGATCTTTTGCAAAATGAAACACCTTCAAAACTATGCAATAATTTATAAAAACCCAATTTTGTCACCGTATGGCACACACATGTTTCATACGATCTGATTGAAAACACAGGGAACTAGTACCATGAGGTCCTAGATTAGAATATCAGTCAAGGTGGAGTCTGAAGAAGTGTGCCTTCAGTATGTAAGAAATCGAAAAAAAAATTAATAGTAATCCTTCAATGCAATCCAGCAAGATTGCTGGGGCTAAAGGTTATACACTTTGAATAGAAACTACACCCCTTCATGGCTGCTGAGAAAAATGGGAATGGCACCATCTGCTGGACACTTTTAGTAACATCTGTATTTTCACACAAGCAGTGCTGAAATGGTCTTCACACTACAGTATAACCACATGAAACTGATTGCTGTGAAGCCTGATGAAACTAGATAAAAAATGGTTTTGTGACAATCTACATAATTCCACACCTCAAGGAGAAAGTGAGCTGCATCTCAACTGTGTTGTGCTACATTGGCTTGGAACGTTGAATCTGGAAATGTACATCAACATATTAGAATGACTATTCAAAAATATAGAACCAAATTCTATTTCAAATAATAATTCAAAGTAATAACCTATAGCTTCTACTACTTACAAACAGGCTATGTCAAAAACTGTACACAATCTCTAAGCATTTAATGGAGTTGTTTAACCACTTTAACAATGACCTTCAGCTGCTATGTCTTTTGCATTATTTTATCACAAAAGTGCAATAAAAAAAATTTGCTGCAATAAAAAAAGATTAATATAAAGCCAGACTGTTTTTCTTGACGGGAGGGAAAATCAAAGGTATGACACCAATAACAATGAATGACTATGAATGTAGCAAGGTGGCATTTAAAAAAAAAAAGATTAAATGGCTATATCTAATCTAAATAAAAGGATAATTTCAGGATGTAGTCCAGTCTAAACTAAAGCACTGTGGATATTGTGACTGAAATTACATAGACTGCATGATACCAGAGATGCTTTGATATATGCATGTGTGTGTGTGTGTGTGTTTTATAACAGTCTGTGTGTGTGTGTGTGTGTGTGTGTGTCTGTCTCTGTGTGTGTGTTATAACAGTCTCTGTGTGTGTGTTTTTCTGTGTGTGTGTGTTATAACAGTCTCTGTGTGTGTGTCTGTCTTTGTGTGTATCTTATAAGTTTCTGTGTGTGTGTGTGTGTTATAACAGTCTGTGTGTGTGTGTGTGTGTGTGTGTGTGTGTGTTTCTCTGTCTCTGTGTGTGTTATAACAGTCTCTGTGTGTGTGTTGTAACAGTGTTATAAAAGTTCTCTGGCCCAAATGAAAGCATGAACCTCAACATGAAAAGTCAAGGCGCTTCTGGCATTGAGTCACTTAACCAAGGACGGCTTTGCATCATTTCAGGGAGATTAATGACGGCCTTGGAATGTTGAAACAACATGAAGAACAAGATGGCTTTGTGAACCCCAGGTTAGGTGGTTACAGTTTAAGTGCATTTCCTAGAATGACATTCTTGACTAAGAGGGATTTCATTGAGGTTTTTAGATTATAATGTGGACTACATTACAACTACACATGATAGCTTATGTTGAATTTTGTCAGTAGAACACAGAAGCACTGGATGGCTTTAGTTAAAGGTGAATTTTGGACTGGTTTTATGAACTAAGATCGTACACAGTTGACTGCATGGAGTAGGCTGCAAGGACATGTAGTCACAGAGACTCTTGGGGAGTTGACTGCATGGAGTAGGCTGCAAGGACATGTAGTCACAGAGACTCTTGGGGAGTTGACTGCATGGAGTAGGCTGCAAGGACATGTAGTCACAGAGACTCTTGGGGAGTTGACTGCATGGAGTAGGCTGCAAGGACATGTAGTCACAGAGACTCTTGGGGAGTTGACTGCATGGAGTAGGCTGCAAGGACATGTAGTCACAGAGACTCTTGGGGAGTTGACTGCATGGAGTAGGCTGCAAGGACATGTAGTCACAGAGACTCTTGGGGTATACAAGATCAGGCTTAACACAGATAGAAAATGACAGAAAGACTCTGTAAAAAAAAAAAGGTGGAAAATGTCTGATGATTGGGTTCAGGTCCAGCCCTGCATTTCCAACAGGACTGGTTGATTGAAAGCAGCAGGTTTAGTCCATGCATAAAATCTGGGTCATCAAATGCTATTTTACATTTTAAACCCCCAGGTGAATTTTGTATGCTCGCTAAATCTGCATTTAATTCCAATGCTGATTGTGTGGCGTGTAACACAAAATCTTATGCCAAACCACAGCTGCTTCAGTTTGCAGATTCTACCAAAAATCCGTTTATTTTTGCATTGCGTTACCTATACATCGCTTTTATTTTCTAATAGTGAGCACTGAGCACAGAAGATTAAATAAATTCCTTTGAAAAGTGGAGAGACCTGTGAATCTGTGGCTCCTGCTCTAAGATCTAACATGAAAGAGCTCACACTCGGAAAGACGAGAGTACTGAATCTATGGATATCCATGGAAACCAGAAAACCTTTCTCATTTCCACCAACAGCCTGCAGCAATTTGCCTTTTACATTTGCCACTGGACAGGAAGAATGCAGGGAGTCGTGTGAATTTGTGCTTCAGATCGAAGCATAATGCAAATCAGAACCACAGATCTGCAGTGCACTTACACACTCCTCTGTCTATCTCTATCTATCTTATGTATTTAATGTTGAGTGCACATGGAAAATGTCTGCAGCTGCAAATTAAGGATAATAACGGCAAAAATTATGCACAACAGAACAGTGTACACTATATAGTATATACTCATAATGCACAACACAACAGTGTACACTATATAGTACATACTCATAACGCACAACACAACAGTGTACACTATATAGTATATACTCATAATGCACAACACAACAGTGTACACTATATAGTACATACTCATAATGCACAACACAACAGTGTACACTATATAGTATATACTCATAATGCACAACACAACAGTGTACACTATATAGTACATACTCATAATGCACAACACAACAGTGTACACTATATAGTACATACTCATAATGCACAGCACAACAGTGTACACTATATAGTACATACTCATAATGCACAGTCACCACAAAATAAATTCTGAGATTAAACTGAATTGGGCTGAATTTGGTGCCACTTATTTTTCCTGCAACGTCACCATTTTGTCGATTTTGCTTTTGTTGCTTACAGACAGATAGGACTGAGCTCCATGCAGCAAAGCAGAAGATTAGAGAGCTCTTAAGGAATTATATATACAAGTGTCATCATGTACTTATTGGCATTAAATTGTCTTATCTTCTGCATGAAGTGAAGTTTTTTTTTTTTTTTATAGATTGCGCAGGCCTGTATGGTATTTCAAGTTAGCTTGTTGCCTATTGCTGTTCCTAGGTACTGGTATTCATTAACTACAGTAATTTGTTATCGATTTGGATGGACGCAAGAAGTTCTCTCTTTAGGCAAAAGTAAATTATGAATTCCTTAGTTTTTTTGGTGTTTAGGAGAAGGAAATTTTGTTTACTCTGCATTATTCTTTTATTAACCTTTATTTAGTGCATTGTGCATTGCACAAACTGATCTCTTGTCAACTTGTTGTGAGTTTTGTCATCTCCGATAAGTACAACTACAGTTGGCAAACTTAATTATGCGGGTAGGCTATACGGTGTATTATTAACACAGTCCTTGGTGTAGAAGGTAAAGAGCACTGGGAATATGACACTATCCTGGGCCGCACCTGTGTTGGTGGTGATGGATGTGGATATGACATTATTGACTTTCACAGATTGGGTCCGGTTAGTCATGGAGGACCCTCCCCACTGCATAATGTTACTGTTTATCCCCGTCATACTAAGCTTTTCCATCTGGAGATGTGGCACAATAGCGTTAATCGGTGATGAAAAATCGCCAAGCAGAATAGGGGCATAGGACTCCGGCATTTCTACGTGTTGATAGATACTGTTCAACAGGAACACTACAGCCTCGCCTTGCCCTAGAACCCCTACAGTTTGCGTTTATCAGGGGCCACACTGATCTACAGCCTCGCCTTGCCCTAGAACCCCTACAGTTTGCGTTTATCAGGGGCCACACTGATCTACAGCCTCGCCCTGCCCTAGAACCCCTACAGTTTGTGTGTATCAGGGGCCACACTGATGGTATGATGGCACATCCATGCCCTCCATCAGAATAGCTGTAAGTGAAATTGAATGGTAGTTATTGTGAGAGAGTGGTTTAGGGACTTTAGCCAACGGCACTATTAGCGAGGACAGGTGGGATATAGTTCCATTCGGTGGGATATAGTGCTGTTCTATAGACCATTGGAACATCATGATAGCAGCTGTTCCATGCACTGTTTTAGAATAATGCCTTTGATGCCACCATTTCCTGATGCCCTACGAGTGTTCATTTTACTTATTTTTTGCAGCAGCCTACATCATGATCAGTAATTGTGACAGGACACAATTCAAAGTCAGATTTTCACATTCAATTTCAAAATCAGATGACTCAAACCTTGCATAAAAATCATTCATCATATTAGTAAACAGTAACAGTGTAAATATTTAATATCCAAAAACAACATTAATTTTTAAAAAATGGTTAATTTGACAGTCCATTAAACTTGGGATGATACAATTATTTTTTGGGATGATACAATTATAGAGACATGCTGCCATAGGCAAGTAATTGTGGCTAAAATAACTTCTCTCACAGGAAAACTTTATTTTAAAAAAAAAGTTTAATGCTCTCATTGAACTTTTAAACTATTAGTCACAATAAACGTTTGCAAACTATTTCAAATGGAACAGTGCAGAACTTATTGATATACAGTACAAGTAATATTCCTTAGCAAGACTGTTCCTGTCAGTTTTAAAACAAGCCTTTTAAAGTCTCTGCATTACATACAGTTCTAACAAACGTTCATACAGATTATATCTGGGAAACTGCCTTTGACTGCGTGCTAACGAAAGTTCTCTACATTCTTTGAGAAACACTCCATGCACTGATGCATTTATAAACGTGTGCCTCACGTTTCACTCTTTCACAGATCTGCAGTGTTCTATAAACCTGGAGCCTCCTCTGAGTGTTCTCACAACTTTATTCCAACAAGAAATTACATTTCAGCACACACTGTGATTTTACATAATTGTAATCCACAATATGCTT
>CM056376.1:13527958-13588834 GCA_029718625.1 Synaphobranchus kaupii
TAAAATGTCCAGTATTAATTAAACTCTAACAGAGTACATATGAGCCTAATCTGGCCAGAGTAGGCTCATATGTACTCTGTTAGAGTTGAATTAACACTGGTCATTTACTGTGTATGTTTCAGACCTTGAGTGCAAAGGTTGAAAGCAGGTAACGTGGGCTCATACAGGGGTCAGGCTAGGTAGAGATACGCTGTATCAGAATGTTGTTTGAACATTGTTGAAACACTCAACCACACTATGTAAGAACATTTATAGAACATATATAGAAAATATTTCAATTAGAATTTTTCCTGAAAAATGTTAACATTATTAATTGAATTATTAACAGCTGGTCAGATTCACGTGAAATCAGAAGACAAATGAACACCTTGTCCATACTACATTATTACTGACCATACAAAATTATAACTCAACACAATATAGCCCATACTATGATTACTGAACATGATTTCAGACTGTTCTTCCTTCTCTGACTGGTGTAAGTAGTGGTGGCGATGTTTGTGGTGTAGCGATGGCTCTGCTGATCGTAAAGAGATGAGCTCTTTAAATCACTTCCCGAGCAGGAGGCTTGTACAGGAATGTTCTCTTTGTCAGTCAATGCTGACTATCTGACCCACAAAACTAGACACACTCATATTCACTGACACACACTACACACACACACACACACACACACACACACACACACACATTTACATGTATGCACAGACCCAGCTTGCATGTGCATGAGGACACACACACACACTCTTGGAGGAGACGTATTATGTACTTACCCTGTGAGACAAAGCCTGCTAATGTGAGTATGTAATATAATCCGAAGCCACAGGCCAGCGATGGGAGGAAAGCCATGGTGTTATGTCAGATGAGGGTCACAGGGGGACAGCAGAACTGTGCTCCTTATTCCGGTCCTCTGAGAAGCAAGTGAATGTAAACTCCTTCCCCCAGAACTCACACACACATTCAAACACACACACACACACACACACACACACACCCATTAGCAAACCAGAGCGCATACACCAGTGCACGCACGGCAGGAGTCTCATGGTAAGCGGTGAGCCGGGAGGAGAGCAAGATGGCAAAGTGGCAGGGGTCCTCGATGGAAGGGGTGTGGGATTAGAGGTGCAGTGCGTCTCCTTGGAGATTCAAACCGCCCTTATTACTCTCCGTCATGCCGCTCTTCAGAAGCCTATCTCTGCTGCTCATCATGAGAAGAGAGCCTTTCTCTGCTGATCTTTAGGAGGAGATGGCCTGTCTCTGCTGATCCTTAGGAGGAGACGGCCTGTCTCTGCTGAGCTTTAGGAGGAGACGGCCTGTCTCTGCTGATCTTTAGGAGGAGACAGCCTGTCTCTGTTGATCTTCAGGAGGAGACAGCCTGTCTCTGTTGATCTTCAGGAGGAGACGGCCTGTCTCTGTTGATCTTTAGGAGGAGACAGCCTGTCTCTGTTGATCTTCAGGAGGAGACAGCCTGTCTCTGTTGATCTTTAGGAGGAGACAGCCTGTCTCTGTTGATCTTTAGGAGGAGACAGCCTGTCTCTGTTGATCTTTAGGAGGAGACAGCCTGTCTCTGTTGATCTTTAGGAGGAGACAGCCTGTCTCTGTTGATCTTCAGGAGGAGACAGCCTGTCTCTGTTGATCTTTAGGAGGAGACAGCCTGTCTCTGTTGATCTTTAGGAGGAGACAGCCTGTCTCTGTTGATCTTCAGGAGGAGACGGCCTGTCTCTGCTGCTGGTCGTGAGAAGAGAGCCTGTCTCTGCTGATCTTTAGGAGGAGGGAGCCTGTCTCTGCTGATCTTTATGAGGAGGGAGCCTGTCTCTGCTGATCTTTAGGAGGAAGGAGCCTCTCTTTCACGCTGCCCTTCAGGAGGACAGAGCTCCTCTCCACTGCGCAGGCAAAACCCAGTAGCTGCTCAGAGGACAGGCTTACTTCCTGTTAGCGAATCCATGGCAGCCAATGATGGCTCTGCAGTACCACACTCTATCAATGTCCACTAGGGCTGCACTGCCCCCCTGTTACCAAACCCCTCTGCTCTGCACACAGGTTATCTCTGCTTAGTGCCAGTGCGCAGTCTTAGTCATGGAGAGAAAGTCTATCTAATCAAGATTTAAACACTAAATCCTTTCTTAGAGTCTGTAATGCTGTGGATAAGGCAGGCTTTGCACTAAGCCTCTGTTGCCTCCCCACGATGAGTGCAGCACATGGTCCTGAATGGGAGGTCAGCGGCTATAGGGACATATTTATAGTCGACTGAACCGACTGACATTTAAAAGCTGAATTATTTTTAAAGAAGCCATTAGTCCGGCGATCTCCAGAAAGGGTCCTGGCATCCGAGTGTCGCTCTCCGAGTTGAGGTTTGGATTTTAGTGAGGATTCAGACAGGAGACTGGAGCAGTGATGCGGTTGATGGGAGAGAGACTCTACCCTGTGGAGCTGCCTTCCCGCGAAGAAAGAGACATATCGGGACGCACGCATTTCCACCCCCAAAATTACAGCCTGGGCTGTACGCCGCTCAAAAGCCAGAGCATTTCCATAACAATAATGGCTTCGCTCACCCGTGCAATCCGCGGGAACCGCGAAGAAATGCCATTGGCAGGTTCATCACATTTATTGCACATTGCACAAAACCTGTGCCCAAAAGTAAGGGGCCTGAGCCTGCAATTTTACATCTTTATGTGCAGCACTGAATCTTCCGGAAGCGCCGGTTGAGTGTGTGAGAAGATTAACCAGGGCTCAGAAGCTGGGAGCGGGAGAGAGGCGATGAAAGACGTGTTTCCAGGCTCGTCTTTTTATCCGCGCTTCACACAATAGCGCCGTGCGAAGCCCGCGAATCCCTCTTTGTCCTGCGGAGAAAACCTCTGTGAATGACAGCCAGGCGCAGCGGCACTGTGAATTCTTTATCAAATGGAAAATAAAAAATGCATGAATAAACACTTATGAAGTGGGAGTCAGAGCTTGGCTTGCTTTCATGCTGCAAGAGCAGAAGATGCCTCGACAGCATCAAATTCAGAATTGATGACGCCTCTGTGATTAAAAGACAGTTTAAAGCGTTTGCTTCTCGCTCGCACCATTTGTGCGCTGTCTACCTAATACAGCTGCACTCCAAGAACATATAAATAGCTCCATACCATGGGCCATGGGGGATCCAATTTGTACAGCATCTCGAACCCGGTTCCATACCACAGGGGAAACCATCTGTATATTATCTAGAACCAGGCTCTGTACCATGGAGGACTGGGCTTTTTTAAATTTTAAATCACTCTTTTTTTGTTGCTGTGCCCTTTCAAACCTACAGACTGGAAGTTTGTTACACTCACGTTTTGTTGTCAAAGAAGAGGAACCACCTGATTCATCTGACCGCTCGTTCCCAAAGGACGGCGCAGTGACCCGCTCCGCTGATCACCTTCCTGTGATCCGCTCTGTCCCTTGTCACATGCCCCGTGGGTATTACCTTAACTGTGCCACTGCACGGCAGATTCATTACAGTCGGCAAGTTGCAGGCTGGATATTTCTGCTGAAACCTCAATGGCTTTTTTTAACATCTTAAACAACATAAACTGACTGAAGTGGCACCTGTACAGGGAACAGTCCATGGATAGTTTGTTGGTTCTGGGGAAGCTCAATTTCATATGTGAAGAATCTGATTTATTCACACATTTTGATGACCTCAAGTCATGCACACAGCTGAACAGAAACCTGTCATTGATCCAGGAAGAGGCGGATAAACTCCTGGATACGTTGAATCAGGCCTCAGGTTCACAATGTCCGTCAGCCACCATCCACTTTCCCAAAGTACATTTCAGTAAGAAGGAAGTTATACGGAGCATAGGTGATGCTAATGACAGTTAGCCTGCTTGCATAAGGCAAAATGGGTTAACGTCGCTTGGAGACCAGCAACTGTAGTCGCATACTATAACACCAGCTATAATGGAGTATAGGCTACTGTATCTCTGTGTATTGGTTTACTTACTATGAGAGCTTAGTTTAAGGTCCTTTCTCACTGTTTTTAGTTTGCTAGTTTTGTGTTATGTTAGTTTTTAATACTGTGTAACAGAAATGCCATTTTTTTGGATCATCAAGAGCAGTCCATGCTATTTATTCACCTGGGGATACTGTTATGGAGCTAAATGGCCATCATGAGTATTGGTGTGTTGTTACATTTGAAATCCATGAAGGAAGACTTCTCAGTTGATGTTAAATACCAATACCATTTTACCGTGTATCTAATGTGAATTTTTAAAAGTAATTAGTACTCTGATTTTAATGTCAGTGTCATGGCGATTCAGCTTTAGTTGTTGTCTTGCGACTTCACTTAGCTGGTAAGGTATAGGATTTAGGAGACTGCTTTCCTTGTTGATAGAAATAAGCAAAGCAGGAAATCCCGTTAACAATCTTAGTTAGGTTTAGATTAGGATCTCTTTTTACCTTTCGTTTGCTTTCATTCCTTTTGCCTTTTGTTTTCCCTCCTTTGGAGAGGTACCTCTGTTTGTCTCTCTTGTCTGCTTTCTTTGTTGATAGCGAGAGGTCTTTTAATTTCTCTCATTTCCACTCGTATCCGCGAGTTCTTGCCCTGTTAGGGTCGTTTTCTTTTCTTTCCTGTTTCATTCGCCCCCTTTATGTTTCTCTCCTATTTTTGAGAGTTGAGGCGAATTCTCCCCTTTCTCCTTTTCGCGGATTATATTCCGCATTTGTGGCTATTCCTACGGAGATAGCTTTTAGATTCCCTCTGTCGCGTCTGGTCCTCCGAACCTGACCCCCCTTACAGTCTGAACATCACAGTTTGCTAATCTGTGGAATGGCTTTAGATTGCGATTTACCCCTATGCCTCCAGCCTGTTTCCAGTTTTGGACAGTGGAATTTTACCTCACAGACCAGTTTCTTCTGCCCTGACCTGGCAGGTAGACAACCTGTGACAATGGGAGGTGATTAGTAGATTAGTTGTATTACAGTAGTAATGTAGCCCAAGACCCAGAACACAACAAAAGGACTAACATATGGGCTTTTCCTGATACTGGGTCACACTAACCCCTCCCCCCAGCACACACACACGCCCACACACACTACCTGCCACTTTTAGACATGGTGAGAGTGTAAATTAATAATGTAACTGACATATGAATTAAGAGTATTTAATGAGGACTAACATTAACAGTTTAGCATGACCATCGGATGTACTGCATCATCTTTTAATTGAAAAATCTCTCAACTCAAAGCCTGAAACCATCATCTGCAGCCTGGAGTTCAGTCAGTTCTCCTGGAATCGACACTATACACTTCCTGATACCAATGAAAATGTTAACAACTCATGCAGGCAATGTTAATATAAGGTGCTGAATGGGAAACCAAGGGAGATCAGAGGTCACATGACAAAGCACTTTCAGCGGGTGAAATAAATTACTTCTTGATAAGAGGATAAGGCAACGGTAGAAAGGTAGTCATGTAAATATGGCCATAAAGGTTCTCCTGAGTAAGCACTTCCTGGTGATAAAGGATAAATGTATAACTCTTCACTGCAGACTTTATTCAAAGCTGTCAATATCTACTTTGGTCTGGTTTGCAGATCTTTAAGATTGTAGCCCATATGTGCCAGTCCAGCTCAATCAGTAAACACCTCATCAGCACAAACACAGCATAGGCATGCAGAGATCTACTTTTGCTCACTACAATGGCAAGCTACTCAATTCTCAAAGAATGTAGATAATATGTAGTGTAAAACATGTTGGGTATTCTCAAAGTGACCAGATGAGGGCAGCCACACTCCATCAAGCTTGCTGCCTGTCGAAGAATGTAGCTCTGTAGTCACTGTAGAGTCAAGGTAGCCGATGGAAACCTACATAGAAAAAGAGAAGTGAGAGGGATTTTAATGACTTCAGGGATTCTGACCGATATTCATAGTGCCACAGACTCAAGGCCAAACACACACACACACACACACACACACACACACACACACACACACACACACACACACACACACACACACACACACACGCAATAAAAACTCAGAATTCCCCTCTGGTTTGTGTAAATTGCCTGTTTAATACTGTGCTACTTGTATTTTGGTGGTGTGAAGTTAGAGGGGTGTGTAACACAGGTCAGAGAGAGGATCACAGGGAAGGATTTGCAATGCTGCAGATCTCCCACTGCATCGGCTGCTGAGTCTCACTGGAGCTCATACCATGGGCTCAGCTCACCCAGCGCTACGTTAACACAGCCACTCACTCAGTCTCACTGGACCTCATACCATGGGCTCAGCTCACCCAGCGCTACGTTAACACAGACACTCGCTCAGTCTCACTGGACCTCATACCATGGGCACAGCTCACCCAGCGCTACGTTAACACAGACACTCACTCAGTCTCACTGGACCTCATACCATGGGCTCAGCTCACCCAGCGCTACGTTAACACAGACACTCACTCAGTCTCACTGGACCTCATACCATGGGCTCAGCTCACCCAGCGCTACGTTAACACAAACACTAACTGAGTCCCACTGGACCTCATACCATGGGCTCAGCTCACCCAGCGCTACGTTAACACAGACACTAACTGAGTCCCACTGGACCTCATACCATGGGCTCAGCTCACCCAGCGCTACGTTAACACAGACACTCACTCAGTCTCACTGGACCTCATACCATGGGCTCAGCTCACCCAGCGCTACGTTAACACAGACACTCACTGAGTCTCACTGGACCTCATACCATGGGCTCAGCTCACCCAGCGCTATGTTAACACAGACACTCACTGAGTCTCACTGGACCTCATACCATGGGCTCAGCTCACCCAGCGCTACGTTAACACAGACACTCATTGAGTCTCACTGGACCTCATACCATGGGCTCAGCTCACCCAGCGCTACGTTAACACAGACACTCACTCAGTCTCACTGGACCTCATACCATGGGCTCAGCTCACCCAGCGCTACGTTAACACAGACACTCACTCAGTCTCACTGGACCTCATACCATGGGCTCAGCTCACCCAGCGCTACGTTAACACAGACACTCACTGAGTCTCACTGGACCTCATACCATGGGCTCAGCTCACCCAGCGCTACGTTAACACAGACACTCACTCAGTCTCACTGGACCTCATACCATGGGCTCAGCTCACCCAGCGCTACGTTAACACAGACACTCACTCAGTCTCACTGGACCTCATACCATGGGCTCAGCTCACCCAGCGCTACGTTAACACAGACACTCACTCAGTCTCACTGGACCTCATACCATGGGCACAGCTCACCCAGCGCTATGTTAACACAGAAACTCACTGAGTCCCACTGGAGCTCATACTATGGGCTGCTGAGTCTCACTGGACCTCATACCATGGGCTCAGCTCACCCAGCACTACATTAACACAGACACTCACTGAGTCCCACTGGAGCTCATACTATGGGCTGCTGAGTCTCACTGGACCTCATACCATGGGCACAGCTCACCCAGCACTACATTAACACAGACACTCGCTGATGAGGCATTTCCTGTGAAATAACAGTTCCCATTAATTTCATCAGAGCATCACATTCATCAGACAGATTTATCAAAGAAAACATTGCATTGTACATGCAATACACTATGTCACATTTTCTATGATAAGAGCTTAGTTTTTTAGATGCTTAAATGGTATTTACCTTCGTTTGAGAAGAATATTTTCATACATTTATAACTGCAAACTACTCTCCTTTAAGTCTCCCATCTTATCCCTGCCAGCCTCTCCCATCTTATCCCTGCCAGCCTCTCCCTTGCTAAGCTAAAGCAGTCTGTCTGTGGGGTTACCTGAAGGGCAGCACTGACTTACTGGCCCCAGATCTTTTACATTTGAAATACTTAAAATAAAGGCTTTTGGGATTAAAATAAATGTAGGAATGGTGTGTCTGTATGTGTGCATGTTTGTGGACTGCATGCAGGCATATGTGTAAGGTCTGTACATGCATGGGCATATGTGTGTGTGCTTGTGCTTTCTTTCAGAAAGTGTAAAAAAAAAAGACAGAGGTGGGAATAATGGGATGTGAAACCCGCAGCAGCGTTCCCCCTGACGAACTTTGACCCCTGAGTAGTCATTCTCTCTCAGCAATGCCCAGTATCAACACATCATGGCACTGAGCCATAATTTACCCACAAACCTCTTTTGCTCTCAGAGCTGATTCATGACCTTTTAAACTCCTCTTCCTGTTAGTAACATAGCGCAGAACCATGCTCAGGGATTCATAACCTGGCTGCTGGCAGTAGAAAAAGGGCAATATGGAATATGATATTTAACAGAACTGTAAATGCCTTTGGCGATGCTATGAATTTTAAATAAGACTGAGACACTGAAATATAAATAATGTTGGACAAAACATGGTAATCATGGTATTACAACAATAATAAGAATAAAAAGAAGGCAATAATAAGTCATAATTATGAATAACAATAATTCTAATTGTAATAATAATAATTATTGTTGTTGTTGTAGTAATTGTTCACAAGAACATTCAGTAAAAAACTGGAGGGACATTTAATCAGAACCACTTTATCTCTAATCCCTTCCACTTTTTCTATAGTTAAAAAATACAATAAATACCAGGTTGAATAAATGTAAAAGAATTAGAAGTATGGGCAGTGGGCAGATATTTCCCACCATCCTCTGTTTTCTGTGGTTTGACCACTCTCAGTTTTCATTCTTTTCGCACTCATTCTCCTTCATTTGATTCCAAAAACGCTCTTCTAAAAGCCACTGGGCGGCTCAACATGGTGAAACACTGGGTGACATGTACCATGGTCTGGGATCCATTTTCTGGGCGTATAATTGGCTGTGGTCTCCTGGCACCAGTTCCACATGAGGTATACGTCTCTGATGCAACGACTGCACAGTGAAAGGAAGCCGCAGCACGCGCTTCAAAGGAGACTGCATGCGCGTCTCATGAAATGAATGTTGCAGTGATGAAACAGGCCTACAAATATGATTGGGCATTTCAAAACCGGCGAACCACACCCCGACAAGGAACAGCCTATCTTCTCCTCTGATTGGCCATACCCTCAAAGCAGGCGCCTCATCCTCTCCTCTGATTGGCCATACCCTCAAAGCAGGCGCCTCATCCTCTCCCATACCAACCCCCTGAGAAAAAACCCATCTGTTTCTCACATGAAAAAGACAAATATGAACCAGACTGATGCTGAATAATGTGTAGAGTTTCAGAAACTGCATGGAAAACTTCAAAAGGGTTACATAATTTGCAGTGGTCTGTCACCGATTAAACATATTATTAATATAGAGCTTTTAGTTAAGAGTGACAGATCAGATTCAAGTTGAGAGCTGAACTTTTGCCCCTGTTGAGAAGGAGGGTTTAGAGACAATCCTAGAGCCAAATTCTGTATTCATGGTGGTAGAATTGGTAGAATTAATGGAAAGTCATATCATATAATACGTTACTCTATAAACCCTGGACGATATTTTCTTGTTTCAGGTGGAAATCAAATGTGAACTGAGGCTTTAAAAAAGTACATTGCAATATTTTGCAAAGCCGGTGGGTTAAGAAAAGATAGATTTCATGTTGTGTGCTGAACTACTAAAGCTACTGAATTTTTCAAAAAGGCATCGAGTTGGAGAAAAAATTCCTAGCAGAACTGTACATATTTATATAACATTTTCAGAAGACGAACATTGATTTCTGAAGGCGCAGGTCATCAATTATAAATCCTTCCATAAATAAATAATATTCTCTGACCACTAGAGGGAAACATATTTTTTCTGTCATATGGATGTTTGAATGATAAATTTGTTGGGCACAGGCAGGTTTTCTGTACTGCTTGTCTCTGGAGAAAAGAGGACACTCACACAAAGATGGGGGACAGGTTATAACAGGCAGGCAGGCGGCGATGGGCAAGGCCCCGCCTGTCAGAATAGCTTAGAGGCAGGATAAGTCCTCCACACCTTCAAATGCTTATCCACCTCCCTACCTGTGCCCCTCAATCTCCCTCTCCACAAAACACACACACCTCCATTCATCTCTCTCTACCCCCAGCTACCTCTCCACATCTCCACACACCTCTCCACCTCTGTCTACACCCCTCTCAGGCCACACCTCCTCCCACCTTTGTACATTACACACATTACAAAGATTTCCTTTTCCGTAATGAGTCTCAGAATTTTGAGTCTCCACTCACGCTATGGCCACCGCCCCTCCCCTAGGTTACAGAAACGACCTGGTTCAAACTGAACCCACAGATGAGCGTTAAACGTGTCGAGCCGTTCTGCCTCGTCTCCGCTGGGCCTTCTCTCCACACCTGGTCTCATCCCCAGTGCCTCAGCGTTGTTAATCGCGCAGGCCCCTCCCACAAGCTCTAATTATTTGTGTTCTCCATGCATGAACACCGCTGGCCGGTAAGAGTCAGTGTGTTCCACATGTTAAGAAAAAAGCTCAATAACTCAACGAGTCACTGTTTACCCCAAAGCACTCGTAATCACCCCACGGGGAGTCCAATTTATGGCCGTCACCGTTGCGTTCCTTAACGCCTTTGCATTCGGTGTTGAGCCGTCTAAGGTTGAGGGAGGATTCACGGAGCATGTGTGTGTGTGTGTGTGTGTGTGTGTGTGTGTGTGTGTGTGTGTGGGTGGGTGGGTGGGTGGCTGTAGGGGGGTCAAGGAGTTGAAGGGGCATGTGAAGGGGGTACAATGTGTGCTGGAGGAAGGTGCAAGAGGGTGTAAGGTTTTTTGACGGAGGCTGCATGGATGTGGATAGTGCAGGGATGTAGGGTATGGCTTTAATGCCAAAAGTCCAAGCGGACAAGAAATTAATTTGAGGGCAGAATTCCCCCTTGCTCGCTTATGGATTTGCTCTTCTCACACTCAAAACTAAAGCTGTACACTCAGATTTGCCCCGCTCACACTCAAAACTAAAGATGTACACTCAGATTTGCCCCGCTCACACTCAAAACTAAAGCTGTACACTCAGATTTGCCCTGCTCACACTCAAAACTAAAGCTGTACACTCAGATTTGCCCTGCTCACACTCAAAACTAAAGATGTACACTCAGATTTGCCCCGCTCACACTCAAAACTAAAGATGTACACTCAGATTTGCCCTGCTCACACTCAAAACTAAAGATGTACACTCAGATTTGCCCTGCTCACACTCAAAACTAAAGATGTACACTCAGATTTGCCCCGCTCACACTCAAAATGAAAGCTACTTTTCAGCTGCAACATTAAGTCCAGCCAATAAGCACTAGCCGGAAAAGATTTTTCCCAAATCTACTGAGTCTGAGGTTTATTGGTAAAGGGATATAATGTTGGGGGTGTAGGGGTATAGGGAAAGTAATGCAGGTGAAAGGATGTAAGTGTTAATGTACAAGGGTGTAAGGGGTATGGGTGTCGGTGGGTAGGGGAGGGGGTGTATGGGGTGTAATGTTGTAGAGGTGTACTGTAGGGGGTGTACTATATGAGGTGTAGTGTAGGGAGTGTAGCATAGGGAACAGTAGGGTATGCAGGGGAACAGCACATATGCATTGCGTTAAAGAGGCCCAGTGCAGGGCTAGTGTGTTTATCGAAAACAGGGGAACAGGGTCCTTTCTGCGATGCCAGTGAGCTCTGACGTGTCCATCAACAGCCGACCATGCAGGGGGGCGCAGAGTCGCTCTGTGGGGGCTGAGCGAGGAATTTAAATACCTCATCAGAGTGAGCTCTGACGTGACCCGGTGAACGCACTCCTGTCGCAACAGGGTTTAAACTTTCAACGTTCGCCGTATCCCCCGAAACAGAGCGAGCGCTGTATCCCCCGAAACAGAGCGAGCGCCGTATCCCCCGAAACAGAGCGAGCGCTGGTCAGTTTGCCTCCGTATCCCCCGAAACAGAGCGAGCGCCGTATCCCCCGAAACAGAGCGAGCGCCGTATCCCCCGAAACAGAGCGAGCGCTGGTCAGTTTGCCTCCGCCACTGCCTCTCTCATGAGCTATAGATCACTTTGTACAAGTTGCTTCATTGGATTTGGCTTTATTCTGTAAAAATAACATTAGAAGGTAAACTGAACCCTGCGCTCTTAAGTTTACACATTTGGTACATATTTTCTCACGTTTCTTTGTAACTTAAATATGGTTATTCAGTGTATGGAGAATCACACAATAAATGCAATGCATTGATTACAGACAGTCAGTTGATTGCACATAAACATCTGGAAAAACATTCAGGTAACTAAAGTGACAAGCTACAGCACACATCAGAGTGATGCAGAGCAACCAATCAGAGACTTCACTAATCCCTCAACCACCAATCAGAGACTTCACTAACCCCTCAACCACCAATCAGAGGCATATAGTGTGACGATGTTTTTGCCTGATCTGCTCCAATTTGCTGTGATTTAGTGTGGTTTGATATGTGAGGATCCCAAACAGGGCCTCTTTCTTTGCTTTTAACATGGAAAAGCTTATCTAGCGGAACGAATGTGTCCTCCAGCTGTGGCCAAATTAACAAGGAAAGGACAAGCTGGAGGTGGTCTCTCGAAACCCCCCCCCCCCCCCCCTCACTCTCTGCCACAGCTGTTCTGGGACCAGGCCGGACCTTAGCTTACACCAGGCCCATTGGACACTGAGGAGCCCAAGCAAGAGAATGTTTCTGAACCCGTTTTTTCCACTTTCCCCAGACTGTGACCAAACCAAACCAGGCTGATGGTGGGGTAGTGGGCAGTCTGTATATATAGCACGGGGCCCTACTGCCCCACCCTGACAAAAGACAAGAGACGTGGCTTCAGACCTTGAAAGAATGCGTTGTCTTGAATATTCTCTAAATCTGGCAAGCAAAAGCAGACATTCCCATCGACCACCTTCTCCAGTATTTCACTGATCGTTTTGTGACCCCTCCCAGATTTACCACCCCCCAACCCCACCCCACCCCCACCCCCACCAGGGTGGAGTTATCAGAAATATGAAGACAAAGCTGTATACAGTATTTAAGAAGACCAGCAGTTGCTTGGTTGCGACTGGACTGGCATGGTCTTTCAGTGTGTCTCAGTGCTGTAATTAGACAGCACAGAACAAAACACCTTAATATTTAAAGGGCTCTATAATAACATTCAACACAAATAACATGTCAAATTAAGTTGGAATTCTCCTGTTATGTTCAAATTGGCAAAAAGGTAAATCACACAGAGTTCACATTTGGAACAAACTGCATCCCAGGGAAATGTGTGCCCACCACAGGGCAATGAAAATATTCTCTAAAGGTGAGTGAATCCCCCTAAGACAGTGCCTCAGGCACGGAGTGGGTGCACGCACCATTAGGGCAGTGAAACTGTGAAATAAAGCGACTATAATATAAAGAAGAAAGAGTCACGGTGAAACCGGGTTATGCCGTTTCCTGGTGTTTGACTAAACACAGCGCTCAGCAGTGGGCCTTCACAGCCCAACTCCAGTGGCAGAACGCGCAACACAGACCCACACACATGCAGAAATGCTACAGTTCACATGCATACTCACGGACATGCCTGCACTAGATCCTCTTTGTGTAGACTCTTGAGACCGGAGGGGGCTACAACGGGTTCCCCGCCCACTCACACAGGGGCTCTCAGTCCCCCATGTGATGCCTGGTTCATGAAATATTACATGGACAGTTTTGTTATTTTAGTACTATGATATTAACTATGTTTGTGAGGGTGAATATGTATTGGTTACATAACTGTCTACAACAATGACTGCGAAACAGTGGCATTCAGGATACAGTGTATCTGTGGGGCTTTGTGTGATTATATGTACTTTTTTTTTTTGCAGGAATACAGTGGGCTTGTGAATTACTTATGAATTTCTTCAATATTAAAAGCACCGCATTACTTCTGTGAGCTCCAGTTATGTGCGTAAACATCTAGAAAGGTGTGTTATATTCAATCAAAGTTAAAATTACAAGCATTCATTGGCTTTTCATTTAGCCATCCTTTGACAAAACCACAAGGAAAGTAATACCTGTATTACAGGTATGTCCTGTATATAAATTCAGCATACCAAATTTTGTGCAAATCAAATGAAAGACTGACATGAATCAATGGGCTCTTTATTGGTGAAAGTGTGGACATGTGGCCACTAAAACTAACCATTTGGTAGATAATTAAGAATTAGAAGACAAAGCAAATGACAATGAGCTACATCTGCATTATGTTAATAAGTTAAAGGAAAAAACGATGAACAAACTTAAACACATGTTCAACAACTTAAAGGATAAGTTCGCTATTTTGGACTTGGACCCTATTTGCGGTCTGTCTTCCATGAACCTGACACATTGAGTCCATATTTTCGCTGATCGGTCCAGTATTGAGCTAGCTACAGATTTCCTGTAGGCTCTCACTGGGCTACAATAGAAGTCAACGGGGCAATTAGAAATGTTATGGAAAAACAACGATAAATGTGCTTTCATGTACAATAAATGAGACGGGAAGCTCAGGGTGTATTGTTACCGGTCTCAGTATGCTCTCCTGTGAAATGTATCTCAATCCGAACATTTTACGTGCTTGGCATGGCTTGGAAGTAAGCATTTCTCTGTTGCTTGTTTTCGCTGCTCCCGCGGAGTACTATGTGTCGGGGGTGGGGGAGCGGGAAGGTGTGCCGGCCGTTTACGAAACTATCTATGTGAGCAGTCTGCGTTTGTTTACCTGCAGCAACGTAGGCTACAATTTCCAGAAAAAAACTTGGATGATGGATGACTATAATGATTACGAAGACGAAGAATTCGATTTTGACTTTGACGTTACTGGCTACAGATTTGAGCCAGAATACACGGACACGGAACTACAAGAGATGGATGATAAGAGAGCAAGAGAAGAGAGAGAGACTGATGTTGCGCAGGTAATGTAAATTATTACAAATGATGATTACAAACACTGCGTTACAAATAGTTCTGCTGTAGGCTACTAGCTAGTAAACTCCAACGGGAGGTCAGGATTTGTGATCAACTGCTTTTCAAGCGGCCTCTCTACAACGTAGCTAGACTGCGGAAGTTTACAGTGCGAGGTAGTGCGGTCGGAGAAATAGTTCTGTTTCAAATGGAACTGTTGTTTCAACGTTCGGTTTGCGTTTGCGATAGCCTACATTTCACAGGAGAGCATACTGAGACCGTAAGACTACACACTGAGCTATAAAAGCACATTTATCGTATCAATAAACATCTACAGCACACAGGCTAAAGAACATTCATCGGCTGCTGTTCATATCGCAGAATGTAGCTAAAATATCAGATCAGATGTAAATGATTGGGCTGATTAAATAATTAAATAAATAAAAGTTAGTCTGAAATCCAGAAAGAGACACGGCCCACATTTCCTAATCCCTGCTCTAGGTGGCTTTCCTAATCCCTGCTCTAGGTGGCTTTCCTAATCCCTGCTCTAGGTGGCTTTCCTAATCCCTGCTCTAGGTGGCTTTCCTAATCCCTGCCCTCGGTGGCTTTCCTAATCCCTGTTCTAGGTGGCTTTCCTAATCTCTGCTCTCGGTGGCTTTCCTAATCTCTGCTCTCGGTGGTTTTCCTAATCTCTGCTCTCGGTGGCTTTCCTAATCCCTGCTCTAGGTGGCTTTCCTAATCCCTGCTCTAGGTGGCTTTCCTAATCCCTGCTGTAGGTGGCTTTCCTAATCCCTGCTCTAGGTGGTTTTTGGACCCTTAGACATAATAATGAGAAGAAGATGTAGAGGAAAATCGCTCTTCAGAACTCGCTCTAAAAAGGCATTTCATAGTCGCCAAAAAAAAGTATGCATACAGGCGTGGACCTAAATGACATCATAGTGGACCCAAAGCGGACCCTGAGGTGACATCCGCCTAGACATTCCATGCAGCAGTGTGCGTGTGGACCTGTCCGCATGGACCTGTCGCTTCGCCTACAAGCGCGCCTTCTTCGTGTACCGTAATCTTCTTCCATGAACGACGCCATTGTTGTTTGCAATTTGCACACAAAAATTGATGGGAAATCTAAAAGGGGGAGTTGGTACGCTTTGAGTAAGCTTCGAGTCCGCTCGACTATGAAATGCAAAAGTCTGCAGACAGTCCATGTCTGCTCCCTGTTTTAAACCATGTCTGCTCCCTGTTTTAAACCATGTCTGCTCCCTGTTTTAAACCATGTCTGCTCCCTGTTTTAAACCATGTCTGCTCCCTGGTTTAAACCATGTCTGCTCCCTGTTTTAAACCATGTC
This sequence comes from Synaphobranchus kaupii, assembly GCA_029718625.1. Classification (NCBI taxonomy): domain Eukaryota; kingdom Metazoa; phylum Chordata; class Actinopteri; order Anguilliformes; family Synaphobranchidae; genus Synaphobranchus; species Synaphobranchus kaupii. The sequence goes on from CM056376.1 coordinate 13,544,099, forward strand.
TGCTCCCTGTTTTAAGAACTAACGTGGCACCACTATCATTTTTTAAGAGTAAATATTATTGTTAGCACACATATGTGTATATATCCTCATGTATTCTCTGTAGTGAGATAAATGAAGCAGATCTTCAGTTAAATTGGAGGCAACAGGAAAACGCACACACCCCCGGAAAGGCACTTTTTTAGCAAACAAATGTGCATGGTGGTGTAAAGCATGAACTCCCAGTCTATCTACATGATCCACGTGTATAAGGAGCAGCACATTTTACAACAGTAGAAATAAACCATCCAAAAACCTGTAGACGGAGAGATGATGGTGATGGGAATTGAACTTCTGGAACTTGCCACAATCAAAGAAAGAACTGTTACTGGAAGCTATGGGGGAAGACTGCTCACCGTGAATCCCCCTCCCTCCCTGCGGACCGTCACACATCTGTGTGTTATGTCAGCAAGCACATGGCTCTGATGAGGCGGCATATGGACATGTTCTCTGCACAAGAGGAGGTGGCCTCTCTGTGAGTTCAGCTGCCGCTCCAACATGAAAGGAGAAATGAAAAAAGAAACTGACAGTGATGAGTAGAGCCCGTAATAGATTTACTGCCAACAATCCCACTACCTGAGCAATCTCACTACCCTGCTGAACACCTGAACAATCTCACACTCATTCCAAACACCTGAGCAATCCCACTACCCTGCTGAACACCTGAACAATTTCATGCTCATTCCAAACATCTGAGCAATCACACTGCCTGCTGAACACCTGAACAATCTCACTACCTGCTGAACACCTGAGCAATCCCCCTACCTGCTGAGCACCTGAGCAATCCCACTACCTGCAGAGCACCTGAGCAATCCCACTACCTGCTGAACACCTGAACAATCTTACTATACTACAAAGTCCCTGAACAATCACACTACCCTGCAATACCTGTGAACAACCACACTACCCTGCTGAACAAGCTGATGATCGCCATGCCCTCCAATCTCACCACTGTATTTTCTAAATGCACATTCATGTCTGAGTCACTTTATCTGAAGAGTATGACATTGAGAGGAGGGAGCAGTTTATGAGGCGCCTTGAAGGAGGAGAGAGCTGTCTCTTCATTTTCCCCAGAATGCGCCATTAACACTGATCCCTTAAATGATCCCAGAACAGGGCTTTACAACTGCAAGAAGAGAGTATTGTCTCTTAACTGATCCCAGAACAGGGCTCCCACAATGCAGGAAGAGAGGGTGGTCTATTAAATAATCCCAGAACAGGATTTATTTGTTGCAGGAGGAGAAAAGGTCACAGAAAAGAGAGAACTGTCTTAACTGACCTCAGAAAAGGGCTTTGACACTGTGGGGGTGCTACGTGTAGCTGCCCTGCTAGACAGTAGCGATAAAAATACCTTGTGGAGCCTTTTAAGTTCACTTAATCCTTCGTCCCTCCGTTTTCCCATGATGCATCACTCTGCTCGTTATGGAGGGGCTCTGAGGCAACTGGGTTGTAGCATTGGGGTGACTGCACAAAACAGCACAGGAAAGTGGTTTAGTGCTGGGCAACTAATGCATGTACAAATGTAACGGTGTAAGTGTACTGTGGCTGTCAGAACTGGCCGGCTCCCAAATTAACTGAGAAACACTTTGATCAGGTTAAGAGGCCAAGAATCATAATTACTGTTTGCTGGACACTCACTGAGCTTGAACCCATTGTTTTGGCATACAAACATTTTCTCTGGGACACCCAGCGCTGCTAACTGCATCACCCCACAAGGGACAGAAACTTCATGATGGCTTCATTCTCACCATAGCCAACCTGCAGCCAGCATTTTTCTATATTTCTATGTTTTTAATGCTATTGTTTCTTATAAGGGAACAGTAAGCTCCGCCCATACAGAAGACCACATTTTCATGTGATGTCAGAGTTGACTAACTAGAATGGTACAATCTAAGTTTGCAACCTAGCAAAGGGCTGCTGTGAGGAGTTCTGAATCTGCCGTTAGTGTAGAGTGCGATAGAGTTTGGGGGGGAGGGGGTGGTATGGGGTAGCAGTCTAGACCAGTCCTGGCTTGCTTGGGCCCTGTGCTTTGAAGTGTGCATTTTCAACGCTCAGCAGTGCATCTGGGACACATGTGTGCTGCATTTAGACCAGCGCTCAGGAGATCCTTCACTGATCAGGGCTTTACCTTCAAAGGTTCTGCACATCCTCCAGGTTCCTGGCAGGAGCAAGAGATCCATTCTTTCCTTCTCTCCCCTTTTCTCTCTCTTTCTGCCACTTGCTGTCATTCTACCCTTCTGTGTCCATTTGGCCCTCTGCAATGTAGGTTATTTATAAAGGGGACGTGCTATAATGAGGAATTTGTTACCCACTGTCAACTGGTGAATCTAATCCTGGAGCAGCAGGTTAGAATTCTGGGAGTGGCCTGGGTTTTTGTGTGTGACTCTGATATCAGATAAACTCAGCTTCAGATTGGATACAACTACTAGACGCCATCTTACTTAGGTTGACTGGGGGGAAGACATAAATATTCTAGGGCTAAACTCTGTATTGGCTGTAGTTCTAGAGGAGTCAGCAGCAGTGAGAGTGTGCTGTAGTGCAACAATGTGTTTATTTGTTTGAACTCAATGCAACAAATATTAATTCAGTGGAGGTGGAGCCTACTGGTAATGCTGTCCTATCATACTGCAGGGGCGGGGCCTAATGGTAACACTGTCCTATCATACTGCAGGGGCGGGGCCTACTTGTAACGCTGTCCTATCATACTGCAGGGGCGGGGCCTACTGGTTACACTGTCCTATCATACTGCAGGGGCAGGGCAACTCACAGAGCTGCAGTAGCCTGTTTCTTTTTGCTGAATGGAATTCTTTGTATCAATATCAAAATCAATAATAATAATAATAATAATAATCTGTAGAGGTACAAAGAAAGGCTGCTCACTCACTGTACTGTTCTGATTGGTGGGATGCTGTAGTAACCTTGTGAGAGCCACATATTACAGAACCGTCTGGAGATGTTAAAATGGGATACAGACTGTGGAAGAGAATTAAGTGAAAAAAGATCATTATGTTTATATGAAAGAAATATTACAGGGAGAGACTGTTTGACTTTTAAAACCCCATTTTATTTCATAATCAGTTCAAGGCATAATCCCATCAAACCATTTCTACTTCACACCCAAACACTAACAAAAAAAACACGAAACACAACGAAACCATTCTCAAATAATAATAAGCAGTTTTCCTTCATCTACGCATGACCTAGTTTCAAACTCATCAGGGAGCGTAGCCACAACACCACGTCTGTTGTGCCAGTATTGTCCATATGTTGCTTACTTGTGTTCTAAATCATCACTTTAGCTTGCCCTAACATAAAGTTTACCAACTCAATTTTAAGATGTATTGTGTTTATTTGAAGCTGTAAATACTGTAGAGGTGGGCTTGTAAAGACAATATTGATTATTTAAAGTGTGACTGTTACCTAACGTAGGCAGTAGGCACTAGTCTAAAACAAGTGTACCACTGTCTCCTCACTGCCAGAGAAAACAATCCTATTTGTATCAGTCTTCTGATCCATGGTGCAGACAGTGGATATAATCCCGTGGAGGACACACCCCTACAGGTCTCATGACCTTTTTGGCAGTGGAGGTTTGCAGAGTGTCTTCCGTGCAGGGCTGCATTCGGATCCAAATTTTATGCTTTCTTCCTGACGTTCCCTTCCCTTACTTCAAGGGGGGAATCCCCAAAATGCCAGGATGAAATATGGCAGCCACACCAAGTGGGATTCGGTTCCAATTTAAGAAAGGGGAGGGAGTAATTATATTCCCTCACTCCCTCGTTTATCCTCCCTCCCCACCAAGGGTATAAATGCAAGCTTCCAGCAAGAAGGGAATCCCACAATGCAATGCTCCACACATGCAGAAGAGAGCATGTAGGATGAGCTTGGAAGGCTCGAGAATCATTCATGAGCACGTGGAGGGGGGATTAATAATTGCAAATTTAACTTTGTCAGATCCTTTAACCTAAACTTTTTTGTGTTTTTGTTTTCCTCACTAAAGGCGCCGAAAAAAAAACAGCGATAGTGTTTTTATAAGACTGACTGGCGTGTTTTTATCTCTCAAGATAAGCTACACTGCCTGGCCAAAAAAAAAGTCGCACACTCTACTATTTCGTTGGGCCGCCTTTAGCTTTGATTACGGCGTGCATTCGTCGTGGCATTGTTTCGACAACCTTATGCAACGTCACAACATTTATTTCCGTCCAGAGTTGCATGGCCAGGCAGTGTATTATTCATGAACCTTCCAAAGTCATCCCATGAAACAAATGTTTGCGCTTGGAGGAGAGGTTGCTATAGGGTCGCACTTTCTATATAAATTGCGAGGGCTGTTCAGTTCCATTTTGGCTTGTTCCTTGCAGAGCACCTTGCGTGTCACAAATTCTATCATAAAATAGCTCACCCAAGAGAAGCGAGCAAGGGAAGGGAGCAAGGGAAGGGAGCAAGGGAAGGGAGCAAGAGAAGCGAGCAAGAGAAGCGAGCAAGGGAAGGGAGCAAGGGAAGGGAGCAAGGGAAGCGAGCAAGGGAAGGGAGCAAAGGAAGCGAGCAAGGGAAGCGAGCAAGGGAAGGGAGCAAAGGAAGCGAGCAAGGGAAGGGAGCAAGGGAAGGGAGCAAGGGAAGGGAGCAAGGGAAGGGAGCAAAGGAAGCGAGCAAGGGAAGGGAGCAAGGGAAGGGAGCAAGGGAAGGGAGCAAGGGAAGGGAGCAAGGGAAGGGAGCAAAGGAAGCGAGCAAGGGAAGGGAGCAAGGGAAGGGAGCAAGGGAAGGGAGCAAGGGAAGGGAGCAAAGGAAGCGAGCAAGGGAAGGGAGCAAGGGAAGGGAGCAAGGGAAGCGAGCAAGGGAAGGGAGCAAGGGAAGGGAGCAAGGGAAGGGAGCAAAGGAAGCGAGCAAGGGAAGCGAGCAAGGGAAGTCGAGCAAGGGAAGCGAGCAAGGGAAGCGAGCAAGGGAAGGGAGCAAGGGAAGGGAGCAAGGGAAGGAAGCAAGGGAAGGGAGCAAGGGAAGGGAGCAAGGGAAGGGAGCAAGGGAAGGGAGCAAGGGAAGGGTGTTAAACTGGATCCAAATGCACCCCATGCAGGTGTCAATCACTTCTTTTTCAAAAGGCCAAGACCACTTGGATATGGACAAAGTTCAAAAGGAAGCCATCTGCAGTGCACTTCCTCTACACCGGAATTGGTACAGCTGCTTCCTCTCTGCCGTGTGAAAGGGCTGTAATCACCTGGGGATGGTCTCCGTTTAAACCCAGTCCTGTTTGGGCTACAGGTCCGATATTGGGAGCTCAGGTTTCCCCGATCACTCCAGCACACGAGGAGGAAGGCAGCCCTTCGCACAAACCAGAAACTGCTCAGATGGAAAGGGAGACGGAGAGAGTAAGAGAGAGTGAGAGAGAGTGAGAGAGAGACAGAGAGAGTGAGAGAGAGAGAGAGTGAGAGAGAGACAGAGAGAGTGAGAGAGAGTGAGAGAGAGTGAGAGAGAGTGAGAGAGAGTGAGAGAGAGTGAGACAGAGAGAGTGAGAGAGAGAGAGTGAGAGAGAGAGTGAGAGAGAGTGAGAGAGAGAGTGAGAGAGAGACAGAGAGAGTGAGAGAGAGTGAGAGAGAGAGAGAGTGAGAGAGAGACAGAGAGAGAGAGAGAGTGAGAGAGAGTGAGAGAGAGTGAGAGAGAGTGAGAGAGAGTGAGACAGAGAGAGTGAGAGAGAGAGAGTGAGAGAGAGAGTGAGAGAGAGTGAGAGACAGAGAGAGTGAGAGAGCATTCATCTATTACCACCTGATGAGAATTCATTTTGAACCAGTCACTTCAGTTTAGCTTTTAAATCCTCCTAGAACAAATCAGTTGCATACATAAATGGTGTAGAGCAGAGGTCTCAAACTCCAGTCCTGCAGTGCCACAGTCTTTGCTGTTTCTTTTTATTATTATTTTTTATTTATTTTCAATCAGCTATTAATTTAGCCCTTGGAAGTAAGTTGGGCAAGACTCTTCAGCCAATCAATGACTTATATTAAGTAGTTAAGTGCAGGAACATGTCAAAAACCAGCAGACCCTACAGCCCTCCAGGACATGAGTTTGAAATATCTGGCATAGAGCAATATGCATAAAATGAGAAATCTCAGAATCTGCACACTGCAAATGCTCCCTATTTTGTGACTGGTCAGATTTTTTCTCACTTTATTACTTAAATTTTTTTCTAGCTGGCGTGTTGCCATCATAGTGTCATAAAACCATAGATGTTGTGCCTGGTTTTAGCCTGGTGTCTTAAGACAGCATGTGCTGTGGCTGTAGAGGCCCAGTGGAGAGTAGCCAGTGGCTGCATTTAGTGCACAAGTTGCTGTTGTGTCTTTCTGTCTTTCTGGAGCCTCAGTGTCTGGTTTCAGTATGGTATAGTATAGGTAGAGGATAACCAATTTGTGTTGCAGTAACCGACTGGTGTTATAGTGCCTGGCTTTGCTTCCTTTTGGCTCTTTTAACTTCAGGACACGTCTCGCCTGTCCTACTGACCAAAATCGCATTGCCTCATGCAAATGTTCACTTTTCATAAGAACATGTTTTTGATGATAATTTTTAGGCACAGTCTTGAACTATGGCATATAAATCAAATGCTGTGTCCGTGTCCCTTTTCCTCTGTATACTGCTCTGTCAGTAAGATATGTGTGCCTATATCAATGCCTATATAATATTTTATGGTATGAAATGGTATAGAATTTTTATTTTGATGTGCTTGCTATATATGCATTTAATGCAGTCTTGGAAGGGAGATAGACTTTAATTGACTCATTACTTCAGCGTTATGCATATGTGTACTGTCCATCCCCTCAGCGGCTGAGTGGCGTATTTGTGAGCGCGATGCTGTGCTTGCAAGAGCCACTTTCATCCCAGCCACACTGTACAGGAACTTCTTTTTCATTTTAGGAAACTGCAGGGTTCCACATTCTTGCACAGCAAAGAATATCACTTGACCTGTAGAGTATATACAGCATTCCAATGAAAAATATGCATCAGAGGGTTGACGTTTCTCAGAGCCGTTGGTTGTCTTGCAGTACACCCACTCTGCTATAACATGACAGTGTGTGTGTGTGTGTGTGTGTGTGTGTGTGTGTGTGTGTGTGTGTGTCTGGTGTCTGTCTCTCTCTCTCTCTCTCTCTCTCTCTCTCTCTCTCACACACACACACACACACACACACATATATATATACTGTATATATGTGTGGGAGAGATAGAGAAAGGGGGAGGGAGCAAGAGCGTGAGAAAGACTGAGAAACCAATGTCCTGAACACTTTTAATCCACAATGGTAGAAAGAACAATAAGTGCATAATAAAAGTGCCACTAAAACCCAGGTAGGTCACAATAAACGCATAAATAACCCAGGTAGGTCACAGTAAGAAACAGCAGCAGATCGGGGGGTTTGTGATAAAAGCAAAATCGAACCCTCGCTCATGTTTCCTGTTAGCATTCCATTTGTTATCCTGAACCTTCCTCTAGCTCCAGGAACATGGGCCCTGATGAAAAGCAGGTGCCATTTGACATGTATAAAATGGTGGACAGTAATACTGAGAAGAGAGGCAGCCCAGCCTGTTTCCCATCTGTCCTCCATGAGCAGCTATAGTGCTAGCCTACATTCTGACTCATCAGGTCTGCAGCCGTACTTTAACCAAAAAGTACACTATATATCTTTGCTAAGTTTGTTAATTGGTCATTTCAAAAAGGAAACTATACCTCTGATCAAGTAGACTAGAACCAGTGTGATGAGATCCAATAAAGAATCAAAGATTCTGAAACACTGGAACACCCCTGGGAATATTATAGGTACACTAACTAACCTCCTGAAAAATTATCATAGGTGGAAAAGCAAGAACATTTTGTTGTTTATTAGCATATTGATAAATTGTATCCAACTGATGACCGATGGTGATGCCAAGGCTCAGATGAGTGACTCCCGGATCCAGATTGTGCCACAATTACCTGAACCACCGAGGAGCCCTTTAAGGAGAAAACATGCAGAGTTCCTATTACAGTTACAACGGTCTCATATAAACACCCCAGGGTGTTAATTGTGCACCACCATTTTTGTTGTGTGTTATGTCTGTGTTAGAGGTGCATGTATCTGTTGTGTTAGAGGTGCATGTATCTGTTGTGTCTAGGGTGGCAGTGTAGTATAATGGTTAAGGAACTGGCCTTGTAACCGAAAGGTTGCAGTTTCGATTCCCAGGTTGGACACTGCCGTTGTACCCTTGAGCAAGGTACTTAACCTGAATCACTTCAGTATATATCCAGCTGTATAAATGGATAATATGTTTAAAAAAAAATGCTAAAAAGTTGTGTAAGTCGCTCTGGATAAGAGCGTCTGCTAAATGCCTATAATGTAATATAATGTAATGTCTGTGTTAGAGGTGCATGTATCTGTTGTGTATGTGTTAGAGGCGCATGTAGTATCTGCTGTGTTTCTGTGCTAGAGGTGAATGTAGCTGCTGCGTCTCCATACTGGAATTTGCATATATTTGTTACCTCCATGCTGTGGCAGCTGCAAAGACTAATGTTATGTCATTCTGACCCACTGTAAAATGTAATCAGTGTTGAGGCAAAAAAGGTTACAAAACCAATTAGGAAAGCATGTATTAGAAACTAGAAAGTGTACATATGCAGCCTAATGAATTGCCATGATCCTGGTTTCCTGGAATGATCCATTTTCCCAATTGACTCTTAAAAGTGTGGAGGGCTTGTTTAGTTTTTCCATGCATTCCATGGCTTGGTGGGTCAGGGGAACTCTCGCACGTGCTCAGTGTGGGCCACTGATGGCAAAATTTGCGTACCACATGTTCACAATACTTAAAGCGAGATTATTTGAATGTGCACATTCCTTATTGTATTTTTCATAACCTTTTGCAACTAAATTTACTTTTGCAAGTTGTAAAGGAATGTCATTTTACCAGTGTTCTATTGTTTGTGATCATGATGTGGTTTGTCAGAGCAATAATGGAGTACCCAAGAAAATCTCTAACCAATCAGGGGCAAATGTGTGCCTGCTGTTTCAACAGACATTTCAAACATTTTAAATTCTGACAAGACTATGTGCTGGATTGTGTGTGGCTCTGTGTTGATGTGTGGGGACTGATAACACATTTAAAAAGGTCTTAAAATGTAAATTCAAATATATTTTTTGTCGTGAGATTGCATTTTTTTTTTCTTTACTATGGATTTCTGAACCTTCATTGACAAACGAGCCTGGATGTGTGTAGAAACAATCAAAACTGACACTTTATTTTTTTTTCCATTCTCAGTTTTTCAAATCACATGCGACATTTGGCTGGAATTTCACACAGATAAACAGCTACGACATAAAATTATTTTAAACAGAATGCTGTCTTTGGCAGCCACAGTGTGTTTGCTGCTAAAGACCATTTATATCCATTTACCCCTGTATAGCTGCTCCCATTACGTCCCCTGTTGGTACGGGCTGAATTATGGGGGTCTGGGGAGTGTTGAACCCCCTGAATGAGACCACATCCCAGCTATAAGCATCAAAAATCTAAAGTCTGGGGAGGAATGTCTATGTACATCTGTAGCCTGTAAATCTGAACAGAATGGTTCATTGCTAACACGGATACCCCCCCAAGTAGCTAATGGTCTTTTTTCATGGATGAAACCAATCACTTCTGCCATGCCACAGGAGGTGGATGCACTATAAGCAGTATAAGAGTGGCTGTTTAAGTACAAAAGTGGAAGTCAATGTACCCTGTAGTACTGAGTGAGAGTTAGCCATACTACACATGCTCATTGTTATCTGAAAATGCAATAATGAAAATGCATCAATCTGTTAGTCTGAGACAATCTGTCATCTGTTTCTATGACTACAATTGTGGGAGGGCAGCACACATAACCGACACTGGTTGCAGTGTTAAAAATAATAAAACAAAAAAGTAAATTAATTTGGAACTTCTGGCAACACTGTTATCACGCCTTTGCTGTTCTTATAATTGGCCTGCTGGTTAACACTGAGCAATCTGTGATAGGTGAAATACAGATAATGTGAAATTGACTATCAGTTAAATTATATACATATACACAGCTAGTAACTGCATGAATTATAAACAATCCCGTCTCATCTCAGAAACATTACCTCCGGATGCTTTCATACAACCAGTCCTGAACTGATTTATATTGATTTTAATAAAACACTAGATTGTTGGTTACTATGAACCCACACCCTGAGCCAGCCAGATGAGGGTGGGCTCAGGGTGCAGACCCTCCTTGTTTTCGATATTCCAAAAATATTTTGTTATTCACTGCAAAGATTCACATTTTAAGAGCTTTATGCAAACTCCATACTTCTCGAGGCAACTCAGAACCTCATACAACCTCTCGACATGCTCTTATCAAGAACTTGTCATGATGAGAATGCCATCAAGGAAATTATTTTCAGAATTTGACTTTACATCCAGCTCAGGGTGTCTTTCAGGTAGGCTGAGATGCATGTAGAAACCAGTTGTCAGACAGTGGGAAGGTATGAAAGAGTTGAGTGTCATCAGCACAGCAGTGATATGACAAGCTTTGGGCTGTGAGGAAAGGGCCAAGGGATGTACTGCCGAGGGAGAAGGAGGAGGAGACCAAGGAGAAAGCCCTGGGGGACGTCTGTCGAGAGGTCATGGGGTGTTGAAACTGTGCAACCTCTAGTGACCTGGAAGGAATGTCCAGCAGGGTATGACGCAATCCAGGCAAGGGCTGTGCTGCAGATTCCCACTGAGAGGTCAAGAGAAATCAGAACTGGTGAAAGGAAGGCTGCTCAAGCAGACTGGAGGCCCTTACTGAGAAAGAGGAGCACTGTTTCTGTGGAGCAGCCAACCCTGAGGCCAGACTGGTGGGGACTCATGGGTTGTTCTGACATGTGAGGAAAGTAGGTTAAATAAGAAGGTTAATTGGAGATGGGAGCAGAGAGACTGGTCAGTAGATAGAGATGTCACAGGGATCTGGGGTGGGTTTCTACAGCTAAGCCTGCTTGTAGGATGAGGGAAAAACAGCCAGCGGATAGGGAGGAGTATACTGGAGAGGAACTAAATGGAAGTAGGAGTGATGGACTGGAGGAGAGATGAGAGGATCAGGTCCAGAGGACAGGTGATCAGATGGTATAGGTTATTTATTCAGGTTTGGAAGCTTTAAATTCTGACCACCTCTAAGTAGTTGACTGGTGTAAACTGGGTCTAATTGAAAAGTCTTTTTCCAAACCTCACTAAGTCCAGTTTTGATAAACCATATTTTTCAAGGTGGGTACAATTTTTTTGAAGTTTTACACTATTATTCTTAGGGATTTAAGTATACAAATGGGATTTTTCATGCAAAATAAAACTCCACCAATTTAACATGCACAAAAATGTTGACTTTCTCAAAATTGGTAAAAGTGGGCTGAGTGAGTTTTGGAAAAACACTCTTCAATTGCTCAAATAAATTATACAAAATGTGTATAGACTTAATAGAAATTTATTAGCCAAATCCCCATTTAATGACCCAATATAGCCTACCACCGTTTTTCAATAAACAAGTCTGGAGAGCTGTTTCAACCAAATCATTTTCCAGTGATTTTCAGCTCATTATCATATTAGAGGAAGAAAAACATAAATAGCCTAAATACATGCAAAATTGACTAAATTAGTAAATAAACAGATTAATACATAATTGTTGAAAACATGCACAAAAGAAAACAAAAAAAATATTTATTTGCCAGGTTAATTGCTCCATAGATTCGCTCACTAATCTGCTCAATTCTGGACGCTTCATTCTGAACGCAACATGACCTCTGAGAGGCGGAGCTTGGAATAACAGCGAAATGAGTCCCAGGCACAACTGGAAATCCTTGTGTTTCTGCAGTCATTCGTTAATCTGAGTATCTGGAGTCAGTAATAGGCTATGTGCTGTTTAATTTGTCATGCAGGTTTACTTTTCAATTAATGACCTCGGGGATCCCCGGCTAGCTAAAACGTCTCCCTGCTAAATAACAAAATCGAACACAGTCCAGATCAGCAGAGCGGAATGCCTGACGTTATTTTAGACCGTGTATTAAAATAGGACCATGGATTAAAATAGAACTGTAGGATTATGTGCAATATATCAGAAATAGAAGGGATCTATGAAGAACTGGAGGAAAGGGTGAAGCAAAAGTTTAATTTTTCTTTTCCCTGGTGACTTTACTCACTACATACATGCTACCCCTTCAATGAGGACGTAATGTAGCATGCTGAAATAAATGTAACCGGCTGGAGCATTATAACAAAATAATGCCTGCTAAATGTAATGTTATAACACCAGGATACAAAGACAGAAATTTCAGAGTAAGCGGCTGTGAAACAGAATTTTCAGGTGTGAGGCTTGAAAGCGCACTGTCGCGTTTACGCATTGTGGCTGAGAATTGTATACGTATATTCAACTAGACTAGTCGAGCTGTAGTTAACTGCGGTCGAAATGGGATCCAGACAGCTCACCAGCTGCCCTGCCTCAAGGCGCAGTTGTCACGGGAGCCGGGAGATGTGCACTCACAGATTTATTTTGCGTCTTTTAATAGCAAGTTGAAGATCCAACTTTGGAATTAAACATGCCCGCCTGTCTAGAACGCGTGCTCTAAATGGTTACCATTATCATTGCTGTACTTATTACATATAATAATAATAATAATAATAATAATAATAATAATAATAATAATAATAATAACTATTTGCAATCTAGTATATGTGTAGACAGCTTCGCTTCTGTCAACACGTTTTCCCGATGCATGTTTCCAAAAAGGAAAGCCTATGGTTTCAGTGTTGGTAGGTAAAGCCGCCGCGTGATTACAATAGTCGCGAAAATTCCGGTCTTTATATGGAACAAGTATTGAAAAAGCACACCTAAAGTTAACTTAAGTCTTGCCCCCCCCACCAATTTACACCCTATGAAATCGCCAGGATTCCATTCCGAAAGCTCTGATTCGCTGGTTCTCCTCCTGTGCGTTTTCAGATGAGTTTCCCCCCATTATTTCCCTGATCCTGCGCGTGGACCGAGAGAGGGGGCATCCTCAGTAATCAAATAGGCGCGCCGAGCTGCCAGATCGGAGGAGCGCAGAGAGGGCTCTTCCATTCCGAAATAACCATCGGGAGGAGTTAACACCGCAGACTTATGGCTGAATAAATCCATAAAGTTTTTATATTAGTGGAATCGTGCCTATTCCCCTACTGGCCAGACGTTGTCACCAGTATTAAACTTATTTGTATGAACTGATCAACATTAGCTGTGGCTGTGATTTGTCGCCATGGATACCCGCGTGCGATGGAAAGTACAATCGTGGGCACCGGACCTGGTCCTTACATTAGCAACAGTTCTTATTTTTCTCACCCCGGAAGTCCATTCAGGTAAGTGGCACTTTGCTGTGTCGTGTCTCAGCACCTTTATAGGCTACAGACTTTATTTCTTGTAAGAGATTTTTTTAACAGCCCTATATATATCCGACAACATTCCCAGTGAAAATAGATGAGCGCATCCCACGACATTTTTAGATTCACAAAGGAAACTTTTTGAACGTTTAGGGAATGTCATCTGATCACGTTTTACCCTAGCCCTTTCTATATAATGGCAATTCTTCTCTGTGGGTGCCGTGTTCACTTGTGTCATCACCTTCCCGTCCCTGTTGTTTCCATATACAGATTAATGTTTTTCTCCAACAAACTGAAAGCTCGCATTCCTCCTATTGCAATGTTAGTTGTCAGAGCCTAACGATGAAGCACTTGGCTCTTAAATGAATACCATAAGGCTAATGACAAACAGATGTATTGGACGTGAAGGTGTGCAAAAGGTGCGTTTTGTTCACGTCGTTTTGTGACAGGCTTAGATCTATAGGAGACCTCCAGGCCTACCCTAATCCAAATACATTTTTGCAACAAACAAAACTTTGTAAAACATGTGTCTGATACAAAAGCAAGGGCATCCTTCAGGATGCACTTCCTGACCAAGTGCTTGGATGACAGAATAAAAGGACGGTGAAAGGGGCCCTGCTTGAAACACTGATGTGAGAGCAGCCATGGTTGTCCATTAGAACTGTGCCTGACACGTTTAAGTACAGCGTCTTCATCATATTTAATTGAGTGTCAAATTCCATTTGTATTCGTATATACAAAAAGATAAGACCATTCAAAAGACTTTTCGGCATCTACTGCACAATATAGATATATTATAGCACACTGCTGAATGCAGAATATGTAAGAGGCATCATGCATTATCAGACAAAAATATATTTTGTAAGTGAATCTGCTTGATTCAAATGAAACATTTTATACTACCTATTCCAAATGATAGCAGAACACCTTGGAAGATCATTTGATGTCGGAAGTGATTAAAGACAAAAGTTTTTTTGAGCAATGGATCTTTCCCTCGTTTATATATTAGTGAATTTATTGCTTTGTTTGCATCTCAACTGAAGACCCACATTTTGTTTAATTAAGTATAGTCATAGTGGACCCAGTTCATACAAAATATGATATTGAATTTCAGATTTCAGACACCATCTATACCCTTAATTTCTTGCAAAGCTCTCCGGTAGCTTCTATGGAAATGGGTCTGATTAATGTAAATGATAAGTAAATATATTGATTGATTGATTACGTGATTGGTTGGTTGGCTGATTAACTGATTGATTTACTAATTGAAGGTTAAAATAAGAACAGCCCAGACTGCAGTGATGTGTTTAGGCATGGTAGCAGTGTAGACTTTAGGCAGTGTAGACTTTGTATCACTAAAAATAGGGTACAAAAATATCCCGCTACAAACCTCCATCAGCCACTGTCTGTACCAGGGCAGCGAGTGCTAAGACAATCAATGCTAAGGCATCTACCTGTCACCAGGGCAGGGCACACACACCTTTGGGATTGTCTGCTGTGGGGCTGTTACAGGAAGTGGATGTGGATGTAGTTATATGATCATATGAAACACCAGATGGGACACACCCACACTCCTGAGAGCAGTAATTCAGCCTGGCTAGTTTAGTGAAAAGGAAAGCAAATATATAGCATGATGGAACAGCTATCCCATTATGCTTCATTTAACCCTTAGATGCATGGCTCGCCCAACATACATTTACATGGGCGGGGTCACCAGTGACCCCAAGGAGAGAACCTTCCTTTTTCCCTTCTTAATGGTACTTAATATTTAAATATTTAATTAATTATTTATATTATGAATTTGACAATGTAAAACAATTTTTATGAGTTTTTATTATTTAAAATTTTTATGTCTAAATTTTATAATTTTGTCACATTTTAATACTTTCTAACAAATAAATCACAATATCATATCAGGAAAATAGCTTAAACTTTGCTTTCATTGATACATTGTGCACAGTAAATACATTTCTGACAATAACAAGATAGGAATCAAAGTTGGCAAAATAATTCCCATAGAAAATTATTGGGTAAATTACACATAGTGACACAAAGTAAATCCCTCAAATTCTTCAAAAAACTTCTAATTGGTGAGTGTTCAGAACAAATGACTGTAGGAATACATGGAATGTCAGATGATCAAATGTATCTGTTGAGGAGATATTGACAAATAACAAATGCTTGGGGTCAAAATTGACCCCACCCATGCATCTAAGGGTAAGATCCAGGATTTTGAAAATCAGTATCTGAAAATGAATTAATCTTATATTTGGGCTGTGGGAAATAGTGCTATATCTGGGCAGTAAGACTTTGTACTATATCTTGGTTTTTACACCATCTGCATTTGGCCTTTTGCTTCAAAATTGGTAGACAATTGTTAAATATCTATTAATTGAATAGAATGTCTGTGTTGTGATTGGCTGACACCTCTGATATGTTCTCTTAATGCCACACTCTCAGGTGTGTTGGTAAACCAGAGTGAGCGGTCGGTGGAGCTCTCCTCCAAGCTGACACATTATGTGTTTTATATGGCCCACGGTTGTTCATTAAGTAAAGGTTGGGAAGTGAAAAGAGGAGAGAGTCAAAAGGCCATGAGATTATTATAAAAGATCTTTCATCAAACACATGGAAAAACATTCTGTGAAACAATGTTCTAGAACTGTAAAGACATAGACATGGCAGTTCTGTTTTCACATGTCCGCCTGTAGGAACGTGTCCATGGTAACGAGTGCACCCACAGTGACGAGTGTTTCAGTGGCATTAACGGTGTCCATAACCATAATAATGTAACATGATTCTGCCCAATCCAAGAGCGACACAGGATCCTGAATTAAAAAGAATAATCTTTTTTTTTTAAAGTATAAATAAACCAATAAATAATAATAATAATAATAATGTGTTACATTTTGTGCTTTTTCCCACTGGAATGTTCTACATCTCAATAGCACTCTGTGGTCTCTTTATTCCTATCTGAATCCACTATGAGGACTGTTCCTGTGGTTACTTATCCCACTGGAAATTCTGAATATTTTCGTGCTGGAAACTGAGCTTGTGAAATAATATTATGTTTTTATTTCCATAGGTTTCTATAAAGCAACAATGCTGTGGTGCACTTGATCATTATATATTCACAATGCTCACATAGTGTAATATATATAATGTCTGTCTGACACAAACATTGTTACGCGGGCTATGGTTACCGCAGATGGTCAGCACGTGGTGAGTTCTTAGACTTTTGGGGGATTTGGAGTTCCGTGTGGTTGTGGTGATTGTTGTAAAAGAATGTTACTTCCACATGCAGTGGGAAGTAACATTTTATCAGGCCTCCATCTGGAGCACCATTTTATGTAGTGGTGTATCACGTCTTTGATGGTGTCCAGTGGTTTTATACGGCCTGTTTGGCTGGTGGCTAAAGACTGGCTCCAGGGTCCTACTGGTCCACTGCGGGATCAGCGTCCTTTGTCTTACATGGATCAGCTGGTCACGTAGCTGGGTCGTCTCTTTCGGCTGCAGAGTGGTTCTTCTTTCTTGCAATAGGCCTACCGGTTTAGATATCTCTCTGAAACCGACATCTTGACCTCAGGCTTAGGCTGCGATCACACAGGAAGCACTTTGTAGGATGAAAACGCGAGGCGCGCTACCTGTCTTGATTTTATGAAACACTCTGAGAAAGGTGATGGAGGCGTTCTTTTCTGTTGTTGCTAGGCAACCACACTCCTCTCCTGCCAATCATTTGGCCGCCATCTTTAACGGCATTACCTAACTTGTGAAGTCACAACTCCGGATTGGGCTAAAAAATGTAACGTCCAACGTCTCTTCCATCTTCTTCGTTTACAGCGGAAGCTAATAGCAGAATCAAAGGCCAGCCTCTATTTTTATGCGATTGGACAACAGAAAAAAAAATCACAGTGACGTCGGGTGCTTTTTTCTTCAGAACACATCAAGATAAGATCATTTCAGCTTTGTGTGCACCTTAAAAACAGCGAGGCGCCCAGAGTGGATAAACGCGAGGCTCCTGGTGCGAAAAGCAGTGCAGAAAATGCCTCAAACTCATTGAAAATCATTTTTAAAAAGGCACCCCCACCTGCTAAAGCACATCCTGTGTGATCACAGCCTTACTCAAAGTCTTCCGCCATGAGTATTGGACTGAAGAGAGGTTTGCCCCAGCTTACTGGATGAAGTCTCCTATGGTTCATCGCGAGGGCCAGGCCTGACATTTCCATGGCCTAGTCTGGGTAGCAGTATAGATCACACACTCATGGCATATGAGAACATATATTACAGAGGTAAAGAAACATAAATTGAATCCCAGTGTCCCAGATGTGTGCACTAAATTCAATATTCAAAAAGGCACTTTGATCCATTGCCTATGAAAATGGCCCAAAATGCAGTCATTCTGGTGAGGAGAGACAGATTATATTTCACAAATTACAGAACATCCAGTACCTGGGTCCTCAAAATTATCTATCCGTAGTCTATCCAAATAATGTTTCTTTAAGATATGAAGAGAAAAAAGTAACTGATTTATGGCTATTTAAAACGTGGTGATTAATCATTTTATACTGGAAAAATGTAAACTGGCTTAACCAGTGGCTTCTAGCTCTAGAAAAAATCACATATGCAGTAAGTAAATCTGTTTTACAGTGGGGCATTTTCCTACAGTTCTTAAAGAACGGCAAAATGTATGATCTAGGCACATGATCGTGTGTGAGGAACACTTATCCGTCACTATGCTTACAAATATTCTCTCTCGCACGCACACACATATACCAACACACACACACACACACACACACAAATTAAAAGTAGAATAAATAAATAGAGGGGTAAAGAAATGCTCTAATCCCATATAGACAGCAGACCGTCTACTCTAGGAAGTATCACTAATGTCTGACTTATTTGCTTTTGTGTCTTTTGTTTTCTTTATTTTTGTGTTGATTCTGCTGTGATTATATATTACTTTATACTTGTATATATAACGTATTTTTCATTTTCGTTTATAATTTTATGTCTGCCTGTTTTGTGTCCTGTGTTTTTTATTCATTTATTTATTCAATTATTTATTTTTCCCCACTCATATATATTTTCACTGTATTGAGTGTTTGAAAAAAATAAAACTATTATTTTAAAAAAAGTAACTAGCTGACAGCAATCACCCACAAGGTCCCCCTGAGAGGTGTTGGGACCCCATATCTAACTGTTCAATCAATTCTGATTGGTTCAATGTGAATAGCTAGTCCATCCCACAACCAGAGCTATTGGTCAGCTGAGCCATGACACAGGGCAGTATGAGCTGGCTCCTCTTCTTACCTGCTCTTTGGGGGAGGAGCGGGGTGGGGGGGTTACCCTCCAGGAGGGTAATAAAACAACCCCCCCCCCCCCCCCCTACTGATAGCAGAGACAATTATTCTACCTGGAAAGAAGAAAAAAAGGAATAAAGAACGTTCAAAATTAGTGAAACAACATGCACTTAACACATTTAAAAGTGAGAGTCCATGCTGGAAGCTGACCAGAGAGATAAATACAGAAAACTGAGATGAGGCCATGCAGGATGGCAGAGGAGAGCTGTGTCAGCAGGAAGGAAGGAAGGAAGGAAGGATGGACAGAGCTCACAGGCCTGTAATTATCCTTCACACCACCTTTCTTGCACATGTACTGTACATACATTAAGCTGGGTGGAGCGCTTCTGCACATACAGGGACAGATAGGGAATTTTCTACTTTTTCCCCCTGTTAAGCACTCGGCTAGCCGGTTAGCTAATTGGACTCGCTGCTGAGCGGCCATTACAAGCCGGCAGTGTCAGCCGTGCTCATAGCCTTTCCAAGTCTGTGTGCTTCTGTTCTTTGTTTCTCTGTGCAGCGTCTTTGTGACAGTTCTCTGTAAAAATAAAATTGATTTGATATTTCTCGCTGCTTTGGAAGGACATCTCTCCCTGTCAGAGGCGAAATAAGGAGGGAACTAATCGTGCCTGTAGTTTGATGAAGAGAAAAGAGGCTTGATGGGAGTGAGAGAGGGATGGGACTGACGGGGGGGGGGGGGGGGGGGGGGGGGGGGTTCTTTTCTCACCATCCTGTACGGATGATCTGTGAACAAGGGGAATGTGCCTGTAGTACCTAAACAGTTGTGGTGTGTGTGTTTCTGTGGGTCTCTTATGTAGCAGTGGTTGTGTTCTTACTGAATGTGTACATGCTTGTGCGTGTATATGTCTGTGTGTGTGCGTGCATGTCAGTGTGCATGTGTGTGTGTGTGCATGTCAGTGTGCATGTGCATGTCAGTGTATGTATGTTATATACCTAGATTTCCAAAAAGCATTTGATAAGGTACCACATGATAGAGTCATTATCAAAATTAAGACTGTAGGAATTATAGGAAGCATTTCAGAGTGGGTTCGGAACTGGCTACAGGGTAGAACACAAAGGGTAGTTGGGGGGACCTTATCTGAGCAGGGTACTGTGGGAAGTGGAGTCCCACAAGGATCGGTGTTGGGACCTTGACAGGGACATCAAAAGTACATTAGTTAAATTTGCTAATGATACAAAACTGGGAGGTTTAGCTAACAGTTTGGAAGCTACTACAGTAATTCAAGAATATTTAAACAGAATCCAGAAGTAGGCGGAAACCTGGAAAATGAAATTCTACATAGCTAAATGTAAAATTTAACATGTGGGAAATAAAAACAAGACTACTTTAGAGAAACAAAATTGGAATGTGCTCAATTTGAAAAAAGACTTAGGAGTAGTAGTTGATCAAAGCCTTTCTAAGCATTGTGCTGTAGCAGTTTAAAAAAGGCTAGCAGGATGCTAGGATATATAGCCAATAGTATTGAGTATAAATCCAGGGAAGTCATGCTTATGTTATACCTTATATACTTATGACAATAACTTTGTCAGACCACACTTAGAGTACTGTGTTCTTGGACACCGTATTACAAAAAAGTTATAGAGGCTCTGGAAAAGGTCAAAAGAAGGGCAACTAAGTTGGTTCCTGGTATGAAAGATAAAAGTTATGAGGAAAGACTTAGGATACTTAAGCTCTTTAAGCTTAGTAAAAGGAGACTTACGGGTGATTTTATAGAGCCATTTAAATTCATAAAAGGGATTAATAAAGTGAACTACAGGATATTCTTCTGAGTTCTGTTAGTAGAACAAGGGGGCATAGATGGAAATTAGCAAAAGGTAAATTCCGCACAGACATTAGGAAGTACTTCTTCACATAGCGAGTAGTCACTGTGTGAAATAGCTTGCCAGGTTATGTAATAGAGGCAGAAACTTGTTTTCAAGACCAGGCTTGATATGGTGCTGGATACTATCTAGATTGTAGGGGAGCACTAGGTACCCTTCAGGGGTAGGGATGTGCCTCTTTAGTGGAGATGTTCAGTACTGAGTACTGTGCCCTATGTATGTGCTGTGCATGTGTGTCTATGTGTGTGTGTGTGTGTGTGTGTGTGTGTGTGTGTGCACTGTGCAGGTTTGCTAACTCTTACGCTTTTGGCTTTTAGGCTCTCACGCTACGCAAACACCTCTCACAGCAAATAAAAAGACCGCAACTAAAAACAAAGCCGTTTCCCTGATTAAAAATCAGCCATTCACAAATTATGTATCAGCTCGCAGGGCAAAGTAAGATTGGTTCATAAACACTCACTCCAGCCACGTGACCAAATTTGGAAACCCTGGTGTGTGTGCGCACACGCGTGTGTGTGTGTGTGTGTGTGTGTGTTCAGGGCAGCCATGGAGAAAGGTCATATTTGTATTTTGGATTACAGACCACTAACTGACCACTGGTTTTAAGCTCTGTACTCAGCGCTGGTCTAGATTGGCCTCATATGTGAACGGTTTGATTTAGTTCTCCCTCTCAAAACAAACATTGTTGATTTGGGCTCATTGTTTCCTTAGCGCAAAGACATATCCCCTTGTCTAATTTTGATAGTACTTTAAGTATTTCTATCGGTGGAAATTCTGACTTGTTTTCAGTTTTTCCCGATTTGTTGCATCAGTGAAAAGAAGGAACCAGATAAATATAATATCCATATGCATAATGTGCAATGTACAAATGCAGTTTTGTCAGTAGTGCTCTGAGACACAGGGATGTTTTTGCTTGTGTGTTTCTGTGCTGTGAGACACAGGCATGTTTTTGCCTGTGTGTCCTGTGCTGTGAGACACAGGGATGTTTTTGCTTGTGTGTCGCTGTGCTGTGAGACACAGGGATGTTTTGCTTGTGTGTCTCTGTGCTGTGAGACACAGGGATGTTTTTGCTTGTGTGTTCCTGTGCTGTGAGACACAGTGATGTTTTGCTTGTGTGTCTCTGTGCTGTGAGACACAGGGATGTTTTGCTTGTGTGTCTCTGTGCTGTGAGACACAGGGATGTTTTTGCTTGTGTGTTCCTGTGCTGTGAGACACAGGGATGATGCTGTTCATGTTTTTGTGCTGTGAGACAGAGGCATGCTGTGAACATTTGAACATTAGGCTTACATCTGCCATCTGCCTCCCTGTCATCACCGGAACCAGCTTTTATTTTTGGATGAGGGGACAGGGAATAGGTATAGTGTCTTTAAATAGAGGAGAGATTTAAAATATATATTTATATACACTCCATCATCAGTCCAGCAGGCTTGGCCAGTGGGACAGTAATTTGGAGTGCATGCTGACCTCCTGCCCTCAGAAGAGCTAGGCCGATACTCATGTGCTCCTCTCAGTCACCTGACTCTGTGATGATTTGTGACTTTATTTCTGTGACCTACACCCTCAAACTGGGTGTTTGACAACATGGGAGGGGGGGCAACATTGACCTGTTGCCCAGATAATGACGCTGACTTCCTGTCTGAACATTCCAAACTCTGGAATATGGGGATGCACCAATACCAGAAATATTGCTCAGTGATTGGCTGTGTGTGTTATTCCAATGTAAACTAATCTGCTTTGTGATTGGTTATGTGCTATTCATTTTTATTTATTTTAGTTGATAATAATAATAATAATAATAATAATAATAGTAACTAGAATGGCACTCAGAGAGATGCTACACCCGTGCATGGGGCTAAAACTGTGATCTTGCACTGTGAAGTTGGGCATTGACCGATTGGGGGAAAAAATTTCAGATTCAGGTCATTGCCTGAATCATCCCAAAGTTTCATCACAATCTGAGTAGAACTGTTAGAGTTATGGATGATAGGGACACAAACACAGACAGACACACGCACAGACAGGAGCGAAAACAATACCCCCTGTTTGCGCTACGTGCGTACGGGTGTAATAATAATATTTTTTTTATTTTTCAATGTCAAATGTGTTTGTGTTGACTGTTGACTAGATAAAGCACTGTTTCTCTAAAACTACTTATGTCAGTTCAGTCTTCGAACAAAGAAAATATCGGCAGATAATATTGGTTATCGAAACTTTTACCTTCTAGTAATCCGTATCAGCGACAAAATGTTGTTATTGGTCGGGCCCTAATTGTGTAACATTGATCTTGCCGAAACTCACTGATCCGAGAGTGAGCTTTTCCAGAGAGTGTGTACATGCTATGACCTGTACTGTTTATAATGCACATTTTGGGGTGATGAGCTATTTAAATTCGGAACAGGGCTGTTGTAAATTCTGATTGCCGATTCTCTGTGTAACAGGAAACAGATCGTACATCTCACAACTGGCTGGGCATCTTTACTGACCTATATTCACTATACAGTGGGCCAATGAGGACATGGCTACAAGTGTGTTTGTGTTTATGTCTGAGAGAGAAAAGAACATTGCAACAGGATGGTATATGCATTTGTACTATATATGTTCACATTTGTTTCTGTGATTGATAATACGGTACTTTATCACTAAACTGTATTACAATTAATATTTGTAGAGAACAAAAAATGAAAACAATAAGTGATTGTGTATTGTTGTGGGACATGTTAACTTGGTATTGGTGGAATTATACCCTTATACCCTTAGGGTGTATGCTTCATTTAAACATTGCAGGTACACTGTTGTGCACACTGGAGCTGTCAAAATCACATACATTGTTGGCAGAGGTGGCAGAAGCTATAAATGCTGTGATGCATTACATTGGATTATTGTTCTACAATTCTCTAT
This sequence comes from Synaphobranchus kaupii, assembly GCA_029718625.1. NCBI lineage: Eukaryota > Metazoa > Chordata > Actinopteri > Anguilliformes > Synaphobranchidae > Synaphobranchus > Synaphobranchus kaupii. The sequence continues at coordinate 13,567,588 of CM056376.1, forward strand.
GTATACTGCATCTGTCCCTATCAAAAAAAAAAACTTGAAATGAAATCCAGGGGACATAAAGTAAAACTCCTCCCCAGTATTTTGCTCCAATCACCTGGATTTGCTAATTAACATAATTATTTAGCCAGGAGGTAGAACTAATTAGTGAAATCAGCTGGCTGAGTCTATGGGTGGAAGAAATACATGGCAGGACTTTTACTTTCTGTCCCCTGGATTTCCACCTCTGAATGTTAGGAGATCAAGCCCACATAAAACAAAGGAAAAGACGTTGGATTGAAAAATAGCATTTCACTGTTCAATAGATTTTCAGAAAAGTAGGTAACATTTAGCACCTGAAAACACTGACAACTATCTTGACAAATGTAATCGGTAGAAATATTGGTTTTGCTGGAGAGCAGGCTCATAAATCTGTCCTCAAGGTTGAAAATTCAATTTCATGGCAACTAAACAGCTAACAAAAGGCTATAATGTGCGGATAAAACCAGTTTGGATTTGCAAACGAACTAGCAAGCTAGTTAATTTGCAAGCAAGCTCACTAACTATTTAGCCTAACTCACAACATTTTGTAGCTTGCTCGCTTGAATCCATAGCATTTCATTAGCAAAGCAAGGTAATGTGATTTGAGCTGGTCATCCAGCTAGCCACATAGCTGAGGTAGCTATTTCGCTAGCTATCTGCTTTATTTTGCATCATTTGAACGCTTAGTTACATTGGTAGCTCCCTTATTATATACATGATGTGGCAGAAGGCTAATGAGTAATGATAATTAATGATAACATTAAAACAACACAATAATATTATGACAACTTGCTAGCTAGTGGTGCAGTATCTATTGCTGAATCCGGCTGGCTAGCATCCTGGTTAGCACAGCGAAGGTTGACGATGACAAAATTATATTTAAAAAAAATAAAATAAATCTTTTCGACTTAAAGACTTGTAGTTACGATTGAGTCATGTTTTCAGCTCTTGATCAAAGATAGTGGAGGAAGTGATAAGATGGGAATGTTCATTTGCATTTCATTGGGGCACAGTAACTGTAAGTTGTGGTCAAGTTGTGGATCTAACTGACCATGCTGTGAGACTGCATGTTCATTGCATTCGTTGCATTTATTTTTTTCACAGTGAAATTTTCGTTCAATCCGGTCACACCGTTTGAAAGTGTTAAAACTCGCAATTCTCTATAAGCTATTTTACGATCCCAATGTTATGGTGACAATGGTTCTTTATTTTGTAACATGATACAAAACAGGGTAGATCAAAACGATGACCCCAATACGTTCAGTGATGCCACATACTGAGCCCCAAAGCTTGTTGGACGATATGATGGATGCTCTTGTGACACCTCAGAGGTGTAGAGTTCACCATGACGCCAATTTGCAGGGGTACACGCAGAATGTATTTATTTTACGAGCCCTTAGTGGCTTCATTCATTTACTCTCCTTTCCAAACATTGCCGGGTGGGCCCCAGCTGTGATCTCATGATTTAAGACTTGGGTACCAGGGTTGATTTTAAAGTAGTCGTTGTGGCCCTCTTAAAATATTTAAGTTGTTTCTCTCCATCACCTCTATAACAGCTCTGTACAGTAGCTGCGAATATTTATTATTTTAGAGTACACAGCCTTGATTCTCTTTCCCTCTTTTCTTCACGTTGTTCCGAAAGCGTGGAGAGATGAGGTGTTAAATTATGGTACCCAGTATGGTCCAGATGTGTCACCCCCTTTTTAGGTCAGAGAAAAGCAGTTCTCAGATCTGAGGGAAAGGAGGCCTTCCTGTACTAAAGGAGTCCCTGCAAACTGAGGACCACATGTCCCTTTATGAAGCCTCCCTTCTGTACTAAAGGAGTCCCTGCAAACTGAGGACCCCATGTCCCTTTATGAAGCCTCCCGTCTGTACTAAAGGAGTCCCTGCAAACTGAGGACCCCATGTCCCTTTATGAAGCCTCCCTTCTGTACTAAAGGAGTCCCTGCAAACTGAGGACCCCATGTCCCTTTATGAAGCCTCCCGTCTGTACTAAAGGAGTCCCTGCAAACTGAGGACCCCATGTCCCTTTATGAAGCCTCCCGTCTGTACTAAAGGAGTCCCTGCAAACTGAGGACCCCATGTCCCTTTATGAAGCCTTTCTTCTGTACTAAAGGAGTCCCTGCAAACTGAGGACCCCATGTCCCTTTATGAAGCCTTTCTTCTGTACTAAAGGAGTCCCTGCAAACTGAGGACCACATGTCCCTTTATGAAACCTTTCTTCTGTACTAAAGGAGTCCCTGCAAACTGAGGACCCCATGTCCCTTTATGAAGCGTTTCTTCTGTACTAAAGGAGTCCCTGCAAACTGAGGACCACATGTCCCTTTATGAAGCCTCCCTTCTGTACTAAAGGAGTCCCTGCAAACTGAGGACCACATGTCCCTTTATGAAGCCTCTCTTCTGTACTAAAGGAGTCCCTGCAAACTGAGGACCCCATGTCCCTTTATGAAGCCTCTCTTCTGTACTAAAGGAGTCCCTGCAAACTGGGGACCCCATGTCCCTTTATGAAGCCTTTCTTCTGTACTAAAGGAGTCCCTGCAAACTGGGGACCCCATGTCCCTTTATGAAGCCTTTCTTCTGTACTAAAGGAGTCCCTGCAAACTGGGGACCCCATGTCCCTTTATGAAGCCTTTCTTCTGTACTAAAGGAGTCCCTGCAAACTGAGGACCCCATGTCCCTTTATGAAGCCTCCCGTCTGTACTAAAGGAGTCCCTGCAAACTGAGGACCCCATGTCCCTTTATGAAGCCTCCCTTCTGTACTAAAGGAGTCCCTGCAAACTGAGGACCCCATGTCCCTTTATGAAGCCTCCCTTCTGTACTAAAGGAGTCCCTGCAATCTGAGGACCCCATGTCCCTTTATGAAGCCTCCCTTCAACACAGTTGCCTGCAGCATGCCTACAGCATCTTTGTGAGCTGTGTAGTTGACATTGGCAATATAGAGGAAATAGAGGACACTAGTAAATACACTTAGAATGCTTTTTGGATTTCAAATTTTTACTTTGTATAACAGGGAAAATATTATATAATTTGTTGCAAGGTAATTTTACTTTATTTAATCCAACTGTATTCAAGTAATGATGCTTAATTCACAAGCAAATAAAGTACTGCAAAGCTGCAATGGGATATTTGTCAAATTTCCAGCTGCAATGATAATCATGGTATCCATTGTAGTAGCGGGGTGTTTAAAAGTGTGAATATACAGTGAGCTCCATAATTTGTTGTAGTTATATCAAAAACATCATTTTAATTATATCATACACTGGAATAATGCATGTAATTTTTTATGCCTTTGTGAGCTTTCCACTAATTAGACAGGTAACTTGCTAGTAATCACATTACTTTACAATAGCACATGATAACGTAGCGTAATAAACAACAGTGAAAACAACGTAACCTTAGAAGTGAGCTGTCGCCGAAGGCAGCTCAAAAAGCAATGAATTTGGGACACACTTTCAAGGCAGGATGACGTCGCGTAAGATCAATCTTTACTGTTATTCATTACGCTACGTTAGCATGTTCTATTGTAAAGTAACGTCATATAGTTGCGGCGCCTAAGTGATGTAGAGTGCCACTAGTACTGTAGAGTGGAACGTTTTTTAACCAATCCCTCGACCCCTCAATCCCATAGGCCCTAGAATCATTGCTTTATGACATCATAGCACATGAGTAAAATAAGAGCCCTTGCCAAGGGCTTAAGGGGTAACTTTGGAACACAGCTAATGTCTCCCCTTAGATAATTTCCCTGCATAATGTGTCCATGTAGAATGTCTCCATGCATAATGTATCCCTCTTGAATGGTTCTTTGCATATTGTGTACCCCACTCCCTACATTACGGTATCACTGTAAAACAATCTGGCAACAAATGTTGCACTCTGTCAGATTAGTTTGAACACCATCAGTTTAATTACCATTGTTTATTAACACCAGGGTCTAAGCGCTCACTCCTTTACTCTTTAACACAAATGTTGTAGGTGTCAGGAACTCCCTCGTGCCACAGAATGAACACAGCAATCCCCTGGCTGAGGAGGCTGTGCGTGTGTGTGTGCGGTGGGGATCTTAGGAGCGTTGGGTGCAATTCTGTAGAAATCATTTTGCGGGAGCGTGTTGGCTGTGTGTGGTCTCTGATTGGCCCAGATTGAGATGGTGCAGCTGTTACAGGTCCAGGGGGAGTTTTTGGGAGAATATTGAAACGCAGCTTCAATAAGCAAAAAGCAGCCATTTCCTTTTTAATCTCTATCAGCCTGTTCATTTCTATGTCTTGTTAATGAAATATTAAGTAATATTGATTGATGATTACATGACATTACTGTTTTGTTTTGCAGTTAGGAAGGATTTAGTATAAGGAGCTTTTCTTAGTAGACACAACTCTCTCCTAAGCAATTTATAAATATATATAATATAATAATATAATATTTATTGACACTATTAATAAACACTTTAAATCATTTGTTTCTCTGTTATGCAGTACTAATAAGGTAACAGATTAACAAGGATCAATAAGCATTGAGTGATATTTGCTTTAGTATAGGCTATGAAATTATTATGAATCATGTTTCATGAATGTGTCATGAATTGTTCATTAATGTAAATTGAAATGAAGAGTTACCAAATATATTTCCTTGCTGGTTTCAGAAATGTGTTTAAGCTATTCACGTGTGTGTGTGTGTGTGTGTGTGTGTGTGTGTGTGTGTGTGTGTTCAGGTCAGTGTGAAAGCCATCTTGCCATGTTCAGGTCAGAGTGAAAGCCGTCTCGGTGTGTTCAGGTCAGCATTCAAGTGAGTGTGAGATCCGTCTTGCTGTGTTCGGGGGCCATGTTCAGGGCCCCAGTTCCAAATAACTTTGGAATGTAAGCTTGCACAATGTTACGTTTCAAGGTTGTTCAGTTATAATATTTGAGTAGTAGAAAGGTACAAATTATAATAGCTTGACACTGGAACTGCATTATTTTTGCCTTAATGACACACATCCCTATGTGAATGGTCTGGGACACTTGTTAGATACAAGGTTTTTGGGAAACTCTTTGAATATTATGTGTGTATTACAAGGGGTCTAATCATGAACTTTGCATTAGGGGTGTGCAGCAATGCCACTGTCTGTATCTGTATCTGTTCAACCATCAAAAACATCTGTATGTGTATCTGTATTCGGATTAGAAACCGGAAGTGGGTGTGGCTTCAACCGGAAGGTGTGTTACATATAGGAAATTAGCTCTTTTCTAGTCTAAAATGTATTATTGCAATTTATGAGTATTCACCCCCTCACTGTCTTGTTTTTCTTTTCAAAACTTTTAATAAGAACTATATTCTGTGCTTTATACTTATTTATCTATTGTTTTGTTTTGTTCAAAGTTGTGTTTGTTGACCTATTTGAACCCCCCACACCCTAACTGGGGGACACTGAACAATAATTGTGTATAAGAACTGGAAAAAATCTGAGGTACAATATATAATCAACTCAGAATGAAAAGGCAGTTTTATAAAAACATCAAACCATTTCATTATACATTTTAATGGAAACAATTTCCACAATAACAGCCCTTTCTGCCTGTTGTGATTTCATATTGTACTTTTTTGGTTATTTTTATTTTACTATATGAACTTGGATACATAAATGATTATGTATAGTAGTATTATTATAATTACTATTATTATTATTATGCTATATAAAATTCAAGGAGAAGACTTAAGGATTATAGCCTAATGATTTATTGAGAAAACCACTCTAAATGAAAAAAGTAAAATGAAAAGTCCAACAAGATGCATTTCTGAGCTAGCAGTAACAACAAAGTTGTCGAACACCTGAAAATCTTTTAATTCAAGAAAATGAAAAAAAGTCTGGGTATGGCTGCATTTCAACAGCTTTTAATATGCTTTTATTATTCCATTGGTTAAACCGATCACCGCAACAAGCCTAGTTAAAAAAAAAAAATTCTGCAGTGTAAAACATCACATTTTTGTTTTATTAATTGCATTGCAAGTTTGGGCTCATGGAATGGCGAGATTGACGGAATAACACCAGAAGGCTGTCTCTAACGGCGACAGGGAATAAGCACAGGTGTCAGCCTTAAAGGTTGTATCAGCGATTTTGGGTCGAAACATAAATGATCACATTCATCTGATTTTTCCTCACGATCCGCTAGCTGCCCGCCCCATAAGCAGGCCGTCAAAAAACCACGTCTTTGTAGGCAGCCTATGCTCCGAGATCGTACACAAAAACAAATGGTACTACCAACCACTCAAAACCAAAATAAACAGTATTCCAACCAATCACCGACAAGGGGTGGGTGATACTAATACGCTAATACTCTTATCTCGCTGAAATCTTGACGGATTTACAAACGGTTTGGTTTCTTACAAACGTTATTAACGTGGTTATAATTCTGGATGCTTGAACACTATTTTTTAAAGCATAACATAATTGGCTCTGAGCTGAAGCTGGCTCTGTTTGTTTGGGATTTCGCTTCAGAAGTGACGTCACCCAAAATCGCTGATACAACCTTTAATGTTTAATATCTGAAAGGGCTCTGAGCATGTGCCAATGAGTGACACTCCCCCTTTTCTTCTCCCTCCCTGCAGCTGAACCTGCTGATCTCCTGAAGATATTAGATTTTCACAGTCTACCAGAAGGTGTGACAAAAACAACAGGTCTCTGCGCACACAGGAAGTCTACCAAAGGACCTGATGTGGCTTATAGAGTATCCAAAGAAGCCCAGCTTAGCGTACCCACCAAACAGCTTTACCCAGGTGAGTGTCTGAGCCAAACAGCTTTACCCAGGTGAGTGTCTGAGCCAAACAGCTTTACCCAGGTGAGTGTCTGAGCCAAACAGCTTTACCCAGGTGAGTGTCTGAGCCAAACAGCTTTACCCAGGTGAGTGTCTGAGCCAAACAGCTTTACCCAGGTGAGTGAGCCAAACAGCTTTACCCAGGTGAGTGTCTGAGCCAAACAGCTTTACCCAGGTGAGTGTCTGAGCCAAACAGCTTTACCCAGGTGAGTGTCTGAGCCAAACAGCTTTACCCAGGTGAGTGTCTGAGCCAAACAGCTTTACCCAGGTGAGTGTCTGAGCCAAACAGCTTTACCCAGGTGAGTGTCTGAGCCAAACAGCTTTACCCAGGTGAGTGTCTGAGCCAAACACCTTAGCCAGGGGGGGGGCTTGGTCACATGGTAATGTTGCTGTAGGTAATAGCATGCTCAGTATGTGATTTCAGGTTTAAATCCTCAATAACCATAATGACACAACTGTGATATATAAAACCCCCTACTCACAATAATATAACACAGTTTATTGCAATTTCACCATACCCTGGATTCAATTAAGTGGTGTGGGGTGGCATGGTGTGGATGACCGAATGAAGTAGGCCATTGCTTTTGTTCCTGCTGTATCACGTTAAGCATGGGAATGAGTCTGAGCTAAATTAATTGAGAGAGAACATAGTTGAGAGAACATTTTCACTTCCAATGGCAGAAAGGTTGAAAGGTTAACACCACTTTCCTGTTTGAATGCAACACAAACCATCTCGTTCAAAAGGATTTGTCATATAGTTGGCAAGGTAGCAAATATAGACACACCTCTACACCTGCATCACGATCGCAAGGGTAAACTGTGGCACACTGTCTGTTTCCTACTTTAGTTTTTTGGATGTACACAAGATCCACACAAGCTCCTTTCTCAACCACAGGCAGAAATCTATAACACCTATGGACATTGTAATACGCTATGACCCAATAGACAAAATGTCAGCGAGTGACCAGTAATTATTAAGTTTCTTGTTACTTGACCTTCATTATAGTGATACATTATAATGCATTATGGGTATATAGGATATAGGGCATCACGTCTGTTTGTAACTTTGCTTATACTGAATTATGACAGTATTATGATTATTATTGTTTTTATAATGCATTTTAGACTTCACAGAAACTATTGCCTTTCAGATGTTTCACAGATGTTCAGTTGTATCCCACTGAAAAAAAATATTATTTCACTCATTCACTCCAAGCATGTACCCTGGAAATCCAAAATGTGAGGACAGAATGTAAATTATACTGTGTTCAGAACCAGAACTGTTATTCTACTCTTTCTATCTGAGTTGAAAACCTCTTAGATATACTGTATGTTTATCATTAAACGTTGTTGGTGAATGTAATCTAACAGGACATATGCCACAACAAATGCAATCAGAAGAACTTCCATTACCATATCATGATGGACCTCCTGAGAATCCGTAACTGTAGAATGTTCTCACTCTGGATCTCCTTCTCCGATACACTATTGTTTCCACTGGAGTGTGGCTCACCTTAATAAGCTAACGTGGGAAACCCAAATCAAAAACCTGTTGCAAAATGGCTGATTATTTGTCAGACTATTATGAGGATGTTGAGTCTCTTCACTTCCTTTAACAGGGTTCAATTCCTTTGTGATAAGGCATGCCTCTGCAACCAGCCAGCTCTCTGCTAAGTGGTTCGTCCACCATGCTGCTATTAGCAGCTTCCATAGCCTCTTCCTGAGCCTCTCCCTATGCTTATACACTTTCTATTGGACTGTTAGGCCCTGGTGCAGATCGTCCTCTGGCTTCCTTCTCTTTTGTTGCCTTCAGCTCCCTAGATCTTTTGTCCCCTAAGAGTTTTGACAGGTTCTGGGAAAGATTATTCTTGAGGTCCGCCCTCTGCTTCATCTGCCTCCTCTGATCTCTGTGCTGGTTCTGTGCTCTGCGCAGGGTCTTAAGGCTCTCTCCCCGGATTGTCTTGGATCACCTTCATGCCCTGTCTCTCCTCCTCTCTCCTCCTCTTGACGAAAAGCCTCCCTAGCTTCAGCAGACTCTCTCCTTCTGGTGCCTACTTTGTGCTGGCCTGGAATTTTCCTTTGAGCTCCTCTCCATCTTCCAAAAAAACGACCTGCCCCCATACTCCAGACACTGGTAGACATTGCTGTGGTCTTCCTCCCAACATCGCCTGCAAGTGTGGCTTCCAGGACATGGTCAAACTTCTCCCATTACTTCATTGCAGCTTCTGGTGGCCATTGTTAATAGTAGGCTGCATTTGTGTGGGTCCTTGGATGCCAGTCTCCTTCCACTGGTGTTCTGCATCTTCAGACGTAGTGTTGCTGTCCTCACCCCTTATCCAATGAGCCTGGAGATTCTGCAGTCTGTGCTTTGCCTCCTGCTCCGGCCTCTCCTCCGTATCACCATGTTGTACCCTAAGGGCACCTGTGCATTACTCATGATTCATCTTCACCTGATGTATCCTCAGCCCCTTCACACCTGCAGATGCTAGATAAACTGCTTGGCTGTTCCCTTGTCCTTAGTCTGTCATCAGTGGTCATATCAATAGTCCGTCCAGTAGGTCGATCACTCTCCTCCACTCTCGCACAAACTCGGGGTATCTCCGAATGTACCTTTCTACAGCGACTGAAAGTGGTTTTCTGCACTCCGTCTCTGGTCGTTCCCAGAAATCAGCTATCTTTCCTTGCTGTCACTATACTTCCACGGTTGCCAACTAGAACTCTTTTCTAGTTGTCACTTGGTCTCCAGCAGAAAAAATATACAGTATAAGTACAATGGGGTCATCGCAACCAACTGACTTGTTAGGAGACCTCCCCTGGGCCTGTTATGTGAGCTCGGTGGTAATTGCTCCCTTCTCCTTTCTTGACTCTGTTCTGGCTTGAGACCGCTGAGTGGGATCCATTTGGTCCTCAATAGGCACCCCCCCCCCCCACCCCCACCCAGCAATCCATGAAAATGTGATTCTTAAAAGCTATAGCAGTTATGTCAGTTATAACTGTCTAACTTTGGAACTCTCTGGAATTCCATTGTCCTCACTGTGTATGCAAGTGTCAATGTCTGATTCACACTGGATTTGAACTTGTAGATACAAACTGGCACACGTGAAAGAGCGGGTTTGATGGTGATTGGCAAAACCAAAACCATTAACAAATGCCGTGGCAGATGAAGAAAATGTCAAGTACTAAATGTACGCAGCCATTATCATTATTAACATTACCTCATTTGGCATAACATAATGTAATGTAAACATAATGTAAATTGTAAAAACATGTAAAAACATTTATTTCTTGTGATTTTCAAAGTAAATTAGAAAAATTACGATCCCCATATGTTCTGCTCAGACCAATGTTTTTCTAGCAATGGCCTGTGCCAGTTGTGGTGAGTCAGTGATGGTGACTTCATAATGCATGTGTGTGGCTTCATAATGCACGTGTGTGGCTTCATAATGCACGTGTGTGGCTTCATAATGCATGTGTGTGGCTTTAAAAACGTGGGATGAGGTGCATTTCTTTTTTGGAATTTTCAAGAGTTTAAGGATTACTATATTTTGTGATAAGCCTTTGAAAGCGCAAAATAATAATTTGAACGACATTTATTTGGGGGCTTCAATGGGTGGGCCATCACTGGTCAGAAGAGACTCAAATGTGCTTAACTCTTTATAAGCAGAGGTGTGTGGATCCTGGTGAGCTGAAGTCTTTCTCCGTCACGGGGTGTCTACAATGATCAGAAACACCAAACCTTACATCCAGAGTTTAATAGACTGCATAAAAGCTGTAGTTTGTGCTTAGCACATCCTCTTTATCCGTACAGTGTTCAACAAGCTGTGCGTCTTAAATCAGTGAAGTTCATCACCCTCAGATCTGTTCAAGTCCTGCCAGGAGGTCACCGTCAAGCGCAGTATTGACTGAATGGAACCAGACTTCCCTCCTCAGGGAAAGCTTTCGGCAGTAGTTCTGAATTCTGAACACATGTACAATGAAAGATTAGCGGGGAACGCTGGCACGCTACATAAATCATCTGTAATGCTAGCTGTGCTTCAAATGGGCCCAGAAATCTGCTGTTTCTCTCGAGCGTGGAAAGGGGCCGGTCATGGTAATGTGGCAACCCCTGATGTGAAAATCAGCCTACTCCTAACCCCTCTGTTGCCGAGTTTATGTTTCTGAACTCAACGTATTGAGCTGGGAAGTATGGAAGACCAAATGTGACAAAATTAAATAAATAAATAAATAAATAAATAATTGTCAATAAGAATCTATTATTAATTAAATAAATAAATAAGCAATGAAATAAATAAATATCTATTCATGTTTTTTTGTCTCTTATTTATTCCATGGCGTTTCTATTTCCGAAGGACACTTTGCACATTTCCTGGTTCTTTTCCACAGTTCTTTTATTAATTTCCTGGTGTATCTATTTCTACATGTATTTATTTCAACTCGTATTTATTTCAAAATGACTCAGCCTGTTGGTCACATGAAAGGGGTAGACCATAACACCGGATTGGATAATCCTCGACGATCGACTACCTTCAACATTAGCGATACAGCCAATCACAAAACATGAGGGTGTGAGAGATGTTGACAGCAGTTTTTTAGTCAGCTGTTTGTTTCCATTGTGAAACCTGTATGTTCACAATACAATGAAATATAGCCTATCGACAAGTCATGCCAGTTATTATAATGGTAGCTACATGGTCTGAAATGCCTACCTGTAGCGTAATTTACTGTCTGTCTGCGATGTCCTAATGTACAGTACATCCAGCGTGGCAATTAATAAATAAAAGTGGTAAACACAAACATTTAAAATTTTGGATTGAGGATTGTATGTGGCCATAAATAGTTCTGACAGTAGATAGCAGGGCAAATACCTGCCACAAAACCTTTCTGCATATAACATAGCCTTTTGACATTCTCATCTTAATGAAATACTAATGTACTAATGTACAGTTAAATTACTCAAAAGCAGTACGATAGTTAGGACCTGCCCCTTTCGTATTGATTGACAGTCTGAGACATTTTGAAATAAATATGAGTATAAATAAATACACATAATAAGGAAATTAATAAAAGTGCCAGTGTGTCAAGTGTCCTTTGGAAATAAAATTTAAAAAACGCAATGAAATAAATAAAACAATAGATATTTATTTATTACATTATCAATGTAGTGTTATTGACAGGTATTTATTTTTTTTGTTTTATTTTGTCACATTTGGTCTTCCATAGGAAAGGAGTTATGAATTATGAGTTAGAATGATGGGAAATTGAATGTATGTCCCTTTGTTTCCTTTAGCTCCCATATTTCCACAGTAAAAAAAGCATGAGTGCTCAACACTGTAGAGAAAGGTTGGCAAAAAATGACAGTATTTTTTTAGCAATTTTAGTTGTATTTCTTATCTTAAAGCCCTGATAACTTGGGTATGTTCATAAATGTAAATGTAGTGAGTGCAGAAAGCAATGTTGAAGATTTCTGCGCATATACTGAAAAAGGGGGTAATATCTTTCCCTCTCTGTTGTTGCATCACAGACTTACTGTGTGAAGTGGGCTATCACTTCCTGTGCAGCTGTGCATACCTTTTTACACGGGAGTTCTGTGCACAAATAGTCTGAACAAGCATCTTCAAAGAGTGGATAGCTTGACCACAAACTCACATTGATGTTAGTGTTCTTCACAGTGCTTGCAAACCGGCTTTGTCTCCATCTTAACTTATTGACTTCTAATTTTATTTGAAATTGGCAAACATCTGTATTGTTTGGTGAGGGATGTCTTAGCACTATTTCTAATTAATACAATGTTTGAAAGTCCGTTTTTTATATGAAGAAGGCTGTGAGCAATATAGAATGTTATCATGAGATCTGTTGGTTTTGATTACTGGTTATTCATTTAAACTAAAACAAAAAAAGGTTTATAGCTAGAAAATAAAAGTAACCAGTTTTACTGTATCTTTTATGTATTTCCACACATCATATGTTTTTAAAATAATAATGTAATATGTAATTAAAGTTATCATACTTGAAGATATCTTTTTTGGTCTTCATCATTATTTTTATTGTCACCAAAAATATATCATATGAGATATTTTTGTCAGAATTCTAACTTACAAAATTAATATTAACTAAATCTCTGTACTTCCTGCAAGTTGTTTGGCATCATGGGGATACCTGTGTTTCCTCCTGTGATTGGCTGGTATGATGGGGATATCTGTGCTTCCTGAAGTTGACAACTAATGTTACTTTTTATATACTTTGGCCTGAACCATAGAGGGCCCAACCCCCTAACCCCCCCCCCACCACCCCCCCACCCACATTTCCTGTCTGACTGCATTATTCTACACTGACCTCCTCCACTCACTATGTGAGATGTTTGTCTGACCACCCCTGGGATCAGACCTCTCAGTGGGATTATGGGAGGGGCAGAGGTCAGAGGTCAGAGGAAAGTGTGTTTGAATTGTGTGCTTCAGCTCTCCTGCACCTCATGTGTGACGTTTTTCTTTCTCTTTGCACATGAAAAAAAATATTTCCTGAAAAAAGGTTGCAGTTCATTGCTCTTGCGTAATATATTCCTGCAGGCTACTATTCTGCTAAATACTGTATATGCAGGGTGGTACACTGGAAATAAACATCATTCATGCTGCTGTTCGGTGCTTTATTATGTAGATTAGACATGTGGTATGTTGCCAATGACAATAAAGAAGACCTGAAGCTTAAAGACATCTAAAAAGGCCCGAGCAAAAGTCCTTGCAATATCCCCAAGGAAGAATTACTTCCAAAAAATTCATCAAAAAAGTCGAAATACGAATTCACAAAAAAAGTCTAATAAATAAATCAAATAAGTGCCAAAATAAAATTCTGGAAAAAAGTTCACAAAAAAATCTAATAAAGAGAGAGTATACGGTAATTTCAGTCAATGGGACAGTGCATTGAACATTACAGACCAAAATGAACACACAGAGTCAGAGCATATGCACTGTCACCAGCCACTGTACTAACTGGGTAACTAATTGGATAACTAGCTACAGGAGATTTATCTCTATTCATAGAGGTGATCCTAAATCTAATTCTTTCTCAACTGGAAATCTAAATTTTCAGCTGGATTGATGCTGTTTTCTTAGGCCATAGAGGTGGATCTGTTTACACGCAAAGGTTACAGCCTCATGGTTTGAGCGAGCAATTGAGCCTTTGTGCTTTCTTTAATCTGCTGTGGAACATGTCGATATCAATCAAACTAAAATCTGACCCCTGAGGCCTGTAGTCCTCCTGGTTTTAATTCTTCCCCACTAAAACATGCACTGATTTAGACCTTGGCACAAGGTGAGTGAGATCAATGACCCACTAGTGAGTTGAGAGCCATATTTTAGTATCCAGGTTCTACGTGATATGCTGTAATTCCTTTTGTTTAATTTCATCAAATTTTTTTGTTGTGTTTTTCAATTCAGCACAAAAAACGGTCAGAGAATCTTAATAGCAGCCATAAAATATATAATACTTGCTTTTGCTAATGTTCAGCTGCAGCATTATGTACCCAAACAGACTGTCACATCAATATGTAAAAGATGAGCTACTCTCTGAATGAACTGCTTATCTCTTCCCAGGTCCATTGACTTCAAATGGAATCACACCTGACACCCAGCTAATAGCTATTACAGCAGCTGACAACATGCATTTGCTCTGACTGTCCTGTTAAATTCGCCGTTTTCTCTTTTGTGTTCAACACACTGTTGATGGTCCATTGGCAGAACACGTCCCTGAAATGTATCCCATCTCTATTCCCTTTTTAATTTTTCGGCATTCCCTTTATTTTGGGAACTCTGAATATTTATATTTAATTAACATTTTGCATTTGCCATTTTTTACGTTTTTGGAAAAAGATTTCCGTGAGAATATTGAGTACACACGCCCTTAATGTTAAACAGTTACACATAGTGCAAAATAGGGTTTTTATACTATATTTTTATACTCTATATTCTATACACTATACTTCCAAGAATGGGTCATACATAAAATTCATTTTCATTTAGAATTTTATAGCCATATAGGAACCCCTGATAGTAACCCATATTTGCACAATATATTTTATTGCCATATGGGGAGTCCTGATAGTAGCTATATTTTCTTAAGAAGCTATATTGCCGTATGGGGACCCCTGATAGTTTATGTTAGACCCTGAATGCTTTCCTGTGTGAAACACAATGATGCGGAAACTCCAGGGAGGTAAAAAACAGCCCCAGTGAGGTGTACTGTGTGAACGTTTCGGAAAGGCAGCAGACTGGCAGTATGGGCCACTCTGCCATAGGGCCTCATGTAAAGGGAGGTCTTCAATCACCTGGATGCTCCCTGCCACAGTGTGAAACTGTGGTACTCGGTCTTCCAGTGCAATAATTGATGGCAGTCGGCTCCACAGAATCAGTCTGTGGTCTGGCTAGTCCTGACCTATTGCTATTCCCCGTGTGTTTTACCTGCAGGTTTGTATTATATTTATTGAAATGTCTTCTGAGGGCAGCATTGCATGTGATTGGTTGTCTCGGCCATCCAAGCAGCGAGAAGGTTATGGTTAGGGTTATGGTTGCGGTAAGTTTTGCCATGCTGCCATCAGAAGACATTTCAATAACTATAACACCAACCTGATGTTTACCTGCCCAGAAAAGAGCTGTCTATATCTAAGAGTGAGAACAGGGTGCCGCGTATGCGATCGCTGCTTTATCAGGCTAGACCAAGGTGTCCTGTAACTGTCTTCCCTCAGACTCTGGTTTTCCGGAGGATTTCTCCATTCTGGCCACGGTGAAGCCGAAGAAAGGCAGCCAGTCGTTCCTCCTGTCCGTCTACAATGGGAAGGGCATCCAGCAGCTGGGGTGTGGAGCTGGGGCGCTCTCCCATCTTCCCTGTACGAAGACCACACTGGAAAACCCGGGCCCGAGGACTACCCACTCTTCAGGGGGTTCAACCTGGCTGACGGCAAGTAAGTTCCCTCTGACAGTTCTCTCTTTAGGGTTATTTTTACACTGTTATATCACTATGTGTAGAGTGGTGGCTTCGTTCCCTGTGGTGGTACCATCATTTCTGGGGGTTGAACCGGTTTCAGGATCTGCTAGTATGCGGGACAGTGAGGCTTCATGAACTTATGATGGAAGGAGATACCACACATATGTTGCCAGTCATTGACTTGTTTTGAATGGATCAATAGAATTTGCTGTGCTCTCCACAGCAAAAAACAACTGTACTGGTCGACATCCATGAGTCACTAATAATATAGGATAGCTGGACTCATTTTGTGATTCTTGAATTGCCTCTCATTTGCTGGGTGAGGGGCTTGATGGTCTGGCATGACCACAGATTATTTTGCTCCTCTAATATTCATTAGAAATAATCAGTTTCATATTGTCTCTGTACTGTTTCTTATGAGCCCATGATTGTTCTGAGGATATATTGTCCATTTTTTGCTTTGTCATTGAATCAGTAACTGTATAAATAATTTATATTCTGGCAGCAAATGCTTTGTGTCTTTGACTCTAACTAAGTCTCTCCCGTTCTCTCTCTCAGGTGGCATAGAGTGGCCATCAGCGTTCATAAGCAGACGGTCACTCTGATACTGGACTGTAAAAAGAAGATCAGCAAACCTCTGAGCAGGAGTGAGCACCCCCATCATCGATACTACGGGGCATCATGGTGTTCGGAACCAGGATCCTGGATGAAGAGGTCTTTCAGGGTACAGCAGTTCCTCTGCCTACTTACGTTCGGCGTGTTTCAAGTGTGCTTCTGCAGTGGATCACGCTTGTGTGTTTGCAACCATCTGATCATCTGAAATAACATTACATTATACATTATAGGCATTTAGCAGACGCTCTTATCCAGAGCGACTTACACAACTTTTTATCTTTTTTTTTTTTTTTTTTAAACATATTATCACATTTATACAGCTGGATATATACTGAAGCGATTCAGGTTAAGTACCTTGCTCAAGGGTACAACGGCAGTGTCCTACCTGGGAATCGAACCTGCAACCTTTCGGTTACAAGGCCAGTTCCTTAACCATTACACTACACTGCCGCCCATATAACAGCGAATGGAACAGATTCTAATCTATGTGACAGATCCTTGCCAGGATATTTACTTCAGTATTAAACCTGATATGAGCCATATAGCAAGGGGGTCCTTATCTTCTTTTAATAACAAAGTAATACAGGCATGATAAAATGTGTGTGTGTGTGTGTGGGGGGGGGGGGGGGGAGGGGGGGGGGGGGCATTCCATCTGTAGTGATTCAGAAAACACAGACAACAGAATTGGGGGAGAGCTGGGCTGAAATATTGTAAATATCACATGAAAACCCGTCTGTTCCATTGAGAAAGACTTTAGCTTTCTCTGTGCTCTGTGGAAAAGATGATCATCATACAGTTCAAGCAGATCCTTTCGCAGGATAATTATGAACTCACTAGGCCCTTCCAGAGTTTCCTCAATTATATTCCCTGATTATACTCAGATTCTTTCCGATGGGATCATCCTTTTGGATTCTTGCATTTCCCAAATAGGGTGGTTACCGTAGCAATAGAAAATGTCTGGAATTCAGTCTCAAGGACACTGTAACGTCGGACCAAAATGTGATATTCCTTGCTCCTCTAACTCGCCCACGTGGTTATCTAGTCTCATACCTGGACAGCATTGCTAACATGTCTGAGCACAAAACGCACACATCACCGATGCAGACTTGTCCTTCAGGCATCAACAGAAGCATACATGCTGGGTTTGATAGAGGCTCTTTCGGACTGAAGTGAAGCCAAGGCATTAAGAATAGCATCAAAGGTGGAGGTAGGCTGACACGGTTTGTTGGTGTCCATGGACGGGGCGCGCTTTCGACTAACAAGTGTTAGCATTTATTTGCTTCTGTGAGCATTTGGCATTGTGTGTACTTAAGGGTTAAGATTGCTCAGCCTTTGCTTCTGTGAGCATTAGGCATTGTGTGTACTTAAGGGGTTAAGATTGCTCAGCCTTTGCTTCTGTGAGCATTAGGCATTGTGTGTACTTAAGGGTTAAGATTGCTCAGCCTTTGCTTCTGGTGAGCATTAGGCATTGTGTGTACTTAAGCTGAAAGATTGCTCAGGCCTTTGCGTCTGGGGCAACAGGCATCTCCCCCCACTAAAAAGGAGATGCCCGTGAAACCCCCCCCGTTCTAATGCAGATCCTAACAACAGGCGGAAGCTGGGGTGGTGGAGGGTGACAGCAAATTTCTTTTTAACACATAAAGCCGTAGCAGTGCGTCAGCAAGCAGCACAGAGAGAACTGATTATTTGTTTAAAAAGGGTGCTCCATTAGAGGTGTGTGCATGTGATTGGTTTAGTATGACACGCGTGGTTTGCTAGCCGACCATGGTCGGCTTACAACGAGAGTTTCCCCAACAGAACTTGTCATGCGCACTAAAAGCGTTCGCTCCGCTCATTACAGTCACTTAGCAGAAACTCTGGACAGTGGAGAATATAATTGGCAGGCACCCACAGGTAGCAGGAGTGGCGAGGTCTGATCCATAAGCAGGTTCTCATTATCTTTTGAAGATATAATGGAGCTCTTCCTTTAGCTGCCCGATATGCTAGCACCAAGGTTTTCAACTTGATGTGAGCCGGTTGCCAGTGGAGGGAGATGAGAAGGGGAATGATATGGTGGCAGGATTCTGGGATAGCTGCTGCAGTGCTGTGATGGCAGAGGTAGGGAGGCCCACAAGTAGGGAGTTGTGGGAGTCCCAGGCGGGAAATGACCAGGGCAGGGAGATTGGCCAGGAAGGGATGGATTCTACGGCTGCTTTACAGGAAGAATTTGCCCACACCTGACAAACTGCCACAAGAGGGACAGTTTTTTGTCCAGTACGACTCTGAGATTCTTAGCAGATGAAGAGGGGTGACACTGTGGTGCTATCCAGGGTAGGGATAGGTTCAGCAAGGGGGAGGACTTAGCTGGAAAATAGTAGAGTAGCTTTAGCTTTAGCCAAGTTGAGCTTTAGTCTATGATTTGTCATCCAGCTTGAGATTCCTTGCAGGCAAGCTGAGAAGCATAGTATTGGTATAGGATGGGGTAAGAGAGAAAGAGTTGTATGTTAAGATGTATGTATGTTGGTTCTGTTATCAGATGTATGTGGTCACAGTTACTGTGTGCTGGGTTCTGTTGTTAGATGTATGTGGTCACAGTTACTGTGTGCTGGTTCTGTTGTTAGATGTATGTGGTCACAGTTACTGTGTGCTGGTTCTGTTGTTAGATGTATGTGGTCACAGTTACTGTGTGCTGGTTCTGTTGTTAGATGTATGTGGTCACAGTTACTGTGTGTTGGTTCTGTTGTTAGATGTATGTGGTCACAGTTACTGTGTGCTGGTTCTGTTGTTAGATGTATGTGGTCACAGTTACTGTGTGCTGGTTCTGTTGTTGGATGTATGTGGTCACAGTTACTGTGTCCTGGTTCTGTTGTTAGATGTATGTGGTCACAGTTACTGTGTGCTGGTTCTGTTGTTAGATGTATGTGGTCACAGTTACTAGTGTGCTGGTTCTGTTGTTAGATGTATGTGGTCACAGTCACTGTGTGCTGGTTCTGTTGTTAGATGTATGTGGTCACAGTTACTGTGTGCTGGTTCTGTTGTTAGATGTATGTGGTCACAGTTACTGTGTGCTGGTTCTGTTGTTAGATGTATGTGGTCACAGTTACTGTGTGCTGGATCTGTTGTTAAATGTATGTGGTCACAGTTACTGTGTGCTGGTTTTGTTGTTAGATGTATGTGGTCACAGTTACTGTGTGCTGGTTCTGTTGTTAGATGTATGTGGTCACAGTTACTGTGTGCTGGTTCTGTTGTTAGATGTATGTGGTCACAGTTTACTGTGTGCCTGGTTCTGTTTGTTAGATGTATGTGGTCACAGTTACTGTGTGCTGTTCTGTTGTTAGATGTATGTGGTCACAGTCACTGTGTGCTGGTGTCTTGTTGTTAGATGTATGTGGTCACAGTCACTGTGTGCTGGTTCTGTTGTTAGATGTATGTGGTCACAGTTCCTGTGTGCTGGTTCTGTTGTAGATGTATGTGGTCACAGTCACTGTGTGCTGGTTCTGTTGTTAGATGTATGTGGGTCACAGTCACTGTGTGCTGGTTCTGTTGTTAGATGTATGTGGTCACAGTTACTGTGTGCTGGTTCTTTTGGTTAGATGTATGTGATCACCAGTGGCGTAGCGGAGGCCCCCCGCACCCCCGCGGTGCGGGGGGAGCCCCGGAGCTTAGGAGGCCCCGCCCCCACTAGATTTTTTTTCTTTACATTGTAGGCTATCCTCTAAGATTTCGTAACGGGGAACAGGGCGCAGAGGGCGGGGGCCCCTTTCCCTTCTATGTTGCTAGGCACCCCCGTCCATGTGTATCTGTTCTAATAATTATTTGCTCACCTGCGATAGGGCTAGCCGGCTGATAACTAATGCTCATTGGCAGGCTGGGCAGCGTTCAAAACAAAAGCGGGAAGCATTGCTAATTTAACGTTCATTAGTTGCGGTATGCCGGTAAAAATGAAATTGAAGCGCAAATACCCAAGCGGTGCTCAGAAAAACAAGATGAGAGCGAAAGCCGAACAGGAGAGGGCAAAGCTACCAAAAATAACATCATTGTTCCAGCAGGCAGCAAAGGTAGACTCTAACGTTACTGCAGATGCATCGGCAGTAAGGCTCCCACCGGACCCCGCCACCGCTAGCAACCCCCCGGTCAGCTCCGAGTCCAGGCAGACAGACAGCCCAAGCAGCCCCGTTACAGCTGAGCGAGCTAGCCGTGCCTCAACGCTTCGTAGACAGGTTAGAATAATAGAAAGTTTATTCGCCATAACCAGTACGAGTAGGCTACAGGTTACATTGGAATTGGAATCTAATCAGTTCCATTTTTCAGGTAAAAATTAACATAGAGAATACGTTCGCACATACAGCTCCACTAGTACGCATACTAGTAATAAACCAACGTCATTCAAACACTGCTACAACCGGACCTGTACACTAGTTCAAAAACTTCACATAGCTACCTAGCTTGTCAGCTAACAACGGTCATGTTTTACGTTTAGCTAGTTAGCTTAGCAAGCTTGCTTCCTAAAACCGTTCCTGTTTTGAAGCGTAATGCAACCAAAAATACTGCCGACTCTCGTACTCGTCCAAGTCAGGAATACAAGGCTATATACTTTTTGCATTTGACAGATCTTACCAGCTGTAACTCCTGTCTCCTGACTGCAGCCTCATACTATGTAGCCTATAGGATGTGTTTTGTTTGTTTTTTGTAGGCTACTTTTCTTTATACAGAATGTTATGTTATGTGAACCGTTCCGTTGTGTGAACTCAAATGATAGGCTATAACAAATGTTCTACAATACCTTCATGTTACAAAAAATACAAAGCCACTTGTTTGTATTTGTCAATGATGCCCATGGGATGGCGCTACACCGGGCAAGGGTGGGCTATAGCCCCGTC
>CM056376.1:13589334-13678601 GCA_029718625.1 Synaphobranchus kaupii
GTGATCACAACTACCATGAACTTGTTCTGCTGTGAGATGTTCACAGTCAAAGTTGTGCGTTGGTTTTGCTGTTGATGCCTGTAGTCACAGTTACTTTGTGGTTCGGCTGTAAGACACTGACTGCAGTTACAGATACTGTTCATCGGTCCTGCGGTTGCTTGCTTATAGTTATGATTACTGCAGGCTACATCAGTTGTTAGACAATGCAGTTACAGTTAGTGTGCACTGCTTCTGCTGTTAGACGCCTGTAGTCATAGCTACTGCATGTTGATTCTGCTGTTAAACACATGTAGTCACAGTTGCTATATGCTGCTTAGCTACTGCATGTTGATTCTGCTGTTAAACACATGTAGTCACAGTTGCTATATGCTGCTTCTGCTGTTAGACGCCTGTAGTCATAGCTACTGCACGTTGATTCTGCTGTTAAACACATGTAGTCACAGTTGCTATATGCTGCTTCTGCTGTTAGATGCTAAAGTTGCAGTTACACTGGCTCATTGGTTTAACTTCATTTTGCGCATTTATTTTCCACAATGCCTAATATTCTATTGTTGTTGTCCTCTATAGGCTTAAAGATAAATGTTTTGCAATCCTAGACCATGAATTCTAAGCTGTAGCCTAGCTTCATCTATTTATTTAACTTTGACTATATGTCTTCATTCCCAAGAATAGCTAAATGAAATGTTCATCGAACAATGTCTGTAGCCTATCAATCTACTGAAGCCGGATAATTATGGAAAGGAGACGGATTGCTGTCGGGTGCTTATTCACTTACTCCTGTCCCTGTCTGTTCCTCTTTTTTCCTTATTTTATAAATGCATCTGTCAGTGTATCAATAAATGCAGTAAAACCCATTCTCCTTTTCATGCTCACTTTTTTTCCACCAATCTTATCTTCTGACATGTATTGGTGAACTTCAGAAGAAAAAAATGTTATACAATAATAATCCATGCATTTACTTGTAAGGTATTTGGCTTTGGATTACCCCTGTTTAACCCTTAGATGCATAGGCTTCAATGCATAGGCGGGTTAAAAAAAATTACCTGCACTATTAAAATTGTATTTCATTCAAACTACAATATTATTACTATTATTACTATTGCTATTATGATTATTAAATATAAAACCAAGCATAAATAACATAAAAATCTTCAGCCATGAAACGAAGGATGTGATTATCAAACTTAACTGGCTTTTCTGGGAATAGAAATACTACTGTCCTGACTGCACAACCCTTTTATCGAGGTCTTAGCAACAGGGGCTTCACTGAGGCGATTTTATTTGGAGGAGATTTTATTTTATTTTTATTAAATCCCACCTGCAATTTTAAGAGAAATTATGGACACAGTATAGTAATTGCTGGAATAATAGAAACTGAAGTACTATGGAAATTGTTAATCAGATGGGCACTGTTTAAGATAATTTTTATGTGCTCACTTTAAAAAGAAGCATCTTTCAGCACTTACATAAAAGCTTTGATCAATATTTAAGGTCAAATAATAATTTTATTACTCTGCAAACTACAAACTTCAAAATTAGGCTTTTTTTAGCCTTTCACTTCAAGGAAATACAACAGTTTATCAGACGCAGATCTATACATTTTATTTATGTAATTGGCCTTGACAGCCCCTGCTTTATGTTAGAACCACTTGATTGTGTGGAGTCATAGAGCACCGGAGGGTCATTACACTTAAAGACATAACATTTCCTGTGTACCATCACTTTAATGGCTCTCTCGCTCTCTGAGCTGAATTCTTAAGTCCTCACTGGTGGAGTGGAGATAAAGAAAACTACTACAAAGAGTGCTTGTGGACACGGGAACTTCATTCCTATCCAGAGGAGATAAAAGAAGAACTTAACTTGACTTTTTTATTAACTTCATGCATCAAGTTCAAAGTTGCCATTTTTCATGTTACCATATGTATTCATTAATGCACACTGGAGTCATAATTATCTAAGTCTACAACCTGCCCCTTGACTGGTGTGATAAGTCTGTAAAAAATCATCTCTGACCAATCGTATCTATCTGTGGCATCTGCTACTAATTGCTCTTTGTATGTATTTAGCTTAGGCCTTTGCCACTTATGTACTCTTTAGGCACAGAGGAAGGCCACTTGAGCCAAAATGTTTGTTACTCTGATTTTAGCTTACATTTAGCTTTCAGTACATTTTTCACTATGAGCAATACAATTTGCAACAAATTTGGTCTGTTTTGTGCAGAGTGTAATCAAACTCCTCTCTATGACCTTATTTACTTTTTTTCCCCAGTGCACCTACACAATATTCAGTGTTAAATCAACTCTTGATTGGACTCATATGTACTCTGTTAGAGTTGAATTAATACTGGAACACTGGTTACAGTGTACCATACAAATACCTCTTACCCTAATTTATAGACCTAAATGACTTTTTCTTTAATTTTAGTCTTTAGTCTTAAAATGTCATTTTTAACTAACAGGATTACTAAAAGTTATGGTGATAGTGATATGACAGGGAATGTAGGATTGAGTGCTATAATTTTGATAGGAACAATTATTTTGAGTGTCCCAGTAATCAGTGTATAAGTTCCTGTATCGCAGTTTATTATCAGATAGGGATAGTGTCCATGACTGAGCCTGTATCTAGAATATTCTTTGTTGAGAGGTAAGCTGTCCGGACACTGTTTGTGGTTGCTAGATCCAGTCCAGACATGCCACATTGCTGTGGTGTGTAATGTTTGATAGTGGTAAATACTGCTGTCTGATTCAGAGATTGGTTACATGCTACAAAGTAAGACCTCAAATTGTAGTGGGAATCATTGCAGCTGACCATAATTTCATACGCAACACAGATATTGTTTGGACTACAGGAGATGAACATGGGAACTATTTGTGTCTTTTAATTAAAGGACTTCTTTTACCACAGTGTGGATTTACCCTGTCGTGTTCCACTGTCCTTTGAACAATAGACGATGATGCAGATATTTGTGGGTGGAATTTCATTTTAAGCTGTGCATCATGTGAAACTTTTGTACATGTTTACATTTCAAAAACAAATGAAGGCGTATCGGACAATGTTGACTGTTGCTTACTGCTCCGTTGTAGAGATTGTGCTCCATTATACTGCTGATTAACTCTGATAAACCTGGACGTCCCTCATAGGATTAGTCGCTTCACTGTGGCCGATACTTATGTATAAACTGCACAATAAATAATAAACTTTTGACACATATGTTGCAGCTCCTTGTGATTATTATTATTATTATTATTATTATACAGCTTTTCACTGCACCTACATTGTATGATGCTCATAGATTTATGCTGGACAGAGTGACATCTCCACCCGAACCTTAGATATACTGACAAAATGAATGACAGAGAAAATAAGGTTTGCATCTGCATGTGAAGGGCTTTTACTGAAATAAATTGTGCCCTAGTCCTCACCCATGGAGCACTACGAACCACTGTGACTTATTTATAAACATTGGGTGACTATGACTTCTGTACTGTTTATATCTAAATTAGGCATCATGATTTCCTTCATCAGCGGGATAAACCACAAGTTGGCCTGCTGTGCCCCATGTGAGCAGGAAGTGTCACTGTTGGGCATGCTCTGAGTCACACTTTCAGTCAGCCTGCTTCAGTGGAATATCCCCCCCCCCCTCCCCCAGGTACTGGTCCTAGATCAGTTTCAGGTCTGTGTTAATCTTCCACATAGGAAATGGAGTGAGGTCTAGCTGAATTAGACATTGGACTAAATCTGTCCATGAGGCTTACCTGTGGTTTGCATCTTGCAGTGAACCCTCTGAGGTTATGCTGGTGTAGTCTTCTCTTCATTTTAGTCTTTGACACATCTATGCCTTCACCCTAGACAGGGTTCTTGACCTGTTTGACAGGTGAAAAGGGCTTTTCTTCAGAATTGAAAGTATTCTTCAGTCATCCACTACAGTGTTCTTCCATAGTCTACCAGGTTGTTTACTGATGTGCTATTGCTGAGCTCACCAGTGCGTTCTTGCTTCTTAGCAATGTACCAAACAGTCGATTTTGTCTCTGATCGTTTTTTTTTTTCAGATTTTTCCACTCCATGATGGCCTGCTTTACTGGCATTGACAGTTCTTTGGTCCTCATGTTGAGAGGCAACAGACCCAAAATCTAGCATGTTGTGATACAGATATTGCATGCAGTTTTTGTATACTTTGTACTCTGTCTAAAATCCTCCAAAGAACAGGAAGTATGCCTGAGAGCATAGCCTACTCAGCATAATTATCCTGTGAATAAAAATAATGCAGTGTTCTAGGCCCTTATGACCTTCAGAGAAACTGACATTAGTTGACTGTTACTGTTGATGCTATTACTAAACCTGCACAAACTCAGGCTCCTGGAGGACATTTATCCCAAGTAGTTGTCTCAGTCAATGCTAATGTTGGAAGCATTTTGAAGCGTGTTGAGAGCACAGATGGAAAATCCAGATTCAGAAAGTAAATGCCCCCCCCCCCAGTATTTTGTTATAATGACTTAGCTTTGCTATTTGGTGTCATTTTTTGAGCCAGGAGGTAAAACTAATTAGTGAAATGAGCTCATGGGTGGAAGAAAAACATTACTTTCTGGCCCCTTGGACTTTCCAGGTTGAAAGTGATTTTGAGTGTATTGGGAATGTGTTTCTGGTTGTATTACTATTCACCCGCATCTTTTCACTGCCCGTCCTCTTTCTTATGATATATATAAAATAAAAATTTTCACGGTACTATAATTTAACATTTCAGCCCCTGAACGTTTATGGGTAATGCACAGAAAATATATTACTTCAAAAACGTCAAGAGGGGTCAAGAGTGGGTTTCATGAGCAGGGGGGGTAACACAAGCTTGTTTGAAGACTGTGGGGGACACATGGACAGGGATGAGCTCACCAAGGAGGAAATGACTGGGAAGACGTTGGGAAAGACGGAGCAGGGCTTTGGGGATGGGATCCAGGGAGCAGGTAGTTGGACGATGGGATAGCAGGAGTTGAGACAATTTAGCATCTGCAAGAGGAGAGAATGCTGAGAGAGAGGGTATGGGTAATGAGTTGGGGGGGGAGGATTAAATGAGGAGTCTCAAAGAAATTGAAGACCCTGGTGCTAAAAGTCTGGTACTGAAGTCACATTTTTAGACAATTAAAGTTGAGCATAGAAACATGTTGTATTTGTTTAGCTAAGTCCACCCTATAAATATTGTTAACGGAAAAGGTGCCTAAGCACTGCATTAAAACAACAAAACTTTTAATGGCTGATTTTATGGATCAATGATGTTTTCGGATTTGATTTTCTCAAAATAGACATTTTGTGACTTCAGTACTTTTAGCACCAGGGTCTTCACTTGTGGATTCCCATTGAAGATGGAGATGATGGAAAAGTGGTCGGCATTGAGAGTTGAAGGGGGTGGGGGTGGGGGTGGGGGAAGGGGAGGGTTGAGGAGGAGGAGAAAGAGTTTGAGTTCTCAGTTTTAGCCTGGTAAACATTAGCCTTAGCAGCTGTGACAGAGGATGGAAATACAGGGAGGAGGGAGTGGTAGCTGTACAGCCCTGCAGGGTTTTTGGATTCGTGCCAATTTCTCTCTGCTGGCCGTAGCGAGGCCCTATTGGATGAACACGTGCACAAACACACACACACACACACACACACACACACACACACACACACACACTATTTGTCTGGGCTGTCTACAGTGTAAAATAGAGGAAACATAGGCGTCCTTTATGATTCATGATTTATCAGGCCCAGTTGGTGTGAATTACCTCTGAACCTAATTTCTGGTCTTTTTTATTTGGACCCTAAAGGCTTTGGGGTTCAGTCACATGGCTCAGATTCCTGAGCAATATTAATCTGTTGTGTATTTATGCGAGTACGACTTGTGAATGTTGATGGAGGCCCTGTTTCTGGTGCTGATTTGCTTTGTGGGGGTTTGTGCTTCAGGGAGACATTCAGCAGCTCCTGATCACTGAGGATCACAGGGCTGCGCATGACTACTGCGAGCACTTCAGCCCCGACTGTGAGGTTCCTGTCCCAGACGCCCCCCAGAACCAGGACCCCAACCTCTATGATTATGTAAGTGCGTCTCTGAATACCGGGAGTCCGACTTCTTTTACACCCAGTTCCCGCAAGGCTCAGTGTATTCATCTTTTCACATAATAAAAGTAAATATACATAAACTATCCATGGAGAGTACTCAGTTTTAGATGTGTATAGGGTGAGCTGCTGTACTAAATGCATGGGTTGTGTGGGACTAAGTGAGCTGTAAAACTAAGGACAACAGAAATTCTTCTTTGGTGCTTTGTTGCTCCTAACAAGAGGCCCTACTGAAACATAACTAAAACAAAGAAAACAGTGAAATGGCCAGCCACCAGCCACCAAAGGTGAAGACAAACCTGAAATAAAAGAATGATAATTTAACATATGCATAGCTATGAAAAGCTACTTGCTATAGGAATAACAACAGGCCAATCATAAACTTGGGGGAAGACTGTCTCTGTTCGAAAAAATGTACGTTCGAGAAAAAAAAAAAAACGTTTTCTGTTTTAATAAAAAAAGCCTGCAGTCAGAGGAAAACACAATAAACTAACATGCAAAGGTCACTGAAGCATAAACAGTTTATTTGTGAAATGGAGATATTAATCATTTTGACAGCATAATCATTCTGCCATGAAAGGTAATCACTAAGAAAAAGTGTTTTTTCAGGATGAAACTAGCCACTTTAAAATACCATTCCTCTGGCAGATCACATATCCTGAAGCTGTATATCAGCACATACTGTAGATGAGAATTCCACAGGTATTACAGGTTGTGCAGCAGCTGGCAAAAGTAGAAAAGCAATCACCAGAAAAATAAAACCTAAATTGAAGGTCAGGAAACAAAGGTAATGGCCAATGTTAATATGGCGTATTACAGCATAGGAATACGATACCAATGGAGAGGAGAGAAATTTGGAGAGACATCACACACAAGAGGTGAAAACAGGTAGAAACACAGGTCGAACAAACCCTATAAAATGAAAAAGCTCTTAGATGGAAGGCATAGACAGGGCTGAACTTGTGTTAGGAGAAGTGTTAGGAGAAGGCTAGAACGTCTGAAGGCAAAACTGTAAGCACAATTGAAGCCCCTGGTGCTAAAAGTACTGAAGTCACATTTTTAGACAAGTTGAGCATAGAAACATGTTGTATTTGTTTAGCTAAGTCCACCCTTTTAATATTGTTAACAGAAAAGGTGCCAAAGCAATGCATAAAACAGCAAAACATTTAATGGCTGATTTTATGGATCGATGATATTTTCGGATTTGATTTTCTCAAAATAGACATTTTGTGACTTCAGTACTTTTAGCACCAGGGTCTTCAATTCATTCAGTACCCTGCTGAACACACTGAACACAAGTAAAAACATTTTTTTAATACTAACTCTGAGCTGATGACTTTCAATAAAACAAATATTCAGTTCAATTTTAATTTTATTTTAAAAATTCACTTTTTACAGAGACACTAATAATAATAATAATAATAATAATAATAATAATAGCTTGAATTTAAGAGCGCCTTCCAAGGTACCCAAGGCGCTTTACAGCAAAAACAGAAAGGAGGACACAAGAAAAGAAAGAAGAAGGCCAGGCAAAACAGGGAAGAGCTAGACTATAACACAGTTCTCAGACAGACTAAATGAGAGAAGCAGGACAGCTGAGACCATACGCCGGTTGGCTGAATAGGTCAATGGACTCCGCGCTGTGGATCTCCATGGGGAGGGACTTCCAGAGGGTGGGGTCAGCCACACTGAAGGCTCTGTCCCCAAAGGTCCGCAGCCTGGTTAGAGGGGTGGTGAGCAGCCCTGTGTTGGAAGAGCGGAGATTCTGGGAGGGGGTGTAGGTGTGAAGGAGGTCTGATAAATAATGGGGGGCGAGGGCATGGAGGGACTTTGGGGGGGCGATAGGTGAGGAGGAGGGTTTTGAAGGTGACCCCAGACTTGACCGGGTGCCAGTGGAGGTGGATAAGGGGGGGGGGGGGGGGGGATGGGGGGGGGGGCGATGTGCTCCTTGGGTTTGGCACATCACCCCCACTGTCACAACGACGCTTTACAGAGCAAAACCCAGCAGGCCTGAACCCCTAAAAAGAGAACCAGCGAAGTAAAAACTTCCCAAGTGGGAAGAAAAACTCTGAAATAGTGGCGAGAAAAAACTCCCCAATGAGAAGAAATCCAGCTACAGAGGGGGAGCCCATAATATCATTTCATGCTATTTGTAAATAAATGAGAAGTGATTAGTACCCTAAAAGTAGGCAAGTACACACATTTGAAATGAAACATTTCAGTTTATTATGATAAAACTTTTTTTTTTTTTTTTTAGCAGGAAGCAAGGTTTTATGTGTAAACTTATATCTGCTTGTTGCTATGGTTACTGACAGGTACCTGAGGAAGATGCCTACTACTATGAGTACCCTTACTATGAGGACATGGACAAGAAGTCGACTGAAGCCCCTCCCCCTCCGGAAGAGGCAGCAGGACTCCAGACCCATGAGGATAAGG
Organism: Synaphobranchus kaupii; assembly: GCA_029718625.1. Taxonomy (NCBI): domain Eukaryota; kingdom Metazoa; phylum Chordata; class Actinopteri; order Anguilliformes; family Synaphobranchidae; genus Synaphobranchus; species Synaphobranchus kaupii. The sequence goes on from CM056376.1 coordinate 13,597,852, forward strand.
TACAGATACTGGTGGTCCTCTCAACGTGTGGGTCTCTCCCATGTTGCGTTGTTTTGGAGTGAATCTTTGGTTGTTGTTGTGGGGTTAGTTAGATGTGAGTGCTTTGTTTTATGTCATGGGATTAGGTGTTGGCGCTTGGTTTTTATTGTGTCGTTAGCTGAGTGTTCGGTCGCTGTGCGGTTAGCTGTGAGTGCTTGGTTGCTCTGTGGCTAAGTATGAGTATTTCCTTGTTGTGTGGTTAGGTGTGAGCGTTTAGTCGCTATGTAGTTAGGTGTGAGCATTTTCTTGTTGTGTGGGGAGGTGTGAGTGATTGGTGTGAGTGAGTATTTCTGTGTTGTGTGGTTACTGGTGCGAGTGGTTGTTGTGTGGTTACTGGTGTGAGTGGTTGTTGTGTGGTTAGGTGTGAGTGGTTGTTGTGTGGTTACTGGTGTGAGTGGTTGTTGTGTGGTTACTGGTGTGAGTGGTTGTTGTGTGGTTACTGGTGTGAGTGGTTGTTGTGTGGTTAGGTGTGAGTGGTTGTTGTGTGGTTACTGGTGCGAGTGGTTGTTGTGTGGTTAGGTGTGAGTGGTTGTTGTGTGGTTACTGGTGTGAGTGGTTGTTGTGTGGTTACTGGTGTGAGTGGTTGTTGTGTGGTTACTGGTGTGAGTGGTTGTTGTGTGGTTACTGGTGTGAGTGGTTGTTGTGTGGTTACTGGTGTGAGTGGTTGTTGTGTGGTTACTGGTGTGAGTGGTTGTTGTGTGGTTACTGGTGCGAGTGGTTGTTGTGTGGTTAGGTGTGAGTGGTTGTTGTGTGGTTACTGGTGTGAGTGGTTGTTGTGTGGTTACTGGTGTGAGTGGTTGTTGTGTGGTTAGGTGTGAGTGGTTGTTGTGTGGTTACTGGTGTGAGTGGTTGTTGTGTGGTTACTGGTGCGAGTGGTTGTTGTGTGGTTAGGTGTGAGAATGTCCTTATTTTGTGGGTAGTTGTGAGTGTTTGGGGGTAGTTGTGAGTGTTTTGTGGGTAGTTGTGAGTGATTGGTGCTTTGGGATCAGGTGACTGACTGAGTGATTGGTGCTTTGGGATCAGGTGACTGACTGAGTGATTGGTGCTTTGGGATCAGGTGACTGACGTGCGATTGGTGCTTTGGGATCAGGTGACTGACGTGTGGACGGACATGGGGGTGAAGGAGATAGCGGCGGCTGCTAAAACCATAGAGGAGTCGTACACGGAGGAGAGCGCCCCCTATGGGGCATACGGGGAGTATGAGACCGATGGAGATTTCACAGCAGCCCCAGGTACCGCCAGCAGAGTCATCATCAGCAGCAGCGTAGATCTGGGCGCTGGGGGCGGAGTGGAGCTGGGCGCGGCACTAGACGGGGAGATTAGCCTCGGCACCGGGGCTGACCTGGAGAAGAAGATCATCACTGGAGACGGACACACGTCGGTCACTATCATACGCAACAGCACACGCGTGAGTATAGCTCTCTCACACGGAACAGCACACGCGTGAGTATAGCTCTCTCACACACAACAGCACACGCGTGAGTATAGCTCTCTCACACGCAACAGCACACGCGTGAGTATAGCTCTCTCACACGCAACAGCACACGCGTGAGTATAGCTCTCTCACACGCAACAGCACACGCGTGAGTATAGCTCTCTCACACACAACAGCACACGCGTGAGTATAGCTCTCTCACACGGAACAGCACACGCGTGAGTATAGCTCTGTCACACGCAACAGCACACGCGTGAGTATAGCTTTCTCACACACAACAGCACACGCGTGAGTATAGCTCTCTCACACACAACAGCACACGCGTGAGTATAGCTCTCTCACACACAACAGCACACGCGTGAGTATAGCTCTCTCACACGCAACAGCACACGTGTGAGTATAGCTCTCTCACACACAACAGCACACGTGTGAGTATAGCTCTGTCACACGCAACAGCACACGCGTGAGTATAGCTCTGTCACACGCAACAGCACACACGTGAGTATAGCTCTCTCACACGCAACAGCACACGCGTGAGTATAGCTCTCTCACACACAACAGCACACGCGTGAGTATAGCTCTGTCACACGCAACAGCACACGCGTGAGTATAGCTCTCTCACACGCAACAGCACACGTGTGAGTATAGCTCTCTCACACACAACAGCACACGCGTGAGTATAGCTCTCTCACACACAACAGCACACGCGTGAGTATAGCTCTCTCACACACAACAGCACACGCGTGAGTAGGACACTGCATTTCGCCAGTAGTATTTATTGGTTGTGTGGTTACTGGTGTGAGTGGTTAGGTCTGAGAATACCTAACCTTTTTTTTTTATTATTTTGAAAATGTAAAAAATTTTAATAAAAAAATAATCTTGCTTTAAAAGTTGAAGAAATGTGTTAACTTTGTACCATTTAGAGGTAAGGTTAGCTTCTGTTCACAGATATTAATTGTAAAAGGCATTTTTACCTGGAGTGTCTGTCCCATTCTGTGTGAGTCTCTCATATATTACAGCGCTGCACCTATGTGTCTCTGTGCAGGTTATAACTTACGATGGCGGCTTTGGGGAAAGCCTTAACCTGCAGTTCGGGAAGGAAGTCTACAGTGAGGCGGGCGCTGGAGGAGTAGCTGCTGCTGCTGTTGTCACTGGAGGCAGTGAGGCGGGTGCTGGAGGCAGTCAGGCGGGCATTGGAGGCAGTGAGGCGGGCGCTGAAGGAGAAGCTGCTGTTCTTGTCACTGGAGGCAGTGAGGCAGGCGCTGGAGGCAATGAGGCGGGCATTGTAGGTGGTGAGGCAGGCGCTGATCTTGCAAAGATCTCAGATCTGGAAGCAGATGTGACAGAGATCTCAGATCTGGAAGCAGATGTGACAGAGATCTCAGATCTGGATGGCTTCAGAGAGGAATCAATCACGGACTATGGTGATGAAGACATGAAGGAGGCATATTATGCTTATCCTGACTATGCAGACCCAGAGGATAATCTTTTGCCAGCCAAGACTGATGAATCTGTTGAAGAGGTAAGGCTAACTTTTTTAAAGTAAGTGAAGTAAGTACAGTGCATGAGTACAGATCTGGGCCAAATGCATGAGTATTTAAATATTTATACTTGAAAATGGCATTATTTATTTATTTACAAATACGCTGGTCCAAACAGATGTTTTGTATTTAAAGTATTTAAAGTACTTTGTTGTACGTGTTGTAACTATTTTAAGAGAATACCCTTTTAAATATGATTTCAAATACTTTAAAAAATACTTTGCCCAGGAATGTAGGCCAATGGATGCTCTGAAAGACATTTGTAATGGTCCATAGATAAATGATATAAAATGTGTTTATCAATTTATTTAGAATGTGATGTTTTCCTTTCAGAGCCTGCTGACTAATTTTGGAAGGCATAGGTCTGCTTTCTAACAAGCTTTTTGAAAACCTAATGATTCCAAAACGCAATATGACTTATTTTCATGTTGGATGATGCAAGTATTGCAAAGTTGTGCAAATTACCATGAGCACATGTTACAATTAAAGCATGAAATAGACGAATGGAGGTTCGGTTGCTTCTAACTCAAAATGAAGGCTCTGGTTACATGCAAACAAATCCAAAATAGATCAATGAAATGAAATGCCTCTTACCTTTGTAGACTGCATTTTTCAATAATTTCAAATACAACAGATACACTTTCAGTTACTTCAAAAACACAATCTGAACAATAAAAACATTTCTGAATACATTCAAGCACTGCCTATTTGTAAATAACGCGTCTTAGATTAATTCTGTGAAAAGGTATTTGAAAGTCATTGTTAACCTATCTGGCCGATGTAAGAATGTACACGTGGAACAGTGAGTGAGGACAGTATGTAAGTATGTGCATGTGGAACAGTGAGTGAGGACAGTATGTAAGTATGTGCATGTGGAACAGTGAGTGAGGACAGTATGTAAGTATGTGCACGTGGAACAGCGAGTGAAAACAGTATGTGTCCTGCAGGTTGATGCAGAGAGAGGAGAGAAGGGACAGAAAGGAGAACCTGCCATCATAGAGCCTGTGAGTGACATACTATACACAACTAAAACACACACCTACACGTATACTTACACACACCCTTAACCTATAATATATTTTATACCTACACTCACACACTTACATACATACACACGTCCAGCTACTTTCCAGTCAAAGACACAGGTATAATACACACACACAGATGTGTGCACAATTATGTAAGCATGTGTAAGTATGTATATGGAGGCTACATATACATGCACACACTCTCTTGTACACACACTTACGCTGACACATTTGCAAGGATTTATTCTCCCTGTCAGAGTTAGTGATGTAATCTCTGATTCTCTGTTTGTCTAAACCGCTGTATCACAGGGAATGCTGGTGGAGGGGCCCACAGGCCCAGAAGGCCCCGCTGTAAGTTTCTCTCTCTCTCTCTCTCTCTCTTTCTCTCTCTCTCTCTCTCTCTCTCTTTCTTTTTGTGATCTCTCATAATTCTCCTTCCCCTCTCTCTTTTGCATGACCAAAATAACTTTATTAATGTGTTTTATTAACAACAATTATTAATAACAATAAAAATCTTGAAGAGCATAAAAACATGTTTCATTCATAAAACAAGATAAAGATACGTGAGCCCCATGGGATGGTACTAATGAAGATCATTGTTTAGCCCACACCCTTGCTTAAATGATGGCAAGCAGAGACGTATCAGGCTGTCATCTCTTCTGCAGTAGCCTCTTCGTGTTGAAACGGATTCATTTTTGAAGAGAATTTGCTGAAGGAGGTACTTGGTGCAGGTGATGATAAAGTGGGCCTCTGTCTTCAGCTCTGCTAGATTGAAGTGATCACAGAGCTTGTTTTCTTTCGATAGCCAGGTTTTTTTTTTTGTCGTGACCTGTCTCAGTAGCAAGGCTATTTTTATTTTTTGTAGCTAAACTTGAAAATAATAGACTGGCTGACATGTTACCGTTATGAAACAAAGCTGTTGTTGCGTTTACATTACATTTTTGCAAACATAACATGGAAATACAAAATAAATGCGTTGTTTTTCTGTTTCCAGAACACACATTATAATTTTTTGTGTGTGTAATAAAAGGTCCCATATTTTATTCCAATGAAGGGGGATGGGCTGGATAATATATTCAAACATTTTTGCCAAATCGTTATGGGGGTGAATATGGTGTGGATATAATTTTTAAATTGTATAGTAGGGCATTAGTGCTTTGCCCTGAATATACTCTATGTATTGCGGTGTTGAATCTCCCTGAAGCACTCATCACCAGTACTGGTACTGGCTCCTAAATTAGAGTGGTACCTGTTTTTGATCTTATCCAGATGTACTGTCAGTGTTCAGCTCTGACGGAATTCCTCTAGATATGACAGGCTCTGCTGTGCTGTTACAGAGTGAAATTTTAATTTATTTATCATGTAGAGTGTTGGACTCAGTCTCCCTGCTCCTGAGGAAATAATTATGTTCTTTTGGTTTCAAATCTGATACCTCACATGTCCCCCCCCCCCTTCCTAGTAGTATGGGACACAGGATGTTTGGATTCTTAAATTAATTTTTTTCTTCAACTGAAAATGGTTTTATATTGACATGGTTTTATTGCCAACCACAGAACTAAGTGAGAAGTTATGAATAAAACAACTTTAGAAACATTAAATTGTGATCATGACAGCTTCCCAGCTGTTCTGTGTTTCTTTGAGAGCCATAAGTTATCTCCACCTGATGGAGAACAGACGTAGGCTTATTAGAAACTGCTCATCTTTCAGCAAAAGATAAACCATTGCATGTGTGCACATGTCTATGCCGCATGTGTGTGTGTGTCTTTGTGAAGGTGTGTGTGTATGTACATGCACGTGTGTGTTTTGGTGTGTGTGTGTGTCTGTGTGTTTGTGTGCATGCTTGGTTTTTATAAACAAGTAAAAATAAGGCATGGGTTATACTTGATAATAGCAGGTGTCATTTATCTATTAATTTCAGTATTGTGTATTTCACAGTTACAGTTTTGTTATTTCATGTAAGCAAGGCTGTTTTGTCCTGAGGAGGGCAGCATGTTTTTTAATGTTTTGTTCATTCATGTTGCACGTGCGTGCGCAGTTACCAGTGAGAAAATCATGGCTCCCCTATATTCATTTTTCATAAGAATTTCCAAAACAATTCTAACTCAAACTCATACTCAAAAAGTGACTACTTTATGCAAATGTATTCACAACCTCCTCTGAGGTTTGCGTACAGCTTTCAGGAGAATGATGGCTTACCTGACCTAATGCAAGTATCGCCATCTTGTGCTATTTCACTCTCAATTGAACAGGAAAACACATTTGGACGGCTGCGTAGGGCTGTTTTTCCTCCTGGAAATTGTACACATGATATGACTTGTGATTCACGCAACACTGGCCACAGCTAGCCATGTAGCTAGTTCAGTTGCTTTCCCAGAGCTAAGTTGTTTTTCTCATGCTAAAATCAAACTGAGAAAGGCAAAATCATTGTGTGAGCGTGCACATGTTTGTGTTTATATTTGTTTGAGTTTGTGGAAGCGTGTGTGCGTGTGTGTGCATGCACATGCGTGTATTTGCATGCATATGCGTGTTGTGCATATTTGTGAATGTGTGTGCTATCTATTTGTGTTGAATGTATGTACATGAGTGCGTGCATGTATGCTAACACGTGTTGTATGATCTGTAGGGTCTTACAGGCCTCCGGGGAGCACCAGGGCCCCCTGGTCCAACTGGAGATCCGGGAGAGAGGGTGAGTAAGGTCGTCTTCCCCCGCCCCCCACCCCGGTCCTCTGCCTGTCAGATCTCAAACTGGAGACCACCCCGTCAGACACAGTCTGACCATCGTAGTTTTACTATTCCTCACAGCCTATATAAAGCCTCTATACGGACTCACTATAGGCTGAGCTGGAGAGACACAGATCTCTTTGGAAAAAAATCTTTTGTTATATAACATTACAGCATCCATTCAAGTTCAGGCCAAGTACACTGTCCAGATATTACTAAGGGTGTGTGGGAGGTGCCAGTGTGCATAGGTGGAGACTGTTTAAGGGTGGTGTCTGTCTGTATGGGAGGTGTCTCTCAGTGTTGGTGTGTCTCTCTCACAGGGTCCTGATGGTCGCCCAGGGCTGCCCGGTGCTGACGGTCTGGAAGGACCCCCGGGGACTGTCCTGATGATGCCTGTAAGGAAACGCGCTCCATTACTCTCCGCGCATGTGTGTTTACCTGTGCGTGTCTGTAAACCCCTCTCTCTCTGTTCAGTTCCGGTTCAGCGCGTCCTCTGATTCGGGTCAGAAGGGACCCGCTGTGTCGGCTCAGGAGTCCCAGATGCAGTCCATGATGCAGCAGGCCCGTGTAAGTACACATCCGCCATCTGCTGGTCATTCGTCTATTCAAAATCACTCTCTTTCCCTCTCCCTCCATTCTCACGCTCTCTCTCTCTCTCTCACAAATTTAAGTTCAAATTCTCTTTATTGGCATGGCAATAGCACTTAGCAAATGGAGGTGACTGACTACTACTAGGCAACTAAAAAAGGTACGAAACAGGAAATTGTATGTGCAGTAATGTCTCATTAATATCAAGCTTTTTATTATCACTGATGCAACAAGAGTAACTAAAAGGAGGTACACTTTCTATTGAAACTATCAACATTAGCTAATGGGGCATGTCTTAGCACTATTGCTAAAGGAAACAACATGGGAGAATCTGCTTGTTTTGATATGAAGAAGGCCAAAGCTAGCAGAACAGGCTGAACACAGTGTGTAGTTCTTTGAAAAGAAGGTGTTGCATTTGGAAGGTTGATAAAGAATCATGTTTATAGCTCCAAAATCTTCTCACAGAGGATGATTAACCAGGAAATTAGATTTTAAGTATCACCTGATAAATAATATTGAATATTTTGCTAACCTGCTTATTAAAGGATGCATAAATCGTGTTGTTTATATTTTAATACCTGAATTTCCATCATAAAGAAAACTATGACATTTTGCTTTTTTCCCCACTTACTACTTGAGTGGCTACATAGAGTTTATTTTCTTCTGACACTGGATATATAATTCCAGCCTTGATATTGCTGTGGTTAAATTAATTGTAAAGGTTTTTCAATAAAGTTCTTTTCAAAATTCTCTTTACTTTATGCAAATTTATTCACAACCTCCTCTGAGGTTTGTGTACAACTTTGAGGAGAATGATGGCTTACCTGACCTAATGCAAGTATCGCCATCTTGTGCTATTTCACTCTCAATTGAACAGGAAAACACATTTGGACGGCTGCGTAGGGCTGTTTTTCCTCCTGGAAATTGTACACTCATGATATGACTTGTGATTCACGCAACACTGGCCACAGCTAGCCATGTAGCTAGTTCAGTTGCTTTCCCAGAGCTAAGTTGTTTTTCTCATGCTAAAAACAAACTGAGAAAGGCAAAATCATTGTGTGAGCGTGCACATGTGGCTACATAGAGTTTATTTTCTTCTGACACTGGATATATAATACCAGCCTTGCTATTGTTGTGGTTAAATTAATTGTAAAGGTTTTTCAATAAAGTTCTTTTCAAATTTCTCTCTCCCCACAGCTGGCCATGCGGGGTCCAAATGGCCCAATGGGTCTCACAGGAAGACCTGGCCCTCTGGTGTGTGTCCGTCTCACACACAAACACACACACGCGCACACACATGCACACGCACACGCACACACACACACACACACACACACACACACACACACACGTGTACACACGCATGCACACGCACACACACACAAACACACACACAGTGTGCTGTGTGGATAACACTGTACGTATTTTACCTGTCCAGGGGCCCCCGGGTATGGCTGGACTGAAAGGGGAGCCTGGTGATGGTGGTCTACAGGTGAGGGGGACAGGTGCCCTTTTTAATTTCTGAGCTCCATGTCTGTACCTCCCTAATACTGTCATTTCTGTCCAAAGGCTATTCTGTCCGAATATTGCCCGATTATTCCCTTGTGTGCTGCATGGCGTTGACCCAGGTTATCTTCAGGTGTGGAGATGTGTTGGTGTCATGGCTCAGGTTCACCTGCTGTTTTTCAGGGACCCCGTGGCCCCATGGGATCTTCAGGTCCTCCTGGGAAACCGGGACGACGGGTGAGTGACAGATGGCAACATTCCACACAGCATTGCCACTTCAGAGAAGGATCAAAGTCTCTATAAACTGTTCTCCAGTTGATTGCGGGCGGGGGTCGCTTTAGTGAGCGAGGAGACTTGAGACTGAGATGCGGAGTCCCAGAATCCTTCACTCTCGGGAAAATGAATCCTAGAATCCCCAGTCCGTCACTGAAAGGCAGGATGCACAGTCCTTCAATCTCAGAGTAAATCTCAGAATATCCCACTCTCTGAGGAAATCAATCCCAGAATCCCTCACTCTGAAAGCTGGGCCTTCCCCAGCACGTGGTCCGAAGCAAATAATCACTGATGGAGCCGAAAAAGTGTCTCGGAAGGATCTTTATGGACGTTTCTGCCGCAAGAGCTGCGACAAGAAACCAAAAAACCAGGATCTACAACTGTGGAATACTAGTTTTCTCTGCTGTCTTTATTTCCTTTCAGTTGCATGTGATGCCAGGTTCTACTCACGACAGCGACAAAGAGACAAGATTCCATTAAAAGTCCATGGATAACGGTGACAAACTGCGGGAGGGGTGGAGTCAGTACACAGCGACAAATAACCTGCATGTTTATCTCTCTGAAATGTTGATTAGCCTTCAACTTTGTCGCACTACCAACCAATCAGAAACGACGCCGCTCTAGATGGTTAAAAAAAAACTGTCCGATGAGCTCACGTTCTTTCCTGTATTTCTGAAAAGCAGCTAATTGTCGCAGTCTTAAACCACCCAATTTTATAAGATGACAGTCTGTATTTACTATAGGGATGTTATAAAACTTGAGGCTTAGTACAGAATTGCAGAGACCGTTGACATGTCTAATGACTGTATTGTACTTTGCAACCAAGTGTTTACAATCGGTAAGTTGTCGGTGTCACATCAAATGCGCTTACAACGTCCCCTTGTCGCTGCACGTGACCAAGTAAGCTACAGCGTTTTTGTGGTGCGAGGTGTTAGATGGTGTGAACCCGGCTTAACAAGACCATGTTTGCGTCAGTGCTGCAGTGAAGCTAGTGCTAGACCAGAACCCATGCACAGAAACATCCTGCTGTAGCCAGACATCAGGTGAGAGGTATCAAATTCCATTAACAAGATGGTGCACAGCCTGCTGGGAAAGGCCTTCAGAAGCAAACAGGTGATTTTGTTGAAATGTCTGCTGTTAGGTTGGTTAGAATGTTAAGTATAGGATCTCTTAGACTTACCATGTTGTAAATCAACTGAAATGGTCAACCTGAAATGCTCATAGCCTCTACACTGTTTGAGTAACTGTTTGTTTGAAAGGTTGCTACGCTTTGTCTGGCCCAAACTCTAGCCAGGACTTCAAATCATCTCAACAGTGAAGAAAAACACTCACTCTGGAGGAGTGAAGTTTCTTTTAAATGGCTTTTTTAAAATTTTGGAGCGAGTATTGTAAATAATCGCAGCACAGATCCAAGATCAATATTTCATACTGTGAGCCACCTAACAGCATACATTTATTTCTGCAAGAACAAATTTACCTTGCAATACTGGCAGATGTTCTTCCATCTTGTTAAATACATTTTCATGCCTCTCTCCCTCCCTCTCTGCTGACTATCTACACTAGTGGTGCTTTCCCGCAGCCCTGTTACCACACATTCAGTGGATATAGGAAGAGAAACTCAGCCAGGTTTCCAGTTTGTAGCTCATTGTTTGCGTTTGGTTTGCTGTATGGTTAGTGTGAGATTTGGCTTGTAGTTCCCACCATCTCAGATAAAAATCTGTTGTTGTTGGAAATGTTAAAAAAAGACAGCAGTACAAGTCCAACCAGGTTCACTGGCGATTGAGAGAGAACAAAGGAATACCCACACACTGTTTACACTCCCAAAAAAATGCAATGGCTCTAAGTGACTGTTCAACTTACTGTGGCAATCAGCTAGGTATAACCATCGAGATATATAAGATATAAGAACTGGAGACAGCTTCCGCTTAATGGAAGGTTCCATGGATTAATATGGGAGCTGCTCATTGGCGCATGAAGCCAATTCACAGAGACGCCATGTTAGACTATGGGGAACTTTTGGGAACCAGAGCATGCGCACTGGGAACTTAACGTGGCTTTTGGAACCAGAGGAGCATACATACTGGGCACCTAAACATGTGGACCCAATTGGAATGAAAAAAATCTTATAACTTCTTCTGTGGGGCTCAGAAAAAAAAATTGGTCCCTGGAGAGTAATTAGTCCGGTGTGAAGAAATTTTAGAATTTAAAAGAACTGTCCAAAATAGTATTACTTGGCCTGGGTAATTTTGTAGTTTTGAATGGATTTCAATGGGGAAATTAGCAATTTGTAACCATGCAATGAGTAACCTTCCACTTGAAATGATTACTTCTTTGTGTGTAGTTGTTCGTTATGCAGTGATTGAACAGTATTTACATTTAGCGCCCCTAACAGTAACGCTTGGAATTGCACCACACGTTTGCGTTGCGTTAAAAAATGTGGACCGCACATTTTGGCACGCAAGAACTGCGTTGCTCTTTGCGTCGTTGTGTGCGTTCCTTGCATAGAGTATGTAACAAGCCAAAGAAATGCAGAGAGTGGGCGGAGCTCAGCATTTGGCGTAGTTTAGCTGGTGGATAGAGCTCAGGTACGTTATGTTTAGCAAGGGAGTACAGCTCGGTTGGTGGACAGAGAGCTTTGTAATGTTGAGGTCCTGATTCCTTTGCTCTGTATGAATGAAATATGCTACGATTATATTGTTCTCACTGTGGTGTGTTGGTAATGTGCATGGGGGTGTGCCTTGCACTCTCTCTCTCTCTCTGTAAACAGGGCCGAGCTGGTGCAGATGGTGCCAGGGGAATGCCAGGACAATCTGGAACAAAGGTACCATCTCTAAAGGCTGAACGGGTCATGAGACCTCCTGCGGGGCTCCGTGCCTGTGTAAAGCAGTCCTGACCCCAGCAGCATCTTTTCACAGGCAAAAGCTCGGAATGATAGAGCTAAATTCCACAAAGCTTAAGCATAAACTGTATTAACTCACAGAGGTAAATGTCACAAAGCTAAACTGTACTAACACTCACAGAACGAAACTTCATAGAATACTTATAGACATAAAAGGGCCTGATTTACTAAGACCTTTAGCACGTGCAAAACCTTTTAGCGCACGCAAAACCAATAACATGACCGATGATTGGTGCAAAACTATTTTTTTTGGTTGTACCATCTCTAAAGGTCTTAGTAAATCAAGCCCAAAGTGTACTAACATTCGAGGTAAGCATCTCCCTACACTTGCAGGGCTAAACTTCCAAAATGTTTACATAAACTGCACTAATACTCACAGAGGTAAACTGTGATAGCACTCACAGACACTGTACTAACCACTGTACTAACACTCAAAGAGGTACCCTTACAAAAATTAACTGCAAGGGTCACTCTATACTGCACTAAATTCACAGACAGAGCTAAACTACTAATACTCACCAAGTTATACTACCCTAACACTCGTAGAGCTAACTTGTGCTAATTCTCTCAAGGCTACATGGCACTAATACTCTGAGCTAAACTGCACTTACACTCTAAACTACAGAACTAAACTACAGCATCTCACAGACAGAGCTAAATACACAAAGAACTACATTCTTACTTAACTCCTAACAAGTCCACGTGCCTAACCTATCTTATTTTGCTTCCACTCCAGGGGGAGAGAGGGTTTGATGGCCTAGGTGGACTACCTGGAGAAAAAGGAAACAGAGTAGGTACCGTGTGTGTGTGTGTGCGCGTGTGTGTGTGTGCGTGTGCGTGTGCGTGTGTGTGTGTGTGTGTGTGTGCGCTGATCTGCGCTTTATGATGTTTTAGGGAGAGTTGGGGTTTTCCGGGCCCCGTGGACCAATAGGAGAAGACGGTGAAAGGGTAAGCCTTCTCTTTGTTTCCCTTCTCTTTCATAAAACAAAGACGCCTTTTAACAAGGATTATTTACTTATAAAACTTTTATTTTCAACCCTGCTAGTCTAGCAGGTGTCATTGAGACCTATTCTCTCCCTAGTGGAGGACGTGAACTTCTAGGAACTTTGAAATTTGAGTTTTCCCCTTGTCAGCACCTCACACACAACTGCAGACTTTAGCATTACTGAAAAGGTGGAATTACCCATGTGGAACAGGCTGACCAAGAAGAAGCTGTCTCGGTGATTTCTGGGTAGTCATCTGGAATGTGTGTCAAGGGATTACTTATATAATCTTTATTCATTTAATTTTCTTATTTTATGAGGATTGTTCAGATATGTTAGGCCATGAAACAGCTGATTGTCTGATCCATAATTACACCAGTACTCCAGTACTGTTCCAATGCTGTTGAGTCTAACAGCTGCTTGACTGAATGTGAATTGCGGTCCTGAAAGCTATTTAATTGTGAACGTTTCTGTTCCACAGGGAGATGATGGGGAGGCCGGTCCACAGGGGCTGCCTGGAGAATCTGTGAGTTTGAATTGCTGTCTGTCTGTCTGTTTGTTGCTGGTCCTCCTTTCCCATACTACTTTATCAACACAGCAACATAAGGAATTCAATGAATTTGCATCAAACTGAAATTAATTAAAGGTACCAATTATCTTTCTAAACAACTGTTTTGATTGTATAAATCCTGATAATGCCAATCATAATTTAAAAATGCAGAGGGCAAACTGACAATCACAGTGACCTGGATATCTCCAGAAGCAATGTTGATGTTTACATAGAGAGCATTTGCTTGTATCTTCATATGTTGAGTTTGCAACGCTGGATTATTTTCATGCAGTGACGCGTTGCAAACTTGACGTGAAGATTCATGCTACTGCTCTCTATGTAAACATCAACATGGCTTCTGGAGATGTCCAGGTCACTGTGCTTTTCAGTGTGCCCTCTGGATTTTAAGTGCATTCTGCTGCCCACAGAAACGATGTAAAGGCAGTGGACAAGAGAAAGTCTCACGACCGTTAAAATATATGAATGTGGTGCAGTACACTATTTTACCACATGATGGCAGACTATGGTCTTTAGATACAGATAGGGCCTGGCTGGGCAACAAGCCCCGTGTGGCTGCTGTTGGAAAGACAGATGAGAAGAGGGAATTAATTGACTGACTCTGTCTGGACGGCTGTTGCAGATACAACCTGTTTCTTAGATAAATGTATTTACTGGTGTTAAGCCTTGTTTGTTTCTTTTCTATTTTTGTTTATAAGTCGCACATTTGACATACTGTAATCTCTCCTCCCTATGATATTTACCTTCGTGTTGTTATTGATATTACCACTAAAATGGGTGTGTTTCTCTAAGGCCGCATTTACACTGCAGGTCTTGATGCCCAGTTCCGATTTTTAGCCTATATCCGATTTTTTTGACCGCCTGTTTACATCTACTTTTGAAAGTGACCCATATCCGATACCTGTGTTTACACTTGCTTAACACTTGAAACAACCCGCATGCGTACAAGAGGGTTTGGTTACTGAAACGAAAAAACGAAAGTAAACAACCAGCCGGCACTTTCTCGCAATGGACGCAAACGAGACCGAAATAATAATTCAAGCAATTGCTTTCCGAAGCATCTTTAGGGGTCCGCAAAATATTGGTCAGATTTTAAGGCGGAGAGTAGTTGTGCACGTGAAAGTAACGTTATACGTCATTAAAATGCAAAAAAGTACAAGATCGTCGCATTTTCAATGACGTGTGAATCACAATGACAGGGAATATCCGATCTGTCCGTTTAGATGGCAGTCGCATTGGCAGATATCCGATTAATATCAGATTTATTTCCACATATGATTGAGGCCTGAAACGGATCTGAGAATATCCGATTCCATGTGCTTTTTTCCTGTTTACACGTTCATAATACATATCCGATCTGTGCCACATGTGAGCAAAAAATCGGAATTGGGTCACTTTTACCAGGTAGTGTAAAGGCAGCCTAAGTGTGTTTTTAATAGACCTCTGTGTGTTGTGGGCTTTTTGTCC
Source organism: Synaphobranchus kaupii (assembly GCA_029718625.1). Lineage (NCBI taxonomy): Eukaryota > Metazoa > Chordata > Actinopteri > Anguilliformes > Synaphobranchidae > Synaphobranchus > Synaphobranchus kaupii. The sequence continues at coordinate 13,612,900 of CM056376.1, forward strand.
TTTCCCGCTTTCTGTAGGGGCCCCGTGGTCTGCTGGGGCCAAAAGGACCTGCTGGACCCCCAGGACCTCCGGTAAGAGGGGAACCCCCAAACCTTTCTTTTTTAAATATTGCGAGACTCCATCCAGTGTTTAAATACTTTGTTAATCTGGGAGAAGCATAAACTCACTCATCTTCTGCAAGAAAGGTGCTTCTAATGTAGCCCATGAAAACAGAATATAATGCTGATCACATGATCATTTTGTACTTGTCAGCATAGCATACGATGCTGATCACGCATTGGCCTGCATGTCAGTGAAAGCAGCATTCTGATTTGACCCTATCTTTCTGTTTCAGGGTGTGACTGGATCGGACGGCCATCCTGGCCCTAAAGGCAACATAGTATGTATAAAGCCCCCAGCACAGAGTACAACTACAGCACACACACACACACACACACACACACACACACACACACACACACACACACACACACACACACACACACACACACACACACACATAGTATGTATAAAGCCCCCAGCACAGTACAACTACAGCGCACACACACACACACACACACACACACACACACACACACACACACACACATAGTATGTATAAAGCCCCCAGCACAGTACAACTACAGCACACACACACACACACACACACACACACACACACACACACACACACACACACACACATAGTATGTATAAAGCCCCCAGCACAGTACAACTACAGCACACACACACACACACACACACACACATAGGGACTCTAAACTTAAGTTATCTCCCCACATAATCAATCCCTGCTGGGTTTTTTTCTCTGAGTCCTGGAACATGGTAATTAGGGCAGGATCCTGACAGCTCTGAGCCTCTGTAAAACTGTGAAGCACACTCCAGAGTGCTGTTACTGTTAAGTGCAGTCTGGTATAATGTACTGCTACAAACAGCTACATGGGGTAACAGGGGCCATTGTCATAGATCATTCTCTCTCTCTCTCTCTCTCTCTCTCTCTCTCTCTCTCTCTCTCTCTCTCTCTCTCTCTCTCTCTCTCAATTCAATTCAATTCAAATCAATTCAAAACTGCTTTATTGGCATGACAAATTGCAATATGTTTTGCCAAAGCTTTACAAAAACATGTTACAACGTACATAAAATACAGCATAATGTGCCCTGAAATATAAACAACAAATAAAAACACAACAAATACATGCGAATACATAATAATAATAATAAGATGAAGAATAACAATGATGATTAATATTGATTAATAATGATTTGTCTCCCTCTCAGGGTCCACAGGGAGAGCCTGGTCCCTCAGGCCAGCAGGGTAGTCCCGGAGCTCAGGTGAGGTTTGAGAGTGGAGGTGGCATTTGGGTGGGGAACAGGGGCTGCTGATCCCGCCATCTTGTCCCTGGTGTCAGAGAGGCGGGTCTACGTTTCAGTGTCTGCAGCGACGCTGTCCTCCGACAGCTGGCCTGTCACCTGACTCCCTCTCCCTGTGAGGGCTGATCTTACCCAGCATGCTTTGCTCCTGAATCACTGACTCAGTATGATGTGCTCTTATTTCCTCTCTGATGGGATGTTCTCTCTTCACAGGGCCTCCCGGGGCCACAGGGAGCCATTGGCCCCCCAGGAGAGAAGGTGCAGTATACCCCCCTTACTACCTGTATACCCCCATTCTGCCCCCATGCTCCCCTCTACACCAATACTCTCTACTGCCTACTACTCTCTCTCTACACACCTACTTCCACTAACTACTCTCTACCCCTACCCCTGAATACAGCTATTACCCTACATACTCTACCCCTTATGCACCCTGCATTACCCCTATGCCCCATACACTCCCTACTGTGCCCCTCTCTTGCCCCCTGCATTACCCCTATGCCCCATACACTCCCTACTGTGCCCCTCTCTTGCCCCCTGCATTACCCCTATGCCCCATACACTACCTACTGTGCCCCTCCCTTGCACCCTGCATTACCCCTATGCCCCATACACTCCCTACTGTGCCCCTCTCTTGCCCCCTGCATTACCCCTATGTCCCATACACTCCCTACTGTGCCCCTCTCTTGCCCCCTGCATTACCCCTATGCCCCATACACTCCCTACTGTGCCCCTCCCTTGCACCCTGCATTACCCCTATGCCCCATACACTCCCTACTGTGCCCCTCTCTTGCCCCCTGCATTACCCCTATGCCCCATACACTCCCTACTGTGCCCCTCCCTTGCACCCTGCATTACCCCTATGCCCCATACACTCCCTACTGTGCCCCTCACTTGCCCCCTGCATTACCCCTATGCCCCATACACTCCCTACTGTGCCCCTCTCTTGCACCCTGCATTACCCCTATGCCCCATACACTCCCTACTGTGCCCCTCTCTTGCCCCCTGCATTACCCCTATGCCCCATACACTCCCTACTGTGCCCCTCCCTTGCCCCCTGCATTACCCCTATGCCCCATACACTCCCTACTGTGCCCCTCTCTTGCCCCCTGCATTACCCCTATGCCCCATACACTCCCTACTGTGCCCCTCTCTTACCCCCTGCATTACCCCTATGCCCCATACACTCCCTACTGTGCCCCTCCCTTACCCCCTGCATTACCCCTATGCCCCATACACTCCCTACTGTGCCCCTCTCTTGCCCCCTGCATTACCCCTATGCCCCATACACTCCCTACTGTGCCCCTCTCTTGCACCCTGCATTACCCCTATGCCCCATACACTCCCTACTGTGCCCCTCTCTTGCCCCCTGCATTACCCCTATGCCCGATACACTCCCTACTGTGCCCCTCTCTTGCCCCCTGCATTACCCCTATGCCCCATACACTCCCTACTGTGCCCCTCCCTTGCACCCTGCATTACCCCTATGCCCCATACACTCCCTACTGTGCCCCTCCCTTGCCCCCTGCATTACCCCTATGCCCCATACACTCCCTACTGTGCCCCTCACTTGCACCCTGCATTACCCCTATGCCCCATACACTCCCTACTGTGCCCCTCACTTGCACCCTGCATTACCCCTATGCCCCATACACTCCCTACTGTGCCCCTCTCTTGCCCCCTGCATTACCCCTATGCCCCATACACTCCCTACTGTGCCCCTCTCTTGCCCCCTGCATTACCCCTATGCCCCATACACTCCCTACTGTGCCCCTCCCTTGCCCCCTGCATTACCCCTATGCCCCATACACTCCCTACTGTGCCCCTCTCTTGCCCCCTGCATTACCCCTATGCCCCATACACTCCCTACTGTGCCCCTCCCTTGCACCCTGCATTACCCCTATGCCCGATACACTCCCTACTGTGCCCCTCCCTTGCCCCCTGCATTACCCCTATGCCCCATACACTCCCTACTGTGCCCCTCTCTTGCCCCCTGCATTACCCCTATGCCCCATACACTCCCTACTGTGCCCCTCACTTGCACCCTGCATTACCCTTATGCCCCATACACTCCCTACTGTGCCCCTCTCTTGCCCCCTGCATTACCCCTATGCCCCATACACTCCCTACTGTGCCCCTCTCTTGCCCCCTGCATTACCCCTATGCCCGATACACTCCCTACTGTGCCCCTCCCTTGCCCCCTGCATTACCCCTATGCCCCATACACTCCCTACTGTGCCCCTCCCTTGCCCCCTGCATTACCCCTATGCCCCATACACTCCCTACTGTGCCCCTCTCTTGCCCCCTGCATTACCCCTATGCCCCATACACTCCCTACTGTGCCCCTCCCTTGCCCCCTGCATTACCCCTATGCCCCAACACTCCCTACTGTGCCCCTCTCTTGCCCCCTGCATTACCCCTATGCCCCATACACTCCCTACTGTGCCCCTCCCTTGCCCCCTGCATTACCCCTATGTCCCATACACTCCCTACTGTGCCCCTCCCTTGCCCTCTGCATTACCCCTATGCCCCATACACTCCCTACTGTGCCCCTCTCTTGCCCCCTGCATTACCCCTATGCCCCATAGACTCCCTACTGTGCCCCTCTCTTGCCCCCTGCATTACCCCTATGCCCCATACACTCCCTACTGTGCCCCTCTCTTGCCCCCTGCATTACCCCTATGCCCCATAGACTCCCTACTGTGCCCCTCCCTTGCACCCTGCATTACCCCTATGCCCCATACACTCCCTACTGTGCCCCTCTCTTGCCCCCTGCATTTCCCCTATGCCCCATACACTCCCTACTGTGCCCCTCCCTTGCACCCTGCATTACCCCTATGCCCCATACACTCCCTACTGTGCCCCTCCCTTGCACCCTGCATTACCCCTATGCCCCATACACTCCCTACTGTGCCCCTCCCTTGCCCCCTGCATTACCCCTATGCCCCATACACTCCCTACTGTGCCCCTCTCTTGCCCCCTGCATTACCCCTATGCCCCATACACTCCCTACTGTGCCCCTCTCTTGCCCCCTGCATTACCCCTATGCCCCATAGACTCCCTACTGTGCCCCTCCCTTGCCCCCTGCATTACCCCTATGCCCCATACACTCCCTACTGTGCCCCTCCCTTGCCCCCTGCATTACCCCTATGCCCCATAGACTCCCTACTGTGCCCCTCCCTTGCCCCCTGCATTGCCCCTATGCCCCATACACTCCCTACTGTGCCCCTCCCTTGCACCCTGCATTACCCCTATGCCCCATACACTCCCTACTGTGCCCCTCTCTTGCCCCCTGCATTACCCCTATGCCCCATACACTCCCTACTGTGCCCCTCTCTTGCCCCCTGCATTACCCCTATGCCCCATACACTCCCTACTGTGCCCCTCCCTTGCCCCCTGCATTACCCCTATGCCCCATAGACTCCCTACTGTGCCCCTCTCTTGCCCCCTGCATTACCCCTATGCCCCATACACTCCCTACTGTGCCCCTCCCTTGCACCCTGCATTACCCCTATGCCCCATACACTCCCTACTGTGCCCCTCCCTTGCCCCCTGCATTACCCCTATGCCCCATACACTCCCTACTGTGCCCCTCCCTTGCCCTCTGCATTACCCCTATGCCCCATACACTCCCTACTGTGCCCCTCTCTTGCCCCCTGCATTACCCCTATGCCCCATACACTCCCTACTGTGCCCCTCCCTTGCCCCCTGCATTACCCCTATGCCCCATACACTCCCTACTGTGCCCCTCCCTTGCCCTCTGCATTACCCCTATGCCCCATACACTCCCTACTGTGCCCCTCTCTTGCACCCTGCATTACCCCTATGCCCCATAGACTCCCTACTGTGCCCCTCCCTTGCCCTCTGCATTACCCCTATGCCCCATACACTCCCTACTGTGCCCCTCCCTTGCACCCTGCATTACCCCTATGCCCCATACACTCCCTACTGTGCCCCTCCCTTGCACCCTGCATTACCCCTATGCCCCATACACTCCCTACTGTGCCCCTCCCTTGCCCCCTGCATTACCCCTATGCCCCATACACTCCCTACTGTGCCCCTCTCTTGCCCCCTGCATTACCCCTATGCCCCATACACTCCCTACTGTGCCCCTCCCTTGCCCCCTGCATTACCCCTATGCCCCATACACTCCCTACTGTGCCCCTCCCTTGCCCCCTGCATTACCCCTATGCCCCATACACTCCCTACTGTTCCCCTCCCTTGCCCCCTGCATTACCCCTATGCCCCATACACTGCCTACTGTGCCCCTCCCTTGCCCCCTGCATTACCCCTATGCCCCATACACTCCCTACTGTGCCCCTCCCTTGCCCCCTGCATTACCCCTATGCCCCATACACTCCCTACTGTGCCCCTCTCTTGCCCCCTGCATTACCCCTATGCCCCATACACTCCCTACTGTGCCCCTCCCTTGCACCCTGCATTACCCCTATGCCCCATACACTCCCTACTGTGCCCCTCTCTTGCCCCCTGCATTACCCCTATGCCCCATAGACTCCCTACTGTGCCCCTCCCTTGCACCCTGCATTACCCCTATGCCCCATACACTCCCTACTGTGCCCCTCCCTTGCCCCCTGCATTACCCCTATGCCCCATACACTCCCTACTGTGCCCCTCCCTTGCCCCCTGCATTACCCCTATGCCCCATAGACTCCCTACTGTGCCCCTCTCTTGCCCCCTGCATTACCCCTATGCCCCATACACTCCCTACTGTGCCCCTCCCTTGCCCCCTGCATTACCCCTATGCCCCATACACTCCCTACTGTGCCCCTCTCTTGCCCCCTGCATTACCCCTATGCCCCATACACTCCCTACTGTGCCCCTCCCTTGCCCCCTGCATTACCCCTATGCCCCATGCACTCCCTACTGTGCCCCTCTCTTGCCCCCTGCATTACCCCTATGCCCCATACACTCCCTACTGTGCCCCTCTCTTGCACCCTGCATTACCCCTATGCCCCATAGACTCCCTACTGTGCCCCTCTCTTGCCCCCTGCATTACCCCTATGCCCCATACACTCCCTACTGTGCCCCTCCCTTGCCCCCTGCATTACCCCTATGCCCCATAGACTCCCTACTGTGCCCCTCCCTTGCCCCCTGCATTACCCCTATGCCCCATACACTCCCTACTGTGCCCCTCTCTTGCCCCCTGCATTACCCCTATGCCCCATAGACTCCCTACTGTGCCCCTCTCTTGCCCCCTGCATTACCCCTATGCCCCATAGACTCCCTACTGTGCCCCTCTCTTGCCCCCTGCATTACCCCTATGCCCCATAGACTCCCTACTGTGCCCCTCTCTTGCCCCCTGCATTACCCCTATGCCCCATACACTCCCTACTGTGCCCCTCTCTTGCACCCTGCATTACCCCTATGCCCCATAGACTCCCTACTGTGCCCCTCTCTTGCCCCCTGCATTACCCCTATGCCCCATACACTCCCTACTGTGCCCCTCCCTTGCACCCTGCATTACCCCTATGCCCCATACACTCCCTACTGTGCCCCTCTCTTGCCCCCTGCATTACCCCTATGCCCCATACACTCCCTACTGTGCCCCTCTCTTGCACCCTGCATTACCCCTATGCCCCATACACTCCCTACTGTGCCCCTCCCTTGCACCCTGCATTACCCCTATGCCCCATACACTCCCTACTGTGCCCCTCCCTTGCCCCCTGCATTACCCCTATGTCCCATACACTCCCTACTGTGCCCCTCCCTTGCCCTCTGCATTACCCCTATGCCCCATACACTCCCTACTGTGCCCCTCTCTTGCCCTCTGCATTACCCCTATGTCCCATACACTCCCTACTGTGCCCCTCCCTTGCCCTCTGCATTACCCCTATGCCCCATACACTCCCTACTGTGCCCCTCCCTTGCCCTCTGCATTACCCCTATGTCCCATACACTCCCTACTGTGCCCCTCTCTTGCCCCCTGCATTACCCCTATGCCCCATACACTCCCTACTGTGCCCCTCTCTTGCCCCCTGCATTACCCCTATGCCCCATACACTCCCTACTGTGCCCCTCTCTTGCACCCTGCATTACCCCTATGCCCCATAGACTCCCTACTGTGCCCCTCCCTTGCACCCTGCATTACCCCTATGCCCCATACACTCCCTACTATGCCCCTCTCTTGCCCCCTGCATTACCCCTATGCCCCATACACTCCCTACTGTGCCCCTCTCTTGCCCCCTGCATTACCCCTATGCCCCATACACTCCCTACTGTGCCCCTCTCTTGCCCCCTGCATTACCCCTATGCCCCATACACTCCCTACTGTGCCCCTCCCTTGCACCCTGCATTACCCCTATGCCCCATACACTCCCTACTATGCCCCTCTCTTGCCCCCTGCATTACCCCTATGCCCCATACACTCCCTACTGTGCCCCTCTCTTGCCCCCTGCATTACCCCTATGCCCCATACACTCCCTACTGTGCCCCTCCCTTGCACCCTGCATTACCCCTATGCCCCATACACTCCCTACTGTGCCCCTCTCTTGCCCCCTGCATTACCCCTATGCCCCATACACTCCCTACTGTGCCCCTCTCTTGCACCCTGCATTACCCCTATGCCCCATAGACTCCCTACTGTGCCCCTCCCTTGCCCTCTGCATTACCCCTATGCCCCATACACTCCCTACTGTGCCCCTCTCTTGCCCCCTGCATTACCCCTATGCCCCATAGACTCCCTACTGTGCCCCTCCCTTGCCCCCTGCATTACCCCTATGCCCCATACACTCCCTACTGTGCCCCTCTCTTGCCCCCTGCATTACCCCTATGCCCCATACACTCCCTACTGTGCCCCTCTCTTGCCCCCTGCATTACCCCTATGCCCCATACACTCCCTACTGTGCCCCTCTCTTGCCCCCTGCATTACCCCTATGCCCCATACACTCCCTACTGTGCCCCTCTCTTGCCCCCTGCATTACCCCTATGCCCCATACACTCCCTACTGTGCCCCTCCCTTGCACCCTGCATTACCCCTATGCCCCATACACTCCCTACTGTGCCCCTCTCTTGCCCCCTGCATTACCCCTATGCCCCATACACTCCCTACTGTGCCCCTCTCTTGCCCCCTGCATTACCCCTATGCCCCATACACTCCCTACTGTGCCCCTCTCTTGCCCCCTGCATTACCCCTATGCCCCATACACTCCCTACTGTGCCCCTCCCTTGCACCCTGCATTACCCCTATGCCCCATACACTCCCTACTGTGCCCCTCTCTTGCCCCCTGCATTACCCCTATGCCCCATGCACTCCCTACTGTGCCCCTCTCTTGCCCCCTGCATTACCCCTATGCCCCATACACTCCCTACTGTGCCCCTCCCTTGCTCCCTGCATTACCCCTATACCCCATACACTCCCTACTGTGCCCCTCTCTTGCCCCCTGCATTACCCCTATGCCCCATACACTCCCTACTGTGCCCCTCTCTTGCACCCTGCATTACCCCTATGCCCCATACACTCCCTACTGTGCCCCTCTCTTGCCCCCTGCATTACCCCTATGCCCCATACACTCCCTACTGTGCCCCTCTCTTGCACCCTGCATTACCCCTATGCCCCATACACTCCCTACTGTGCCCCTCTCTTGCACCCTGCATTACCCCTATGCCCCATACACTCCCTACTGTGCCCCTCCCTTGCCCCCTGCATTACCCCTATGCCCCATACACTCCCTACTGTGCCCCTCTCTTGCCCCCTGCATTACCCCTATGCCCCATACACTCCCTACTGTGCCCCTCTCTTGCCCCCTGCATTACCCCTATGCCCCATACACTCCCTACTGTGCCCCTCCCTTGCACCCTGCATTACCCCTATGCCCCATACACTCCCTACTGTGCCCCTCTCTTGCCCCCTGCATTACCCCTATGCCCCATGCACTCCCTACTGTGCCCCTCTCTTGCCCCCTGCATTACCCCTATGCCCCATACACTCCCTACTGTGCCCCTCCCTTGCTCCCTGCATTACCCCTATACCCCATACACTCCCTACTGTGCCCCTCTCTTGCCCCCTGCATTACCCCTATGCCCCATACACTCCCTACTGTGCCCCTCTCTTGCACCCTGCATTACCCCTATGCCCCATACACTCCCTACTGTGCCCCTCTCTTGCCCCCTGCATTACCCCTATGCCCCATACACTCCCTACTGTGCCCCTCTCTTGCCCCCTGCATTACCCCTATGCCCCATACACTCCCTACTGTGCCCCTCCCTTGCCCTCTGCATTACCCCTATGCCCCATACACTCCCTACTGTGCCCCTCTCTTGCCCTCTGCATTACCCCTATGCCCCATACACTCCCTACTGTGCCCCTCTCTTGCCCCCTGCATTACCCCTATGCCCCATACACTCCCTACTGTGCCCCTCTCTTGCCCCCTGCATTACCCCTATGCCCCATACACTCCCTACTGTGCCCCTCTCTTGCCCCCTGCATTACCCCTATGCCCCATACACTCCCTACTGTGCCCCTCTCTTGCCCCCTGCATTACCCCTATGCCCCATACACTCCCTACTGTGCCCCTCCCTTGCACCCTGCATTACCCCTATGCCCCATACACTCCCTACTGTGCCCCTCTCTTGCCCCCTGCATTACCCCTATGCCCCATACACTCCCTATTGCCCATACTCACTTCATATCCACTCTTCCCACACATTCCCTTGTAGCAGGTCACAGTCTCTTCATTTATTCAGTATTTATTGTACGAGACCATAGTCGATAGAATCATTCATTCAGGTAAATAGAGACAGGACTGACAAGGTATGAATAACGAGATTTGTTGATAAAAATTTGTCTCTGACCTTTTATTAATGAACTATTTAAAATGCTGATGAATTGCTGTACAATGCCATTTCAGAGTAACAAATACATCTTAATGAATTGAAACAAAACCAAAGGAGTGCATTGGGACAAAGCGGTCATTAAATAAATTAGCTTAGAAACTAGTGAGGAACAAAAGAACATGTAGCCTTGGTACAGATAAGCGGAGAATCACAGTGTGCTTGTAGTGCTTGCATGCAAACCAGTTTAGTATATTACTTAAACTGTTATTCACACCATCAGTACAGCATATTCTCTTCAACATACTGTAAGTGAAAGGCAACAATTGCGCAAAACAAAACAGTATTCTAACCACCAGCTTGGATTTACAATAACTGAGATATGCCAACGCAAGGATTGTGAATGGGTTTGTTTAATTAGTGGCCTCAGCACAGGTCCAGTGATCCTGCAGCCAGCCGGCTTGTCAGCAGAGAAATCCTTTCCTTGTACAATCGAGGAAAAGCGTCAATGTGCGATTCAGTCAAAGCCCATTGAGCGGGGAGTGAACTGAGGTCATTTCGCTCGGAACACACAAGCAAAATTCCTTTGGCGCTGCAACGGTCCAGAAGCGCTGCGGATAATGTGGCAGGCAGCGGGGGAGACCTCTCTCGGACCGCGCCAAGCCCATCGACCGCATGCGGGTTCCAAAAGCGGGACTTTGCAGAGACCCGGTGATGAGGCGGGAGTTCTTCGGGAAGTGGCAGTCGACGCTCAGAGCTCAGGGCGGCTTCGGAGGCGACCGATGTCTGACGTTGCCGTTTGTAGGGTCGGTCCAAAGTCTCTCCTGCCTCTGGTCAGTTTTCCACCTGGCTCCGGCGACCGAGCCTCGATTGCCCGTACAGGTGGGGGATGTCTATCGTGGCCACGCCCCCTTTCTCTGACACAGCAGCAGGGGTGGTGAGGGAGCTGGTGCCGCACTGCGGGTGTTGTCATTGGCTGAGCTGCTGCGTGACACATTCCTGGCAGGGTCTTCATAGGCACACCTTGTGAACAAGAGTTACCTCCGCTGTGGTTCTGGAACGTTCCCCTGCACCAGCACTCCAAGCCAGCATCAGTTTGTCGAAACTATTTGTCCTCAGTACTGATTCCCCATGTGTGCTACACCCTCTACATACCTTACCATCCCTACCCATTGTGTGTGAGCAGTACTGTGTGTGCGTGCCAGCACCAGTGTGTATAATAGTAATAGTACTAGCAGTAGTGACAGTCACAGTAGTAGAATGCGTGCGTGCACGTGTGTGTACGTATGTGTGTGTTTTTATGTGGAAGTAGAAGTAAGGAGAGGGGGTTTGATATTCAGGAGTCATTCTCTCTCTCTCTGCAGGGTCCATTGGGGAAACCAGGTCTGCCTGGAATGGGAGGGTCTGATGGCCCTCCGGTGAGTGTGGAAACTTTCTCTGCACACACACGGAATTGCACCCTTACAGCAGCACCCTTACAGCAGTACCCTTACAGCAGTACCCTTACAGAAGCACCCTTACAGCAGCACCCTTACAGCAGTACCCTTACAGCAGTACCCTTACAGAAGCACCCTTACAGCAGTACCCTTACAGCAGTACCCTTACAGAAGCACCCTTACAGCAGCACCCTTACAGCAGCACCCTTACAGAAGCACCCTTACAGCAGCACCCTTACAGAAGCACCCTTACAGCAGCACCCTTACAGCAGTACCCTTACAGCAGCACCCTTATCAATATTAAGCAAATACTGGAGAGAGCATTTCAAACTGCTTAGCCCATGTTACCCACATTACACAAGCAGAACTGAAGAGACTATTTCAGACTGCTTAGGCTAGGTTATTATCATTACGCAAGCAGTACTGAATAGAGTATTTCAAACTGCTTAGCCCATGTTACCAACACTACACAAGCAGTACTGAATAGAGTATTTCAAACTGCTTAGCCCATTTTACCATCATTACACAAGCAGTACTGAAGAGAGTATTTCAAACTGCTTAGCCCATGTTACCATCATTACACAAGCAGTACTGAAGAGAGTATTTCAAACTGCTTAGCCCATGTTACCAACACTACACAAGCAGTACTGAAGAGGGTATTTATTTTGTTTTCCTGGCTTTGATGCCAGTGACACATCATGTGTTTATTCTCTCTGACAGGGTCACCCAGGAAAAGAAGGTCCACCTGGAGAGAAAGGACATTTGGTATGTTTATTTTCAAAATAAACAAATGAACTGAGAGGCATTCTGTAAGTGCGGTGAAAGTAATTCCTTAGGGATGCCATAGTGTATCTTAAGAGATACCCATGATCTGTTAGAAATGTCATAGTATGGTTCATTCACACGCAGTGTCTCGTTGACAGGGGCCTGTCGGTACCCAGGGGCCTATCGGTTACCCTGGGCCTAGAGGAGCGAAGGTGAGTTACTTTATGTTTCTTGTGGAGGTGCGTCCCACACTGTGCACTATTTCTATGTCAGTGACAGTGTCATGAACAGACAGTGGCTACAGATCCATTTCCTGTTTGGGAAGCTCATTTTCTGCCGGTGAGCTGGTTTGCCTCTGGGTCTGTCTGCCTGTGTGCCCTTCCGTCTATTGGCCGTTGTGTTCTTGTCTGACTTCCTGTCTCACTGTTTGTCTGTTTCTGTCATGTTTACTGAGTGTCCAATGCCTCAGACAAGCACACATCTGCAACCTGTGCATATTATGATAAACCCCTGCAGCTCTCCTGTGTGCCACGCCCCCGCCCACAGCCCCATAGGTTATTGTATTGTCTACTCTCTTCTATCTGACATACTGGATACACCAGTGATACCAGTATACTCACCAAAGAGTTGTACACAAAAAGATAGCAGGTCACAGAAAAGGAGAAGTATAACTTCATTCAATCAATCGTACATAATCAGTTTAGGGGCATGTCTTTAATATTTAGAGCATGAGATACGTAGAATTTATTTGTGATTAACTAAGAGGAGGGAAAAAACATTGGTAAGGTATATGAAGTTTTTATAATTTTGTCATGAATAAGCCCTAGTGAAAAAAATTCAGTTTTTACAAAATTATGGTGGTTTAATGGATAACAGAAAACATGCAAAGTTTTTTAGTTGGCAAGATAGCTAGCTGGCCATTCACACTATTACAGCACTGTACTGGAGCTAGCCAGGTAGCAATGGCTTTGCTAGTGTATGAAAGTTTATCCAAGGTCTTTAAGTGCTGTGCCACACTGACATCTGGTGCTTTTTATACAGTGCAAGTGGTCCACATATTTAATATACATTATAAATATATAATTATATGGAGTTCCTACCCGCATTCATACAGACTGGTATCCACAGTAACACTGCTGTGTTCTTCCCACAGGGCACAGATGGGGTACGAGGGCTGATGGGTCACAAAGGCGAAAAGGTGAGGATTAATGAGCACAGTTCAAAGGTGAAAGGTTAAGGGGGAATGGGCGAGTTTATCAGGAGGATTTACCCTTGGTTATTTTTTACCAAGTTTTTACCCTTTATCCTTTTTACCAGTTTTTATTATTTATTTTTTCTTTGCCTCCATTATTGTTTTTTATGATACTAAGACACAGATGTTTATACAGATTGATGAAATCGCCTCTGGTCTTTATGCATAGTTCTTATGGCAGCCTGTGGCAATGCATTTTTTAGTTTCTGGGCAGGTGGCCGTTAAGTTTACTCCCTCTCGCCAAAACAAAATGTGCTGAATAGTGTTTACCTGAATGCATCAATAATTTAGGACAGGGCTAGACCTGTGTGGCACAACAGACTCCTAATATTGAAATAGTGTCTTTTTTGCTTTGTCATTGAATCAGTAACTGTATAAATAATGTATACTATGCACCAAATGCTTTGTGTCTTATTACATTAACTAAGTTTTTCTCTCTCTCTCTCTCTCTCTCTCTCTCTCTCTCTCTCTCTCTCTCTCTCTCTCTGTCAGGGAGAAGATGGGTTCCCTGGATTCAAAGGGGATATGGGCATCAAGGGTGACAGGGTAAAAGCTTCTAAACACACACTCACACACCCGCGCGCGCGCACACACACACACACACACACACACACACTGGCCATGTGCTGTTGGTCTTCCTCTCACAGAGCCTGTGGGCCCCTCTCTTAACAGGGGGAGCTGGGGTCCAGTGGCCCTCGAGGTGAGGACGGCCCTGAGGGGCCAAAGGGGCGTGGCGGTCTTCCTGGAGACTCAGGTCAGGCTGGTCCAATGGGAGATAAGGTGAGTATTTACCCACATACTGTATGTGAGAAGGAGCTGCACTTCTCATCAATCAGATTGTATGTTTCACATATCTGTAGAAAACAATATGTTGTGTTACAAAAATAGATATTTTTTTTAGAATCTAACAGCGTGTACGTATAAATACTGTACATTATATTTTTATAATGCAATAATCCACTAGCATTACTGTGGTGTCTGAATCCTCTTCATATATACTATATGGACATCTGCTCGTCCAATATCTCATTCCAAAATCATGGGCATTAATATGGAGTTGCCCCCCCCCCCCACTCTTTTGGGAAGGCTTTCTACTTGATGTTTGGTCATTACTGCGGGGATTTGCATTCAGCCACAGGATCATTAGTGAGGTCGGGCATTGATGTTGGGCGATTAGGTTTGGCTCACAGTCAGTGTTCCAATTGATCCCAAAGGTGTTTGATGGGGTTGAGGTCAGGGCTTTGTGCAGGCCAGTCAAGTTCTTCCATACCGATCTAGACAAACCATTTCCGTATGGACCTCTATTTGTGCACGGGGACATTGTTATGCTGAAACAGGAAAGGGCCTTCCGCAAATCGTTGTCAAAAATGTGGAAGTCCGGAACCGTCTAGAATGTCATTGTATGCTGTAGCGTTAAAATTTGCCTTCACTGGAACGAAGGGGCCTAGCCCCAGACTAAACACCCAAGGGGGTGTCCACATACTTTTGGCCATGTAGTATATATGTTAGAAAATATTGGCAATCAAATCAGCAGTTGATAAATTAATTTGTTAATGTCCTGAATTTTACTGTTTAGCCAAGATCATGTCAAGGCTGAGAATTTGGCTTCTTTGTGTTTGTAGGGCAAGCTGGGAGTTCCTGGTTTGCCAGGATATCCAGGACGACAAGGTCCAAAGGTGAGTGACCCCAGGTTCAGTGCAGGTGAATCCATTACATTACATTAAAGGCATTTAGTGGACGTTCTTATCCAGAGCGACTTACACAACTTCTTACATTTATCCATTTATACAGCTGGATATATACTGAAGCAATTCAGGTTAAGTACCTTGCTCAAGGGTACAATGGCAGTGTCCTACCTGGGAATCGAACCTGCAACCTTTCAGTTACAAGTCCAGTTCCTTAACCATTATACTACACTGCCGCCCTTTCAATGCAGCGGCCTTTCAATGCAGCGGCCGATTAAATGGGGTGGGCCGTGGTTTAGAGTGGCCCTGCGGGGCCGTACACACCTGTCGTCTGATTGTCTGTGATGCTCCTGTGCTCTCACCGGCTGACCTACTCTCTCTGTCTCTGGGTTACAGGGATCCCAGGGATTTCAGGGCTTCCCAGGAGCCAATGGAGAAAAGGGAACTCGAGTACGTCAGGAGGACCTCTTTCATTTCCGGCAGTCTGACAAAAATACTTCAATGCTCGCAAATGAAATCTCAAAAACATTCCATTCCTTAATTTATGGCTAGACAAGCCAGCATGTCTCAGCGTTAATGAGTGTTTTCAATCAAATTTGATGAATGCCTTTCACTGATGGAATGGAATGAATATTGCTCACGTCCAAAAGAATAGTCTAAAACAAATGTTGTATAACTTGACCCATTTTGGTGAATTAGTTGCATTGGTGTGGGAGTGGAGTGATACAGACAGTGGGAAAGGAGATGGCTTAACGGCTTGTTTCTGGTCAGAGTTTACAGGGTAGGGCTTCTCACTTCCTCGACGCTACAGTTTAAAATGAAAGCCTTGTGCTCTGCTTATTGAAACACTCAGACTTAATAATAATGCTGCGCACGCATCAGACGCAGCTGTGGACGTTGATGAAGTGCCGGGTCTCATTAGTGGCATGTTTCATTAGAGTCGGGTCGTTAGGTCTGCCTGTGTTTAGTGCTTTGTCACTACTGATAAATGTTGAATGGAAAGCAATGCGCAAGTCTTCATTAAGATTATCTCCCCCTATCGAAGGTTCATTCCGACAAAATATGATTCTTTTTTTAATACTAGATAAATTCAGGACCCATTCATCCAGCATATGTGTAGTAATCTATATGCAGTAAAGGAATTTTTGGATCCTTTACACCAGGGGTGTACAGTCTTATCGGAAAAGGGCAAACGTGATGTGCAGGTTTTTGTTCTAGCCCAGCACGAAGACACCTCATTCTACTTATCAAAGTCTTTATTGATTAGTTAATTAATTGAATCAGTTCTCGTAGTGTTGGGCTAAAAGAAAAACCTGCACACATATTGACCCTTCTCGGGTAAGATTGGATACCCCCGCTTTACACAAAAGACACAAGATCATAAGAAATATTATAAATCTATATCAAGCAGTCGGTTTGAATGACGAAAGAGTTGGCATTACTCTCTACATCCAGCAGGAGTAGCGCCACGCGGAGGCAGCCAGCACATGCTGTTTCCTTCTTTTAGACCTCCTTTTCTTCGTCCATGCCTCTTTTCACTCTTTTCTATGTCCTCCTGAGAGCCGGCAAAAAGTAATTGCTGCATTTTCATTGCCAAGCATTTCTGTTTTCCGCGAAAAGGACCCGCGTGGCTCCTGGTGCTTCTAACATTGTGTTGGTACTGGCCCGGTGCTGAAAGACTTCTGAAATTAGGACCACACAGTCCACCGTGTCTGTCCTTGTAGGGGACGTGAATTGATCTAAGGAGTCATGTATACATAGCAAACTTGTCATAAGTGAGACTGTCCATTGAAGTGTTATGACTTTTGTAGAGATTTTCAGTATGATGATAGACCTGCTTTACAGATAGGATGGAAATTCCCTGTGTGTGTGTGTGTGTGTGTGTGTGTGTGTGTGTGTGTGTGTGTGTGTGTGTGTGTGTGTGTGTGTGTGTGTGTGTGTGTGTGTGTGTGTGTGTGTGTGTGTGTGTGTGTGTGTGTGTGCATGTGAGTGTGTGTGTGTGTGTGTGTGTGTGTGTGTGTGTGTGTCTCATATTTTTTTTCTTCCTCAGGGCGTGGCTGGAAAGTCTGGTCCGAGGGGGCAGAGGGGACCTACTGTAAGTATCACTGCGCTTTTGTCTTCAAAGCCTGTTTGCAGTCTCACTGTACTCCTGTTAGCCTGCAGTGTGAATCACTGTGACTGTACTCCTGTTAGCCTGCAGTGTGAATCACTGTGACTGTACTCCTGTTAGCCTGCAGTGTGAATCACTGTGACTGTACTCCTGTTAGCCTGCAGTGTGAATCACTGTGACTGTACTACTGTGGGCTTGCAGTGTGAATCACTGTGACTGTACTCCTGTTAGCCTGCAGTGTGAATCACTGTGACTGTACTCCTGTTAGCCTGCAGTGTGAATCACTGTGACTGTACTACTGTGGGCTTGCAGTGTGAATCACTGTGCTTGCACTCATGTTAACCTGCAGTCTGACTCACTGTGACTGTAGTGTACTGTAATTTACTGTGACCCCTGTGCTGTGTGTCTTACCCAATCTTGTCTCTGTCCCCCAGGGGCCCCGTGGGGAAAGGGGGCCAAGGGGCCCAACAGGAAAATCAGGACCAAAGGTAAGGCCCCCAAAGACTTCCATCTGCCTGCTGTGATTGGCTCACCTCCCACATATGCACATTACAATGACAATTCATATCCTAACAAGCTTAATGAACGGTTTCCCTCTCACTGTCTGAACCATTCAGGGAAACTCAGGACACGATGGGCCCCCTGGACCTCTAGGGGAAAGGGTATGGATGATTGCTCTCCTCCTGGTGTTTCTATCTCATTAAACTGAGCTGTCTGTCACTCATAACATTTATCCATAATGGAGAAGTTGTTGAGTCCCACTGTGATGCTGAAATTTTTCTGTGGTTCAGGGCCTACCTGGCCCTCAGGGGCCTACAGGATTCCCTGGACCGAAGGGCCCCCCGGTGAGTATAAAAGACTGAAACTTTTTTATGCATGTGTGAGCGGGTAAGCATTATTCACTCATGAGGATTTTGTCTGTGCTTCAGGGTCCGGCTGGGAAAGACGGACTGCCGGGACATCCTGGACAGAGAGGAGAAACCGTGAGCATCTCTTAGTAGGCAGTTGTGGGTTGGGCTGGCGTGGGATAGAAGGCCATCTGTAAAACAAAGGGAAAGCGGGATTGTGATAAATACTCAGTAAGATTAAACGATGACAGATGAATCTTAATGAAAAGTAGGGCCGGGAGAAGGTGTGTTTATAATCTGCTAGACTGACTGCATGAAAGCACCCTTGATTGATTATCCCTGCAAATGAAATGATGCACGGAACCTAAAGGTCTTCCAAATCTGTGGATATGTCCGTTCTCAGTTGTCAGCTCTTTTGAGAGGCTTTTGAATTTCCTTCTAGGCAAATTCATAAGCGGCACAAATACTCATCGCATGGCTGACTAGATGTTGGAATTGTCTCTCTGTTTATAAACACTGCACATAATTATTTGTCATCCACTTTTTCCAATTTGAATATTTGCACTGACTAATGAATGTGTTATATTATAATAAGTTAAAATCGTGTCACCTCCCTTTGCCCTTTTCCCCCCCATGTTTTATAACGGCTCTTTCGCCCTCGACGTCCATCTCAGCCTGTCATTTGTTGTGTTTTGGTGTCTTTAAAGGCTGTTACAATTAGTGCTAAATAAATGAACTTCACCAGTACGCATTGTACCAATAGGGTATTGTTTTACCCTGCCTTCTGTCAGCAGGTTTTATGTATCCCTTTCTCCACATCGATCATATCGTTTTGCACTGATGAGCACCACATAATTAGTCCCTAATTCTGTAATTTGTCACATGTCTGTACTGATTTACAAACAATTGCTGAACTCTGAGTGCCCACAGGGATGCCTGTAACTGCTGAAATTTAGGTTGACAGGCAATATGGTTCAAGATTTTCTGCAAGCAGTTCACCCAAAAATGTCTCAGTCACAACCAAAGCACACCAGTATTCTGGGGCTTAGTGTCAACACAGTGTGCCCTAGAATACTGGTGTGCTTTGGTTGAGACTTTGCGCGTATATACACAATTGGCGTACTTCGGTAGAAAGTAGTTTTCAAAAAAACCATGCACTACAAGGTCTGTGGAAGTTTGTGAGTATCCGTGTCATTATATTTGCAAAGAGACATTGCTGTTGATTTTTTTTAATGTAAATGTTTGACGCTTTGAGTGCCACAAACTTTAGACCCGTTGAGGTTGTATCAGGGTGATATCACGGAGAGCTGCAGCGGATATTTATAAAACTAGTGAAATCTCAGCAAAACTATCTGGATGGATAGATATCATTCCAGGTATATACATAGCTTAATATAATCTTTGGGTGAACTGCCCCTTTAACGATAAGTCTTACTTCAGGGAGCAAACAAAATAAAATTATATTTATTGTTCTATATTCATTTATTGCCTTTGTATAGGTCCAAACAATAACAATGTGTTTTGTATTCATGTTATCTATTGTAATAATTGTGAACATTATTTATGTACTTTTGTAATACAGTACACACGCTGGTCACGTTGACAACGTTGGTTTAAATTTGAATGGCTGGCCTGGTGATTCTGCCATCTGCCAGTGTTCTGAGCGCTTCTCTCTCTCCTCAGGGTTTCCAAGGTAAAACTGGCTCCCCCGGCCCTCCTGGTGTAGTGGGACCACAGGTGAGTGACACGCCCGGAACCTCATGTGAACCTGACCTGTACCTTTACGGAGACGGACTACAAAAACACTGCTCTCTGTCTGCTTCACATGCAGATATCACAGTCTCACGAGTCTGCCCTTTTCACAAAAAACAAACCAAAAAAACAAAGATTTTCTACTGCAGAAGAATATACTCACAAAGAGTTAAGCAGTATGGAGTCTCTTGTAGGAGACAATGTGGCTGAGACTGACTAACAGCACAGTGTGATTCTGCATGCAGTGTGCAGTGTGATTTTTGTATGCAGTGGACAGTGTAATTCTGCATTCAGTGTACAGTGTGATTACTCATGCAGTGTACAGTGTGCGCCTGCATGGTGGTGTACAGTGTGATTTTTGTATGCAGTGGACAGAGTAATTCTGCATGCAGTGTGCAGTGTGATTTTTGTATGCAGTGGACAGAGTAATTCTGCATGCAGTGTGCAGTGTGATTTTTGTATGCAGTGGACAGAGTAATTATGCATGCAGTGTGCAGTGTGATTTTTGTATGCAGTGGACAGTGTAAATCTGCATTCAGTGTACAGTGTGATTACTCATGCAGTGTACAGTGTTATTCCTCATGCAGTGTACAGTGCTCATCTTCATGTAGCTCACAGTGTGATTTTTGTACACTGGACATTGTGGTTCTGCATGCAGTGGACAGTATCATTTGTCATGCACTGGACAGTGTGAGTCTATGCAGTTTCACTGAGCTACAATCCCAATTAAAAAGTAGAGAACTGTATTTACCCAGTCTAACTACACAGCTGCGTCATGCCCAGCAGGTAAAACATTCCACACACCTTGTGACATCCACCTAATAGAGAATGCTATTATCACTGTATACTTATGTATGTATTATTTAACATATGACTTAGTAGGTACATAGCATAAAAAAGCAATGCAAGTACAGAGTAGACAGCATTATGTTTATGATTCATGCTGAATAAACACGCTGGACACCCATTGAAGGGAACAGATGTGACCCCGACAAACATCTGTCTGACCCCTCCCCCCCCCCTACTCTCCAGGGCCCCGCAGGGGAGACGGGACCGCTGGGAGATCGGGGTCACCCCGGACCCCCGGGACCCCCAGGAGAGCAGGGCCTACACGGACCCGCAGGGAAAGAGGGAGCAAAGGTGAGCATCTCAAAACGGGATGAACCCTTGAGCTGTGCCCTCTGATGGGAACTGAGGTTAACAGTAGATTTATATAAGATTCAGGTGTGTAGTGATGGTGATGCACTGGTAGAATGGGGATACAGGGGACACTGGCTAATCAGGCAGTTGCTGTCCTTGCAGGGTGACCCTGGTCCCAGTGGGCCGGCTGGGAAGGACGGACCTCCAGGACAGAGGGGGTTCCCTGGGGAACGAGGACTGCCTGGCCCATTGGTGAGTGCGCATTTGCTGTTCCTCTGCGATATGCACTCCATCACGCCTTCGTTTCAGCCAAACACATAGGGTTAAACGCATATCTCAGAGCACGAACACACACCACACACAAACACACATACACACACAAACGCAAACAGAGCGCTGACAGTCACCTACCCTCACAAAGCCTCACACATGGACGCACCGCATTTAAAGTATCTTTCTCCAAATAAAATAGATGGATAAGTGCACCTGACGAGAGGGAATTCTGGTGCAGAGCGAGGCGAGATGTGAAACAGTGGAGAGAGAGAGTTCTGGAACAGCGCAGGACATTTCTTTGTTTCAAAGGGTTTTTTTTCCCCTTTCTCCACCAGGGGGCAGCAGGTCTTAAAGGAAACGAGGGCCCGAACGGTTCCCCTGGACCTGCAGTAAGTACAGAGGTTTTACTCAAAAGCACACTGCAGACGGATTTACACTAACCTCAGTTTTAACCCCAATATTGATACATATTATATCACATCTAATTTGCACTGTAATAACTGTAATAAGTTTTCACAAAGATACCAGTACATGTTTAAACAATGACTTAAAAAAAAACATTTGATAATGAATAGTACCATTTTGTTTGTTTAGTTGGATGTTCATATAGTTATGAAGCCCTAGAGCTAAAGGTCTCACACAAAATGAATCGCACAAGGGCCAAAACCGGTAAGCAGTCTCACTGCAGAAGATTCTCATGTCACACTTGTTATCACAGCGGTGAGGAAGAAGAGCTGTTTAGCACATATTTTTGTGTGAGATGTTTGTGATGTTATGTGGCAGGGTATTTCCCCTTGTGCTGCTGTCTTTGGGGCAGAGTTTTCATGAAATTTGAGCTTAACATATTTGTGCGCAAATCGTTCGTATTAGCTATTTTGTTTTGGTATCTGAGATTTGTTGGTATGTATGAACAAACTTTACACCTGCTCAGGACCATGCATACCATGTTGTCACTAAGTTTGGCTTCTGAGTGTTAATTAAAATATGAGTTAAATTCACAAGACTAAATGTAGCCTTTGAAATGCACAATGCCAACGTGATAAATTAAGGCAAACACTTTAGATTGCGCCTATTAATCAATTGTAGGCTATGAACCTGTTAGACCCATAACGCAATTAATTCTCCCAGTACTATTTTATATTCAAAAAAATAATAATAAGTGCATGTGAAAAGGAAGGAATCAGCTAGATGATTCTTTCCTTTTCAAGTGCACTTATATATTTCTTTTGCACTATGTAATTGTCCTAATAAATATATATTTTTGCTAGACGCCAGTGTCTGATTCTATATCCACGGAGTGCTCCTGATACCTTCTTCTCTTCAGGCCTTTTTACTTTACCAGTTCCTATGACACCGGTACTGACAATGCTAAATAATATAAATATGTTTTGAACATCTGCTAACAAAACCTCAAATTTACTGTCAGAATAATTCTTCTTTTTGATTTTTCTGGGCCATTTTGAATTCGTATGCACCTGTAAATGGAATTTGTGGCAATTGATGGGGGTGCATTTATGCTAATTGCAAATCAAGGTGCAATTATGTAGATCTGCTGTTATTTACGATGAATTGGAATGTATGAACCTGCCAAAAAAAAAATCTGCCTTCCTGCATGGTTTGATGAATCCGTAATGGTTGCATGGTTTGATGAAAACAATGCGTAAATTGTTTTGTACGCACATATTTAGGAACGTTTCATGAATGAGGCCCAAGGATTGGACACCGACTGCAAGGAGTTCATAAAAAAGTGAGATTCATCCTGTTGCTGTTTCTGATCCCACTTCTCTCCGCAGGGCTCCCCTGGAGAACGGGGTCCTGCTGGTCCCGCTGGCCCCACTGGGCTTCCAGGGCGTCCGGGCCCCCAGGGGCCACCAGGCCCGGCTGGAGAGAAAGGTGGCCCGGTAAGTGTGCTTGCTGAGCTCTTGGTGTTTATCCTCTCTCATGATTTAGCTGCTGCCAGGCTCCACTCTGTGGCCTGGACCAGAGCATACCGCTCTCTCTCACCCTCAGAAACCGAACCGGTGTAGTTCTGAGCGTGTAGTGCTCTTACAGTTTAGTTACATGGGTGAAGTGTTCTGACGGTGTATGTTTTTTTGGTTATGGAGTTCTAAGGGTATTATTTCCAGTGGGCGTAGCTACACGGGCATAGAGTTCTGAGGGTGTAACATTCTTGAGGGTGTAATTCTGGGGGGGTGTAGATACAAGGGTGTAATCTGAGGGTTTACTGTTTGATGGTGTAGTTTTGGGGGTGTAGCTCTGGGTTTTTGTGGAGTTCTAAGAGTATGACGTTAGTATTTGAGAGTGTAGTTCTAAGGGTGAAGGATGCAGGAGTTTGAGGGTGTAGTTCAGAGAGTGCTGTTCTGAGGGTTTAAACGCTTTTCTTTCTCAGGGAGAGAAAGGCCCACTGGGACCTGCCGGTAGAGATGGGGCCCAGGGTCCCGTTGGGCTGCCCGGACCTGCAGGCCCCCTGGGACCCCCTGGGGAGGACGGAGACAAGGTAAGATGGGGCGCAGGTGGGGCTGTGCCTCAGAGTTTGATCCAACGTACAGGGGAGGGGAGAGACTCTTGAAACACACAACAGATGGAACTCAATTTATTCTACAGTGTGATCTGACTCCTCAGTTTTCAGTGCTCAAAGGCGAGATTTTATTTTGGTCAGAGAGGGAAGATTGCACATATGAAGGCTGTTTAATACCGCGCGCAGTCTGTTTTTTGTGGAGAGCAGCCCGTTTCATATGGAGAACAGCTTGTTCTCAGTGTGTGGTCCTGCAGTGCGGTGCGGTGTGCGAATGTGCATTTGAATGCGGCTCTTGGAAGATCACGTCTTCTTTCTGTTTAAACATGTCATGAATGGAGCATTGAGGTCTGTGGGCGCAGAGGGCTGGAACATCTAAAGCTCTCCATGCCGGGCAGAGACACATAATATGTGATGAATATTTATGGGCGTAGGCTCAAAAGAAATTTCAGGCCATTATCAGTCCTAAAGGAGCTTCACGCTCTTTGATGTGTGTGGGGTCCTCACCTGAGATTTGCAACCGCCTCTGCTATTTTCAATGGGACCTTTGTGACCAAGAATCCTGAGACAAAGCGCAACCTCTCGCGGTCAGGCTGCCACCTCTTGGCAGTTGGATTTTGAAAATTTTCTGCTCGGTCGCTCGACTTAACAGTACAAAATTACAAGGCCTTAAGTTCTCTCCGTCGTTGTTGTTTTCACAATCAGCTGCTGGTAACGTCTTGCTGGTAACGTCGCCGTAGAAACGATTGGACGCCCGCTGACAAATGGCCTCCCCAGCACTGACACAAGGCTAGCCGCTTTTGGAAACGAATGACCACACCCTGTGTCAACGGTCCCTTAGGCATGTCTACACAGGGCCGCATCATGGATAGTGTCTGACTGTAACATACAGTACTAGATAGTAGTGCATTAATAGATACACACGCAGGCATGCACACACACAGACACCGATGGACACAAACACGCACAAATATATACACACTTAAAAACACACATGCTGACAGACAAATGCACGGACGAGCAAACACACACACGGACACAGCGATAGACACGTATGCAAACACACACATACACGACACACACTCTGAGTGTCACATGGACACACACATACACAACACACACTCTGAGTGTCACATGGACACACACATACACAACACACACTCTGAGTGTCACATGGACACACACATACACAACACACACTCTGAGTGTCACATGGACACACACATACACAACACACACTCTGAGTGTCACATGGACACACACATACACACCCTTTAAAGTACAGATAGGGATAGTATGTGCAGGGGATTTGTAAATATCAGAATAGCTGCAGATATACGTATGTTTCTGCGTCTTTTTTCCCGTTGCATCAGGGATGGTACAAAGCATAGAAATGGTTTCATAATAACCCACAGAGTGTATACATATTTGAAATATTGTCGTTTTTGTTGGGTCATTGAAATAGCAAGTGTATAAATAATGTATAATATGGCAGCTGCTTTCTGTGTTATTACATTAAGTCTACAGAGAGCTGTAGTGCAGAATAGTGCTTACCTGAACACATCACTGATTTAAGACTTTTAACAACAGACCTGTGTGGCAGAGTAGACTTCTGTTTTATCGAATACACACACTCTCCCTCTCTGTCTCTCTCTCTCTCTCTCTCTCTCAATTCAATTCAATTCAAAGTGCTTTATTGGCATGACATATTGAATATATGTTTCCAAAGCTTTGAATAAACATGTTACATTAAACATAGACTACAATACAATATGTGTTGAAATAGTTAACATAACCAAATCAGAATTATTATAAGAAGAAAAAGAATAGTAATTAATTTTAAAAAAACTATTTTACATAATAATTAACAATCATTAGGGGTCACAACTGTCCCTAGGCTGTGGCAGGTTGCTAGATCTTTTGTGGCCAAATTTTGTGTTTGTTTGCACCTGTGTTTGAATTTGTTGTGTTTCAGGCAGGCGTGTGAAGTTTGGGAATTGTATTGTGAATTTGGGGGTGTAAATGTTCTCTCATTTCTTTGTATTTCTCACATTTATTGAGAAAGTGCTGCTCTGTCACTCTCTGCTCTTTTCTGCAGTGTGAGCACAGCCTCTCCTCGAGCGGTTTCTATCGCCAGGCTGTGCTCGCTGAGCCTGTACTTCCTCAATGTGTCTCACTGTGGTCACATAGTCTGCCAAAGTGTATTATCGACATAGGGACAAAGTGTATTATCGACATAGGGACAAAGTGTATTATCGACATAGGGACAAAGTGTATTATCGACATAGGGACAAAGTGTATTATCGACATAGGGACAAAGTGTATTATCGACATAGGGACAAAGTGTATTCTCCATGTAGGGACAAATAACACACCGATTTGCTTTGATTTTTTTTTTGTTTGAGTTTCACAGTAAATGTTTCTTTTAGTGTGTTATAGTCTGTTTGATTCTAATTGATTGGAAAGCGACTGTCCTGAGGCTGGATGGTGTTAGTGGGGGTTGGTGAACTGCGCCTCAGGACCAGCTCGTTGAGGGGGCTTGTTTTTAAGTTCCACTCTTGGCCTTATAATGGTATGAGTGGGGGGGGTCACTGTTTTTTAGGTGCTCCCCAAATTGAATGGCCCTTTTTTGGATATTAATAAGTAAAGGCTATTGGCCTAATTCTGCCCTGCATGCATTGTTGGGTGTGTTTTCTATGCACATGGAGGATGTTTTTGCATGCAGAGCTTCAGTTGGGTGTTTGTCCTAATTTGTAAAATCTTGCTTTGTAAGCAGACCACGCAGTTCGCTGCCATATAGTGTAATTGGTTCAATTATGGATTTAATAATTTAATCTAATTGCCATATTTGCCATTAATTTGTTTCTTAATGGCATCGAATGCCCTGTGTGTATTCTCTTTTAGTTCATTATCTCTTTCTCTCTTTCTCTCTCTCTCTCTCTCTCTCTCTCAGGGTGAAGTTGGTGAGCCTGGACAAAAGGGAAGCAAAGGAGACAAAGGAGAACATGTGAGTTGACATTTACAGTAATAATAATATAATAATAATATATCTCCCTCCTTGTGCTGTATCAGGTGTATTTCTCTGGGTGATATCAGAGCCCTATCTACTGCATCCTGTATACTGTGTACTACTATACTGTTTACTGCATACTGTTTTGCACGCAGCATATACAAAAGAAATATCCTCTATAGTATTAGTAGTAATCAGCAAAAAACCCTGGAAATAATCATAACATCCAGGGATTTTAAGTACACGACATATAGAGAACATATGACCTACTTAACAACTTTATCAACCAATGTACTAGACAAGCACACTCAACGTATGGAAAGGTGTTGATTTGGATACAGCCCAGGTCTCCCTGTGCTGTGTTTATCTGTGTTAAGTCTCCCTGTACTATATCAAGTCTCACTCTACTGTATTTCTCCATTTTGTATTTTCATGTGCAATATCAGGTCTCCCTGTGCTGTATAATTTTTCTCTGTGCTGTATCTCTCTGTGTTGCATCAGGTCTCTGTGCTGTATGTCTATGTGCTGGACAGGTCTCTGTGCTGTATGTCCCTGCACTGTCTCTTATCTGTCTGTGCTGTATATGTCTCCCTCTCTGTGATCTTATAGATTATAAGTGTCGATGCAGGTAAATTTCCTGTCTCTCTCTCTCTCTCTCTCTCTCTCTCTCTCTGTATCTAGGGTCCACCAGGACCTTCCGGTCCCCTGGGCCCGATTGGACAGCCCGGTCCTTCCGTACGTGCTTCTGACCACATCATCGCCCCAATGCATTTACATTAGCTCATACATCAGAGATATATTCGATATTAATGTAATCTATTTCCTACAGTACGCTCACATCCAGAAATCTGATTCTGTTTTTCCTCCACAATCTCATATTTCATACCATATGCAGACCTTGAAGGTGAAGTAAATTTGAGGGAAAATTATGACAGCGGTAGACCTTAGATTGTATGGTAATATATGTTTTAAATATATGCTATTTAAAGTCAATACTGTATGTGAAATGTAATATATGATCAAACACACCTAGCTCCACGGTGCCCTTGGTATTCTTAGAATGTGTTTATGTGTGTGTGTGTGTGTGTGTGTGTGTGTGTGTGTGTGTGTGTGTGTGTGTGTGCCTGAGTATATGTGTATCGTGTGTGTTTTGTGTGTGTACGTGTGTGCAGGCATGTGTGTGTGTGTGTGTGTGTGTGTGTTGGAGTGTGTGTATCTGAAAGCATAGGTCTTCTTAAGTATATGACGCTGTATATGGTGTGCGTTTGACGCGTGCAGGCGTGCGTGTGTGTGTGTGTGTGTGTGTGTGTGTGTGTGTGTGTGTGTGTGTAAGTATATGACGCTGTATATGGTGTGCGTTTGACGCGTGCAGGCGTGTGTGTGTGTGTGTGTGTGTGTGTGTGTGTGTGTGTGTGTGTAAGTATATGACGCTGTATATGGTGTGCGTTTGACGCGTGCAGGCGTGTGTGTGTGTGTGTGTGTGTGTGTGTGTGTGTGTGTGTGTGTGTAAGTATATGACGCTGTATATGGTGTGCGTTTGACGTGTGGCGCCGGTGTGCAGGGGGCAGATGGTGAGCCAGGACCCCGGGGGCAGCAGGGGCTCTTTGGGCAGAAGGGAGATGAAGGACCTCGTGGATTCCCAGGCCCTCCTGGCCCGCTGGGCCTGCAGGTGAGACTACCACACGACCGCGCCCCCCAGGCTGGCCAGACTGCCACGCCTCCATGCTGATGTGGCTGAAGGTGAGGGTATTTTCCTCAGGGTATACGCTATGGCTACACTTTCAGCTCCTCCCCCCTCCTGCTTAACATTGGAACACTGTGTTCATCAGCCACACCCCCTTTTGTTTAACACTGCACCAGTGTACTTGTCAGCCCCGACCCCTACTGTTCAACACAGAAACAGTGAGTTTACCAAGCCACACCCCATCATGCTTAACACTGAAACAGTGTGTTTACAACAGTTTTTTTCATCGTATTACCATTAAGTTGAGCATTTACTTCAATTATTCCAGCGTAGTTTAATGAGTGATTACAAGCTGCCTGCCAAACGGCTACACCATGCTGCTAGTAGTGCTAAATGTCTCATGTTACAGAGCAAACAGATGCAGGTACAGGTTCTGCACAGAGTACCCAGCTGTCAGTAGCTACGTGTGTTAGCATAGTGTTAAGCAGTGTTTTAGTAATAGCAGTTTTTCCCTGCTAATCACAGTTACTGATGCGTATCTCATTCATGCAGGGATTGCCTGGACCTTCAGGAGAGAAGGGAGAGACAGGAGATGTTGGTCAACTGGTAAGGCCTCCAATTTGGACATTGAATAGGTTCATATCTCTTAATCACCGTGCTGGAGCTAATCGCTTTCTCACCCCCAGGGACCCCCTGGCCCCCCAGGCCCCAGGGGACCAGCCGGTGCCTCAGGAGCGGACGGCCCCCAGGGGCCCGTAGGCGGTATAGGGAACCCTGGATCTGTGGGAGAGAAGGTAAAACCTGTTTAGAGATAAAATATTTTGAACGAGACACATTTTGAGTAGTTATTGTTGTTGATGGTTTTATAAGTGAAATATCCCCCCTCTGTACTCAGGGTGATGCTGGGGAGGCAGGAGAGCCCGGTCTGCCGGGAGAACTTGGACCTCTGGTAAGCAAGACTCTCTACCTCTCTCACCAACCTCTCTACCTCTCTTACCCACCTCTCTACTCTACCTCTCTCACCAACCCCTCTACCTCTCACTAAACTCTCTACCTCTCACTAAACTTTCTACCTCTCTCACCAACCCCTCTACCTCTCACTAAACTCTCTACCTCTCTCACTAACCTCTCTATTCTACCTCTCTCACCCACTTTTCACCAAACTCTCCACCTTTCTCACCAAACTCTACCACTCTCACCAAATTCTCCACCTGTCTCACCAAACCGTCCACCTCTCCCACAAAACTGTCAACCCGTCTCACCAAACTCTCCATCTCACTGAATCTCATCACCTCAGCAACATCTCACAGCACCTGAAAAACGGTGAAAATAGGCACCAGCGTGAAAATAACAAATCTTGTGACTGTGTTTAAAAATAGGCAGAAGGCGGTAAAATGTGCTCCAGTGCTGTATTGATGTTGGATCTCCAGAGGAAGTCTTTCTGATGTATGCCAGAATGTAGAGCGTAATGGTTTTGGGTTCTGCAGGGCCTGCGGGGGGAGCGGGGGGAGAAAGGAGAAGCCGGGCCTGCTGGTTCTGCAGGGCCTCCTGGTCCAAAAGGTCCTCTTGGAGACGATGGTCCGAAAGGCAGTCCTGTAAGTATTGCGCTGACTCAGCATGGGGCCAGAGCTGCGCTTTTCCAATCTGCTCATTCATATTCATTAAGGGCAACGTGTGATATTAACCGCCACACATACTTTGTGTTCCTTTAGTAGGATGCTAACATGAATATATCAAATAAGAGTAATAATATATTTATTTGTGGAGCCCTTTGTGTCTGCATCACAGGTTCAAATGCTTAAGAGGAGAAGAGACTAAGCTGATCTTTTCAAAACCTTTTTCTTCTTCTCTCTCAGGGTCCAGGTGGTTTCCCTGGTGATCCTGGTCCTCCTGGAGAGATTGGTATGCCTGTAAGTCCAAGCCGCTAATCTTTCATAGAGGCTGCAGGGGAAACGGTCATTCAGTATGGGTGATTTTGTGTAATAGGAAGTGACATCATATGAAATGTTGCGTACACATCCTGTTCTTCCTTTCACCTCAGGGAATGGATGGCCTACTGGGTGACAAGGGAGAGGATGGTGAAGCTGGTCAACCTGTAAGTGCACTTGAGGCCCGCATGAGGTTGTGTAATTTGTGATGTTGTGATTTTCTGTGCGATGGCTGATTGTGTATTTACTGTCTTGCTGTGACAGGGCCCTCCTGGTCCGACTGGAGAGTCCGGTCCCTCCGGCCCCCCAGGGAAACGCGTAAGAAGACATCCTCTCTGCAACTCTGCCTCCTGTACCCTAAAGCCTGGAAACCCCATATAGTAACCCTGTCTATTTTCCACACACTCTCTCTCTCTCTCTCTCTCTGTCTCTCTCTCTCTCACACAGGGTGGCGCCGGTCCTGCTGGCCCTGAGGGAAGAAGAGGTGAAAAAGGAGCCAAGGTATGACATCATCATCACCGTCAACATCCTTCTCCTCATCATCATCATCATCATCATCAACATCAACATCATCACTTCTTAACATCGTGTGTGTGTGTGTGTGTGTGTGTGTGTGTGTGTGTGTGTGTGTTTTGCAGGGTGAGTCCGGTGTGGAAGGTCCTCCAGGAAAGACTGGTCCAGTGGGTCCTCAAGGAGCCCCAGGAAAGACTGGCTCTGAAGGCCTCAGAGGGGTCCCAGGCCCTGTGGTGAGTAACGGCCATCTTTCTCTCTCTGTGACTACGCCACCGTGTCTGTGGCTGTCCCTGTAGCTGTGTCACTGCTCCTTGTGTCAGAGTAACGGCCATCTTTCTCTCTCTGTGACTATGCCACCGTGTCTGTGGCTGTCCCTGCAGCTGTGTCACTGCTCCTTGTGTCAGATTGAGATTCAGTGTGATGTTCTCCATGTTTGTTTGTCTTCCACTGTAGGGTGAACAAGGCCTCCCTGGTGCCAGAGGACCATTCGGACCCCCAGGGCCCATGGTATATAGCATGCTTCTCTCTCAGTAACCCCATGGTATATAGTATGCTTCTCTCTCAGTAACCCCATGGTATATAGCATGCTTCTCTCTCAGTAACCCCATGGTATATAGAATGCTTCTCTCTCAGTAACCCCATGGTATATAGCATGCCTCTCTCTCAGTAACCCCATGGTATATAGCATGCTTCTCTCTCAGTAACCCCATGGTATATAGCATGCTTCTCTCTCAGTAACCCCATGGTATATAGCATGCTTCCCTCTCAGTAACCCCATGGTATATAGAATGCTTCTCTCTCAGTAACCCCATGGTATATAGCATGCCTCTCTCTCAGTAACCCCATGGTATATAGCATGCTTCTCTCTCAGTAACCCCATGGTATATAGCATGCTTCTCTCTCAGTAACCCCATGGTATATAGTATGCTTCTCTCTCAGTAACCCCATGGTATATAGCATGCTTCCCTCTCAGTAACCCCATGGTATATAGAATGCTTCTCTCTCAGTAACCCCATGGTATATAGCATGCCTCTCTCTCAGTAACCCCATGGTATATAGCATGCTTCTCTCTCAGTAACCCCATGGTATATAGCATGCTTCTCTCTCAGTAACCCCATGGTATATAGCATGCTTCTCTCTCAGTAACCCCATGGTATATAGCATGCTTCTCTCTCAGTAACCCCATGGTATATAGCATGCTTCTCTCTCAGTAACCCCATGGTATATAGCATGCTTCTCTCTCAGTAACCCCATGGTATATAGCATGCTTCTCTCTCAGTAACTCTTTATGGTGAGAGGATGGTGACAGCCCAATGACTTGTTGAATTTGTCTCTGTGCCTGTCTCATTCAGGGTCCGCCAGGATTACCGGGTATGAAAGGTGACGCAGGGGGCAAAGGTGAAAAGGTGAGCCCTGCTGGAGCACACACATCTGTGTAAACGGTGTAAAATGCCTTTCAGACACAGAACTGTGCACTTTACCCTGCATGCATTGCTAACAAAATATATCCTGTACCTTTGGACTCTTGTTTCAGGTACTATTGAATGAATGGATGTTTGGCATCATATAGTCAAACTAACCCTTACGGAAAAAAAGTATACTTAAAGTTAATTTTATTAAGTAAACTTAAGTAAAGTTCAAGTATATTTCCCAATTATACTTTATGTAGTAAGTATACTAATATCAATGTACTAGTAGTATACTTAAGTGTAATTTTGTTTAGTATATATCTGATAAGTACATAAAAAGTAAACTGAAAGCATGCTCACTTATTTTTAAAAGAAGTATACTAATAGCACACTTGAATAAACTTATTTTTTGTAAGGGAAGGTGAGATAAGGTAAGGTGTGTATGTTGAGCAGGAGCTTGTATATGGTAAATGGATTATTAATTGTAATTTGTCACAATCTAAGTATATAGTTTTAATAGGTAACTGGTGAAAATTGAAGACCCTGGTGCTAAAAGTACTAAAGTCACAAAATGTCTATTTTGAGAAAATCTAATCCAAATACTTCTTGTGTACCAGAATACGATAACCCAGGGATAGGCAACTCCAGGCCTCGTGGGCCGGTGGGTGTGCAGGTTTTTGCTGCCGCCAGTCACCCTGGCTCAATCAGCTAATTAGTTATATACACCAACACCGATTCACTCGTAAATTAGACTACAACAAACGCTACAGTACATGCATACAGGCATAAGAACGTTCATCAGCTGCTGTTCATATCGCGGAACATAGTGAAAATATCAGATCATGTAACTGATTGGGCTAATGAAATAATTGGTAACTGGCGGCAGCAAAAACCTGCACACCCACCGGCC
The DNA here is from genome assembly GCA_029718625.1 of Synaphobranchus kaupii. NCBI lineage: Eukaryota > Metazoa > Chordata > Actinopteri > Anguilliformes > Synaphobranchidae > Synaphobranchus > Synaphobranchus kaupii. The sequence continues at coordinate 13,646,291 of CM056376.1, forward strand.
CACGAGGCCTGGAGTTGCCTAACCCTGCGATAACCTGTTGTTTCCATAGTGGAGAAAAGAGACTTAGGCACCTTTTCTGTTAACAATATTTATAGGGTGGACTTAGCTAAACAAATATGTTTCTATGCTCAACTTGAATTGTCTAAAAATGTGACTTCAGTACTTTTAGCACCAGGGTCTTCAATTGCTGCCTAAACTGGAATTCCGTGCAGTTCAACTTTCAAAGTAGCGCTTTGTCAAAGATGATCTGAATTCCATAACTGGCCCATCAAAGAAAAGCTTCACATATATTGCAGGACTTTTACTGCGGGCCTCATTTTGCCAGCGCCAATCACATATTGGGCTTGTGCATTATACTGTACGTGCGTGTATGCAATGGGATGTTTATTGTTCCTGGGGCAGTATACTGGCATAAAGCAAGGTTAATATTACTCCTGATTTAGGACAGTATACTGGCATACAACAAGGTTAATATTACTCCTGATTTAGGACAGTATGCTGGCATACAACAAGGTTAATATTACTCCTGATTTAGGACAGTATGCTGGCATACAACAAGGTTAATATTGCTCCTGATTTAGGACAGTATGCTGGCATACAACAAGGTTAATATTACTCCTGATTCAGGACAGTATGCTGGCATACAACAAGGTTAATATTACTCCTGATTCAGGACGGTATGCTGGCATACAACAAGGTTAATATTACTCCTGATTTAGGACAGTATGCTGGCATACAACAAGGTTAATATTGCTCCTGATTTAGGACAGTATACTGGAATACAGTAGGATGAATGTTGCTCCTGATTTGGGATGTATAATGACATGTAGCAAGGTGAATACTGACCCTGGTTTGGGACAGTATACCAGCATACAGCTAGGTGAATATTGATCCTGGTTTGGGACAGTATACCGGCATACAGCTAGGTGAATATTGACCCTGTTTTGTTGGCTCTTTGTTCCAGGGGCACCCCGGACTCATTGGGCTGATTGGACCCCCGGGCGAGCAGGGAGAGAAGGGGGACAGGGGTTTTGCAGGCCCCCAGGGGTTAACAGGATCCAAAGGTGACAGTGTAGGTGACCCACTTTCTCCTCCTTCATCCTCCTTAATTTGACACAGCTTTGCCAAACCCTGGATGAGTGTACTGTAGATGTGTGACATGTCAGCGGTTGTCTCCCCACTCCCAGGGCATTGCAGGTCCCACAGGTCCGCTAGGCCCCCCTGGCCCCGCGGGACTGCTGGTAAGTTCACCCGTCCTCAAATAGCGACATTCATTAAGAGATGTGCAGCTTCTTCTTTTATTAGAAGGTGCTTCTGCCTTTTTATTAGATGTGCAGGGAGCATTTGCTCAGTGTCTACAGTGTCTATCCTCTTGTGTAGAGAGTGTTTGCTCAGTGTCTATCCTCTTGTGCAGAGAGTGTTTACTCAGTGTCTAGCCTCTTGTGTAGAGAGTGTTTGCTCAGTGTCTATCCTCTTGTGTAGAGAGTGTTTACTCAGTGTCTAGCCTCTTGTGTAGAGAGTGTTTGCTCAGTGTCTATCCTCTTGTGTAGAGAGTGTTTACTCAGTGTCTATCCTCTTGTGTAGAGAGTGTTTGCTCAGTGTCTATCCTCTTGTGTAGAGAGTGTTTACTCAGTGTCTAGCCTCTTGTGCAGAGAGCGTTCGCTCAGTGTCTATCCTCTTGTGTAGAGAGTGTTTACTCAGTGTCTATCCTCTTGTGCAGAGAGTGTTTTCTCAGTGTCTATCCTCTTGTGTAGAGAGTGTTTACTCAGTGTCTAGCCTCTTGTGCAGAGAGTGTTTACTCAGTGTCTATCCTCTTGTGCAGGGAGTGTTTACTCAGTGTCTATCCTCTTGTGCAGAGAGCGTTTGCTCAGTGTCGAGCCTCTTGTGCAGAGAGTGTTTACTCAGTGTCTATCCTCTTGTGCAGAGAGCGTTTGCTCAGTGTCGAGCCTCTTGTGCAGAGAGTGTTTACTCAGTGTCTATCCTCTTGTGTAGAGAGTGTTTACTCAGTGTCTATCCTCTTGTGCAGAGAGCGTTTGCTCAGTGTCGAGCCTCTTGTGCAGAGGGTGTTTACTCAGTGTCGAGCCTCTTGTGTAGAGAGTGTTTACTCAGTGTCTATCCTCTTGTGCAGAGAGCGTTTGCTCAGTGTCGAGCCTCTTGTGCAGAGGGTGTTTACTCAGTGTCTAGCCTCTTGTGTAGAGAGTGTTTACTCAGTGTCGAGCCTCTTGTGCAGAGGGTGTTTACTCAGTGTCTAGCCTCTTGTGTAGAGAGTGTTTACTCAGTGTCGAGCCTCTTGTGCAGAGGGTGTTTACTCAGTGTCTAGCCTCTTGTGTAGAGAGTGTTTACTCAGTGTCGAGCCTCTTGTGCAGAGGGTGTTTACTCAGTGTCTAGCCTCTTGTGTAGAGAGTGTTTACTCAGTGTCGAGCCTCTTGTGCAGAGGGTGTTTACTCAGTGTCTAGCCTCTTGTGTAGAGAGTGTTTACTCAGTGTCGAGACTCTTGTGCAGAGGGTGTTTACTCAGTGTCTAGCCTCTTGTGTAGAGAGTGTTTACTCAGTGTCGAGACTCTTGTGTAGAGAGTGTTTACTCAGTGTCGAGACTCTTGTGCAGAGAGCGTTTTCTCAGTGTCGAGCCTCTTGTTCAAGCCTGGCATAAAATTCCCAGCTGAAACATGACAGCCGTTAAAAATAGGAACAAAAGAAATGAGAACACGTTTCCTCATTAGTTTGTAATGAATAAAACTGGACTGAATCCAAAGGCTTCTGACAAACTGAACACTGTCTGCGTTCACAGGGTCCTCCTGGTCCAAAGGGTTCTAAGGGTTCGGCCGTAAGTACGCTTTAAATTCAGATTTCTTTTCTGTTTTTCTGTTCAGGATGATGGTTTGTTCTGTGCTCTCAGCAACTGATTCCCTGGAGTACAACCTACAGGATTGCCTTGTGGGGTCTGTAGTTTGTGCGATTGGCAGATGTGATGTTGGGATAAATCTTGGCTGTTTTATCATCACTACAGGGTCTTGCGGGTCAGAAGGGAGAGCTGGGCGTTCCTGGACCTCCAGGCCCCCCTGTAAGTCTGCATGTATGACATTATAAGTCTTAACCCTCAGGTAAATACCTGACTGTGAGTGTACGGTATGTAAGGCTGGATAGTATGGACAGTCTCCCTTCTTCTCTCATTCACATCTTCCCCCACTCCCTCCTTCCCTCCAGAGCCTCTCTTTGCCTCCGTCTTGATGCGGTGTACTGGGCAGGTGGCTTGTGTGGCAGAAGATAAAGAAATTTAGACTTTTATTTTGATTGAGTGCTGCATGTTGATTTGAAGGGTTTGTGTTTGGTGTTTTCTTTTTATTGTTTTTTTGCATTAATTTTGGGGATTTGAGGGCGGCAGGATGAGAGGCCGGCAGAGAGCCGGTGGAGGATTTTGTGTGTTTAATAAATAACTTTGGAAGTCTCTCTCTCACATCAATACATCTTCTCGCCCACAGGGCCCTCCCGGTGAGGTCATCCAGCCCCTCCCCTTACAGTCCTTTTCTCAGAAGAGTAAGAGGAGCATTGACGGCAGCCAGATGATGGGCGACGCCAACGGCAACAAGGACTACGACGACGGGATGGAGGAGATATTCGGCTCACTCAACTCCTTGAAGCAGGAGATCGAGCAGATGAAGCACCCGCTGGGCACCCAGGCCAACCCCGCCCGCACCTGCAAGGACCTGCAGCTGTGCCACCCCGGCTTCGCCGACGGTGCGCTGCAGACCCACTTCATATAGCGCCGTTCACCGATCCCCAAACGCTTTAGCCCGGAGTTCACCTCCGCCGTGTGAGGGTTCACCCAGGCAGAATGCACTGATGGTGTGGCGTGTCTGTTTCAGGTGAATACTGGATCGACCCCAACAGAGGCTGCCCCGGCGACTCTTTCAAAGTCTACTGCAACTTCACGTCAGGGGGGGAGAGCTGCGTGTACCCCGATAAGAAGTCTGCAGTTGTAAGTCCCGCCCACCTCACCTGCCAACAGGACACTGTCCCAATAGCTTAGCATCAGTTCACCCTCTTGTTTTATATAAAGCAGAGCTGACCATCCGCCCTCCTTGTTTATTAGCTTTATTCATACAAACAGAAAGTAGAGAGGGTAACAGATATAAAAGGGATCGCAGGTCAGAAGGTGCCATAGTGGGGGTCTGAACCCCTGCCAAACAAGGGCCGGATTTACTAAGGACACAGTCGTAGCGCAAAACTATAACCTATATTGAGACTCTTTAGTAGTCGCAGATACCGCCACATTAGCGACCGATTTACTATCACTGGTCCTAATTACGCAATAAAAGAAATTAAACGACTCCATTAGCCATTTTTTGCGGTAGGAGACATCCATAACAATGTGCGAATAAATGTATATGGAGAAACCATGCAGGCACAAGTCGCTATAACCACAAGAAAAATAAATCTTAAATTTATGAGATACACAACGCTGTATTACAGCATATACAACAATAATGGAGAGGAGAACATTTTGGAAGAACATCACATACAAAATGAATTTATGAACTAGAGGCTGTAAAGAAAAAATAGCATGATTTTAGAAGAACTTTCCTACAACATAATGCGAGAAAATGACACGGATGGTGGTCAAACTAAAGAAAGAACGGCCTATTGACACCGATAGAACAAAAGGTGGAAGGTATGCAAAATGAGCAAGTTGTGGGAGTGGGAGGAATAGACACGGGAGAACCACAGATTTGATTTGAATTTATTTAGGACACATGTAAAAAATACAAAGTGAACACAGTTATAGATTAATTAAATAAATAGAGGACATGCAAGGGAAAGCCCAGAAAACCCTCAAGGGGCTTGACAAGTGGAAATTCCCTAAAATAATATACAATACACAGATAAATATACCTACATTCAGCTTTCTAAAAGATCACTCACACACACATCACAGAGCGTTGAAAGGTAACTGTATTTACAGTTAATTATACTGTAAGCCGTACCGAATGCATATAGGCACAACAATCGTTTAAATTCAGAACTGCGTTATCACTCACACACATCACAGAGCGTCGGAAGGTAACTGTATTTACAGTTCATTATACTGTAAGCCGTACTGAATGCATATAGGCACAACAATTGTTTAAATTCAGAACTGCGTTATTACTCACTGCTAGCTGATGACTTCAAAAGAAGTCTTGCGTCCTTTCAATAAAAAAAAAATAGGGGCTGCATTCGAATAGTCAAATTTGAGCAAGGAAGGATCCTTTAGATCGTACGAACTGAAAATAGTTTTTGGGCAGCCATGCTAAGGACCGTTCGAATTTCTTATATTGAGAAGGAAAGGAGCTTCACGATTCCTTTTATCTGTCCTTTCACAAAGGATACTGACTATCCTTTTCAGAAGGAAGGTAGTATTCACAGCCCACAATGCAATGCTGCTAATAAGGAGCTATTTTTGTGACTATTCGAATGCAGCCATAATGTCATATTAGCCTATATCTGAAAGTGAGAAGTGATTAGTAGAAACATGTTTTAAATCCTGTCTCCTTTCGAGTGCTATGCATTAGAGGATGCATTCGTCCTACAGCCCAACACCCTTTGTGAAGGAGCAGGTGCGGAGGACCACACGCAACTGACAGAGGTTCCTCAAGTTCTCCACAGAGTGGAGACCACTAAAAAGGGATAGGAGAACTAAAAAAGGAGGGCGAAACCTCCCGGCGAATACTGCCGAAACGAGTGGGCGAACGCTCACAGACTGGAGCAGTAGAAAAGAAAAGAATAAACCTCTAACTCTGTAAGAACCACAGAGTCTCTTAATAAGAGGCACCCGACAGAAAAGCTAAATAAAAAGAACCCAGGGCGAGAAACTTGCAAAAACGAGTAGAAAAGAAAAGGAGAAATTAACACCATAACTCTGTCCCTAGACAGAGTAACAAAAGAGGCAAAACCGGAGAAAGGTAACAACGGTACTGTCTCAGAGAGACAGGAAGAAAAACCAAAGGGTAAGGAACGAAAAGAGCCAACAATAAAACTCCTAATATCCTACGCTAACCCTAAACCCTGAAAACAAAAGTAAAGAGGTCGCCTGAACCTATACCGCGTTACCTGGCTTTCAGTGGCAAAGTAAGACACTCAAGCATCGCAAAGAGGAAGAACTGCGCTTAAGTAAGGGCCAGACACCTGACACAGGTGCGAAGAATAATCGCCGGGTGAGAGAGAAAACCCGGACATGGAGCCGTCCTGTGGCAGAAGGGAGAGAGCCGGAAACTTGAAAAACCGTGACACCCATCTCATGAATTGTGTGTGTGAGCTATAGGCTATATCAGCGCAGACAAATTTCGGGAGATCTAAAAATTCTCACGCAAAGATGATAATGCCTGCTTTACTAAATCAGACGGAATACTTAATTGGCCTAATTTACATAATCTCCACCCTGTTTGTATAGAACATACTGTATGGTTCTTAATATTAATACCAGAGACTCATGTCCCCTTCAGGTCTTGGAAATGGCTGAGAATTCAGCCAATTCAGCTTCGTCTACAACAGTATCTAAAATTACATAGTAAAGTACTCCTGTACTAGTGATTTTTCTCAGAAAAAAGGTAGAGAAATTAGAAATTGACCATTCTTTATTAATAGTAGCAAGCAGCAGCGTACTGTCACATGGGTTACCGGCGATCTCTTCTGTCTTTGGTTGAGAGGGCTGTAGAAACAGGGACAGCACCTGCCCAAAATTTTATTTTTAGCCTTCCTCATTTCCTGGAGTATGTTATTAAAGTGGCGAGAGTGAATTTGAACAGTGCGTTATGCGTCTGTGTTGTGCTGGTGAATGGGTTTATAAAGCCCACTGCTCCATTACCTCTAATGGTCTACGGCAGTCTGCTTAGCCTGGTGCTGTTTTTTCATTATGGATAAGCTAGGCATTAACACAGAAGACAAGTGGCAGTGGGCTCTCTAATACAGAGCGTGTCTGCTGCTGGTGATGTATTAAGACTCAACTGTTAATCCCAAGTGGGCCAATATGCAACCCCCCCCCCACACACACACACACACACACACACACAGATACTCTCCCACTTAATCCATTTTAACCTGTGGTTGGCCATCTCTCCTTTCCCGTATTCCAGGTGAGACTAACTTCCTGGCCAAAGGAGATTCCAGGTTCCTGGTACAGTGAATTCAAACGTGGAAAAATGGTAAGATGACCTTGTGGTTTGTGTGAGTGATTTAATGATCTAATGAGCTGCTATAGTGTCTCCCACGTTATCATTTATTCAAGTAAAGCATGGGTTTCCCTCAAGACCAGCAGTCAGACTCCAGTCCTGGAGGGCCACAGTGTCTGCTGGTATTTGGCGTTTTTGTACTTAAGTAGTTGGTTGGCAAAGTTCATATTTAATGGCCTAAACTAGCCTGCTGACTGGAAGAAAACCACAAAAACATGTCGATACTGCAAGCCCTCCAGGACATGAGAATCCCTTGCATTCCGGCCCTGAGTATGAAAAATAAATTTGTTTTCCATTGATCTTTCCTGGCTGATGGAAATGAAGCGTGAAAACATGTTCAGGGTTAAGCAATATGCAGGACCGTGAAGTGTTGTCTTTTAGTTCCCTTCTCTGACATGATGTCCAGGTTTCATAGCAGATCCTGTTTGTGGCAGTACTGAAATCAGTATATCCTGAATGTGGCAGTACTGAAACCAGTATATCCTGAATGTGGCAGTACTGAAATCAGTATATCCTGAATGTGGCAGTACTGAAACCAGTATATCCTGAATGTGGCAGTACTGAAATCAGTATATCCTGAATGTGGCAGTACTGAAACCAGTATATCCTGAATGTGGCAGTACTGAAATCAGTATATCCTGAATGTGGCAGTACTGAAATCAGTATATCCTGCTTGTGGCAGTACTGAAATCAGTATATCTTGAATGTGGAAGTACTGAAATCAGTATATCCTGAATGTGGCAGTACTGAAATCAGTATATCCTGAATGTGGCAGTACTGAAATCAGTATATCCTGCTTATGGCAGTACTGAAATCAGTATATCTTGAATGTGGCAGTACTGAAATCAGTATATACTGAATGTGGCAGTACTGAAATCAGTACATCCTGAATGTGGCAGTACTGAAATCAGTATATACTGAATGTGGCAGTATTGGAATCAGTATATACTGAATGTGGCAGTACTGAAATCAGTATATACTGAATGTGGCAGTATTGAAATCAGTATATCCTGAATGTGGCAGTACTGAAATCAGTATATCCTGCTTGTGGCAGTACTGAAATCAGTATATCTTGAATGTGGCAGTACTGAAATCAGTATATACTGAATGTGGCAGTACTGAAATCAGTATATACTGAATGTGGCAGTACTGAAATCAGTATATACTGTACTGAATGTGGCAGTACTGAAATCAGTATATACTGAATGTGGCAGTACTGAAATCAGTATATACTGTACTGAATATGGCAGTACTGAAATCAGTATATACTGAATGTGGCAGTACTGAAATCAGTATATACTGAATGTGGCAGTACTGAAATCAGTATATACTGAATGTGGCGGTACTGAAATCAGTATATACTGAATGTGGCGGTACTGAAATCAGTATATACTGAATGTGGCAGTACTGAAATCAGTATATCCTGAATGTGGCAGTACTGAAATCAGTATATCCTGAATGTGGCAGTACTGGAATCAGTATATCCTGAATGTGGCAGTACTGAAATCAGTATATCCTGCTTGTGGCAGTACTGAAATCAGTATATCTTGAATGTGGAAGTACTGAAATCAGTATATCCTGAATGTGGCAGTACTGAAATCAGTATATCCTGAATGTGGCAGTACTGAAATCAGTATATCCTGCTTATGGCAGTACTGAAATCAGTATATCTTGAATGTGGCAGTACTGAAATCAGTATATACTGAATGTGGCAGTACTGAAATCAGTACATCCTGAATGTGGCAGTACTGAAATCAGTATATACTGAATGTGGCAGTATTGGAATCAGTATATACTGAATGTGGCAGTACTGAAATCAGTATATACTGAATGTGGCAGTATTGAAATCAGTATATCCTGAGTATGGCAGTACTGAAATCAGTATATCCTGCTTGTGGCAGTACTGAAATCAGTATATCTTGAATGTGGCAGTACTGAAATCAGTATATACTGAATGTGGCAGTACTGAAATCAGTACATCCTGAATGTGGCAGTACTGAAATCAGTATATACTGAATGTGGCAGTATTGGAATCAGTATATACTGAATGTGGCAGTACTGAAATCAGTATATACTGAATGTGGCAGTATTGAAATCAGTATATCCTGAATGTGGCAGTACTGAAATCAGTATATCCTGCTTGTGGCAGTACTGAAATCAGTATATCTTGAATGTGGCAGTACTGAAATCAGTATATACTGAATGTGGCAGTACTGAAATCAGTATATACTGAATGTGGCAGTACTGAAATCAGTATATACTGTACTGAATGTGGCAGTACTGAAATCACTATATACTGAATGTGGCAGTACTGAAATCAGTATATACTGTACTGAATGTGGCAGTACTGAAATCAGTATATACTGAATGTGGCAGTACTGAAATCAGTATATACTGAATGTGGCGGTACTGAAATCAGTATATACTGAATGTGGCGGTACTGAAATCAGTATATACTGAATGTGGCAGTACTGAAATCAGTATATCCTGAATGTGGCAGTACTGAAATCAGTATATCCTGAATGTGGCAGTACTGGAATCAGTATATATTGAATGTGGCAGTACAGAAATCAGTATATCCTGAATGTGGCAGTACTGAAATCAGTATATCCTGCTTGTGGCAGTACTGAAATCAGTATATCCTGAATGTGGCAGTACTGAAATCAGTATATCCTGCTTGTGGCAGTACTGAAATCAGTATATCTTGAATGTGGCAGTACTGAAATCAGTATGTACTGAATGTGGCAGTACTGAAATCAGTACATCCTGAATGTGGCAGTACTGAAATCAGTATATACTGAATGTGGCAGTACTGGAATCAGTATATACTGAATGTGGCAGTACTGAAATCAGTATATACTGAATGTGGCAGTATTGAAATCAGTATATCCTGAATGGGGCAGTACTGAAATCAGTATATCCTGAATGTGGCAGTACTGAAATCAGTATATTCTGAATGTGGCAGTACTGGAATCAGTATATCCTGAATGTGGCAGTACTGAAATCAGTATATACTGAATGTGGCAGTATTGAAATCAGTATATCCTGAATGGGGCAGTACTGAAATCAGTATATCCTGAATGTGGCAGTACTGAAATCAGTATATTCTGAATGTGGCAGTACTGGAATCAGTATATCCTGAATGTGGCAGTACTGAAATCAGTATATACTGAATGTGGCAGTATTGGAATCAGTATATACTGAATGTGGCAGTACTGAAATCAGTATATACTGAATGTGGCAGTATTGAAATCAGTATATCCTGAATGTGGCAGTACTGAAATCAGTATATCCTGCTTGTGGCAGTACTGAAATCAGTATATCTTGAATGTGGCAGTACTGAAATCAGTATATCTTGAATGTGGCAGTACTGAAATCAGTATATACTGAATGTGGCAGTACTGAAATCAGTATATACTGAATGTGGCAGTACTGAAATCAGTATATACTGTACTGAATGTGGCAGTACTGAAATCAGTATATACTGAATGTGGCAGTACTGAAATCAGTATATACTGTACTGAATGTGGCAGTACTGAAATCAGTATATACTGAATGTGGCAGTACTGAAATCAGTATATACTGAATGTGGCAGTACTGAAATCAGTATATACTGAATGTGGCGGTACTGAAATCAGTATATACTGAATGTGGCGGTACTGAAATCAGTATATACTGAATGTGGCAGTACTGAAATCAGTATATCCTGAATGTGGCAGTACTGAAATCAGTATATCCTGAATGTGGCAGTACTGGAATCAGTATATATTGAATGTGGCAGTACAGAAATCAGTATATCCTGAATGTGGCAGTACTGAAATCAGTATATCCTGCTTGTGGCAGTACTGAAATCAGTATATCCTGAATGTGGCAGTACTGAAATCAGTATATCCTGCTTGTGGCAGTACTGAAATCAGTATATCTTGAATGTGGCAGTACTGAAATCAGTATGTACTGAATGTGGCAGTACTGAAATCAGTACATCCTGAATGTGGCAGTACTGAAATCAGTATATACTGAATGTGGCAGTACTGGAATCAGTATATACTGAATGTGGCAGTACTGAAATCAGTATATACTGAATGTGGCAGTATTGAAATCAGTATATCCTGAATGGGGCAGTACTGAAATCAGTATATCCTGAATGTGGCAGTACTGAAATCAGTATATTCTGAATGTGGCAGTACTGGAATCAGTATATCCTGAATGTGGCAGTACTGAAATCAGTATATACTGAATGTGGCAGTATTGAAATCAGTATATCCTGAATGTGGCAGTACTGAAATCAGTATATACTGAATGTGGCAGTACTGAAATCAGTATATACTGAATGTGGCAGCATTGAAATCAGTATATACTGAATGTGGCAGTACTGAAATCAGTATATACTGAATGTGGCAGTACTGGAATCAGTATATACTGAATGTGGCAGTACTGAAATCAGTATATCCTGAATGTGGCAGTACTGAAATCAGTATATCCTGAATGTGGCAGTACTGGAATCAGTATATATTGAATGTGGCAGTACAGAAATCAGTATATCCTGAATGTGGCAGTACTGAAATCAGTATATCCTGCTTGTGGCAGTACTTAAATCAGTATATCCTGAATGTGGCAGTTTATGCCATGAAAGTTCCTGCATTACTGCGGTCACTGGGGGCATACTACACACTACACTCCCACACTACACTCAAATGATTACAACTTGAGAAGTTATTTTTTATTCATTTGATATTGTGTTCAGTAACTGCTAGCTATTGTTAACATTTACCACCAGCTAGCTAGATAAAAATTATTTTTTGATATATTTGTTTAGCCAAGTAGGCTACTAGCAATATAATAATATTAACACAATTAATGCAGTCAATAAAGATGGTGACAAATGTTAATACAACAATCAAACAGCAAACAGACACAGAGAGTCCAGCATGTGTCAGTATTAGTATCCTGATGACGGACAGCTTTATAGCAGTAGACAGAAGACAGTTGGTATGGATACCGTTCACCCTGGTGATGAAATGAAATGAAACAACAACAAAAAATCCCAAGACTGTCAATAAAATGTGATAGAAGCAAGGAAATCTCCCAGGAGAAGTGGCATACAGCATGGTGCCGACTATAGCACCTCTCTCCTTCATGCAGGATTCAACCTGCCTGTCTCACTAAGCCGAGAACACCACCCCCCCTCGCTGGTCCCTGCTGTGAATCCTTTTTTTGGTTGTCTGGTTTACTCATAAATTAAAATATTTTATTCAATCAGCGCGGCTATATTCTTTCATACAGTAGTTCTGATATGTAAAGTGTACGGGATAGCTTCCGTTCACTTTTAATTTCACTGTGCATATTTCACACGCTGCTCAATTTAGTTTTTACATCTTCATAAGTGCCTCTGTTCGTCAGCATATCAGTATTGATCTGAGTTTACATTTTTCTTTCTAAACCTCCTTTGTCACTGAGATGCATCAGTTCCATTATAGACACGGGCAGGTGAAAATAGAGGGCCGTGAACGTGTAAGATGACACACAGAGCTGACAGGTCTTCAGTCTGCCCTGATACCCTGTTCTGAGTTGCGGTCTAAGAAATGGACTTCTAACGCTGCAATCAGTTTATGAGTGATGGGACGTTCAAAACCACTCGGCTCAAGTGCGCCCTGGAGCTGTGCCAAGTGCGGCCCATATCTCCCAGCAATAGATCATAGATAAAAGACCCGCCTCCTGACACCATTACACTGTATAGCCTACATGCATATCTTCATTGAAGAAACGCCCTGGTGTGCAGTGATGGTCTCCAGACCATGTTGTCAGTGCAGGGAAAGTGTTGCACATCTGAAGGGTCGGTGTGCAAATGTAGTTCTAACATTGTCCAAACATTTGGTCATAGATATACCCCTGTCCTTGACTCCCATGGATTCAATAATAATAATAATAATAATAATAATAATGTATTTTTCGGCAGCTATCCTATGTGGACTCTGAGGGTAACCCCATCAGCGTGGTTCAGATGACCTTTCTGCGCCTGCTCAGCGCCACGGCCCGGCAGAACTTCACCTACAGCTGCTCCCGCTCGACGGCCTGGCACGACGCCAGTCTCAACTCCTACGACAACGCCATCCGGTTCCTGGGATCCAACGACGAGGAGATGTCCTACGATAACAACCCCTACATCACTGCTCTGGTGGATGGCTGTGCGGTGAGGACTGGGTGTGGCGGGGGCGGGGGCTGTGCGGTGAGGATTGGGTGTGGCGGGGGCTCTTCAGCTGTTCTGAGCAGGGAGCTGTGGTTTCTCCTCTGCCAGTCAAGCATGATAAACCTCTATAGCAGGGAAGGGAGTTATAAAAGTCCAACTGCACTTGATTTACATTCTACAGTTTACTAAAGGGCAAATGAACGGAGAGCACGGTGGCACAGTGCTGGGAAAGTGGACATAATCTGTTAGCGGGAAGCTGCAGAGACCAGTGGCCAACGTTAGGTCATAGTTCCTCGGCAGTGCTCAATGTATTTTAGCAGTAGAGCCTCAGCAGTGTTCAGGCTAGTTTACAGTCATGGAGCCTCAGCAGTGTTCAGGCTAGTTTACAGTCATGGAGCCTCAGCAGTGTTCAGGCTAGTTTACAGTCATGGAGCCTCAGCAGTGTTCAGGCTAGTTTACAGTCATGGAGCCTCAGCAGTGTTCAGGCTAGTTTACAGTCATGGAGCCTCAGCAGTGTTCAGGCTGGTTTACAGCCATAGAGCCTCAGCAGTGTTCAGGCTAGTTTACAGTCATGGAGCCTCAGCAGTGTTCAGGCTAGTTTACAGTCATAGAGCCTCAGCAGTGTTCAGGCTAGTTTACAGTCATAGAGCTTCAGCCGTGCTAAGGAGATGGTTCACTCTCATCCTCCTTTTGTTTTTCAGGCAAAGAAGGGATATTCAAAGACTGTATTGGAGGTCAACACTCCCAGGGTGGAGCAGTTGCCGTTCATGGACATCATGTTCAATGATTTCGGTGAAACCTCACAGAAATTTGGCTTCGAAGTGGGGCCCGTCTGCTTCACTGGATGAGACTGATTTTGAAAAATGTAATGGACAGAACGAACAGAACACTGCAAATGAACGAATCACCACAAAAAACGCGTCATGCCAACACCGGGAAAAAGAAAACGAGTCAATAAAATACCTAACGTCCGTGCACCCTCTCTCTGTCGCATGCAAGTTTTGAAACTAGAGGATTGAGTATGTTACTGAAACTCCACAACCCATGCCCTGTACCCCCTTACATCTCCACATCCCCACAGGAGTGCTCTTAGGTGTGCTTCAGTTGCACTGCCTGAATGCACCGATGTGTGCTTTTGTACCTTTGGGAATATCACACTCTGGGAGGGCGGGACCAACAGTGGCTTCTCCTACAGTGGCCAGTGGGAGGTGAGCTTCCTGCTTAATTTTTGTGTATATTGTATACCCATTCTCAGAAACGGGTTTAAATATATTATATATGTCTGTAGGGTTTTGTATATTTTCTTGTAATTGGTAATGATGAGGGTTTCAAAACTTGCATGTGACTTTTTTTATCGTTTGGCTGGAGAGTCTGTTGGGATGGGAGGGGCAAACACAGGGGTGGGAGCACAGTGTAAGAGACGCCCTGCTGCAGGAGCAAAGCACAGTCATTAAAGACTGTGTCATTTCAAACTCAAATTATAATACTGCGTGTGGAACATCCACACAACAATGTCATCTCATTGGAATAAAGCAAATGTTTACAACAATTGTGTGTCTTCCTTTATGGCTGCGGTGCTATTTTTAAAATTGCTGTTGTAAGCTTGCTTACTGTAGACTCGGCCGAGTATTTTATTTTCATTTAAAACAATTACGGAGACTTTCTAATTTTTCACATTTCCATTTTACTATATACATGATATATGCATAATATAGGGATAATATATATGCGGGAGTGATTTGCGGGACATTGTTACAGGTAGTGCTGTGCCCTGCCACCCTCCAGCCATGGTCAAATATGAACATTGCTCCTTCTTGTCTCTTTGTTATACATAACATTATAACTGGAGAGATAGTTCTGTAATTTTTTATTTTTTTTACATTTGTACAGCGTAGCTTATGTAGTAACAGGTGCTAAAGTGACAGAACTAACTGTGATAATAGTCTTGTGGTAATCAAAGGCTATAGCGATTTGTTGAATGTGATGAACACATCACTTATACCGTACATCTCCGACGGGAGATCAGTGGAGCCCTGAGTATGGCCAGTGCTCTGCTCATGGTTCGGTTGGCAGTATACGCGCGATGCTTCAAGCTCGGCACAGCTCTGGACACAGGCTGCGTCTCTATCCGCCTCTGCGCGGCTTTTTCTCCACTAAAACCTTCCGTTTCTGTTGCAGCGGAAGGATTCACATGCGCTCCGCGGAAGACTGAAGCTGAGATTCTATCTTCAGGGGATAAATGGGAAAACTTGAAGTTAAGAGGGAGCAGGGAGGGCAGGCAGGCGGGCGGCAGTCAGGGATATGACATGCACAGTCTTTGGCGCTTGTGTTTTATTGTACTTCACTCACTAAGTACATCACAGAAAATACTTTGTGCGTGTGTATACACGTGTTTGTATGTCATTCATATCTGATTGTACACATATTTGATTTACCAAGACTTTTAGCGCATGCAAAACTAATAACACAACCAATGATTGGTGCAAAACAAATACCATGACCAATCATTTGTCATGCTATTGGTTTTGCGTGTGCTAAAAGGTTTTGCAGATTAAAATCCAGACGGTACCTGTTTGGGTCACTAACTCATTTGTGTCTTGCAGGGCCCTTATGACTGAAGCAAACATCTCAACACACCACCTTCAACACATACAGTATAGCTTTACTGTCTTCATTTTAGGTTTTGTTTTTATTTTTTTAAATATGTGACTTGAACAATTTCTGTTAAAAATATTCCGAAAAGAATTCTAACATCCAGATTTAACACCTTACTGTCAAACGAACCTTTATTTACATCGTTCTGAAAGACTTTATTTACATCGTCCTGTTTTGTTTATTTTTAAGATCTTGTTGAGCCTGTAAGGATATAAATTCTATTGTTTTTATGTCAATAAATTCAAATTTCCTATGCTTTTTCTGTGCATCTTGTATGATTTTAGTTCAGATGCTTCATAACCTGACCTGTCCATGAGTTTATTTTCTTATAATTTAGTCATGTTTTTTATTTATTTATTTATTTTTTTACAAAAGATTCAAACATTTTGTGAAATGGTATTAATGTTACACATAAAGTCAAATGGTATGTGCTAATGGAAACCTTTTATACTGGACAGGTATACAGGTTAATTATAGGGGTTCTGCTTCCAGGTAGGCTATAAATAAGTAACCTGTGGCAGCAAATCAAAAAAGAATATACCTGTAAATTAATTGTGTTTAAATTTCAGCGTTTTAGTTTGTAATCAAGGGTATAGATTAATATAATCAAGTAAAAAGCTCAATGTTTAATAATTATAATAAGTAATCATTTAGAACATTTTCTCCATCCCATTTATTACAAAAACAATCACTTATACCAAGACAAATTTTCAATATTGTTTGGGGGAAAAGTACTTTTTAATAGTCACTAGATTTAATGCATTTCAGTTGCAACCATTTCCCTTAATGCAACCAGTTATTTCATGGCTCTAGCATTTTAATAAATCTACTTATTTTAATTATAATTTCAATTAGGCACATCACAGAAAATTGGGAAGCGATATTCTATAGTGGCATAAATTCATAGTAATGGGAATGTAGTTGCAGAAAGCTTCTGTGGCTGATAAGGAGAGAGTGGCTGTGCTTTCGTTACTCCTGAACTGTTTGTGTCTAGAATCTGCATCTGTGAGTACAGTTTACATCTGCATCTGTATTTATATTCTGCATCTGTGAGTACAGTTTACATCTGCATCTGAATCTACGGTCTGCATTTACATTCTGCATCTGTGAGTACAGTTTACATCTGCATCTGAATCTACGGTCTGCATTTACATTCTGCATCTGTGAGTACAGTTTACATCTGCATCTGTATTTATATTCTGCATCTGTGAGTACAGTTTACATCTGCATCTGAATCTACGGTCTGCATTAATATTCTGCATCTGTGAGTACAGTTTACATCTGTGTTAAGTGGCACAAGATAAGTGGTACTGGGAACTTTCTCAGAGGAAAAGTCTGAGTATAGACGATGGATGAACTATTATAGATTTTGAATGGCCTACTGCCACATGATTCTAGCCAGGCTAGAATGGTAAAGCATATATTTAAATTCTTACTTTATGGCGGCTATTACAGTATTCTCATAAATAGTTTCAATAAAAAAATATTTGAAGCCATTTGCTGTGTGTTTATTACTCAGGTAATTTAATGTTACATTCAGAGTCTGTTGCTTGAGACTACTGTTCGATTCAATTATATTTGTATGGCATTTTTACAGAGGGCAGTGTCGCATAGAAGCTTTAGAGAGATCCGGGCCGACCCTCCAAGAGCACGTCTAGGGCAACAGTGGCATGGAATAGGCTGGGAGTAGGAAGAAGCCTTGAGCAAAACCTGACTACTGGCGTTTATTATTTATGATGTAAAAAGTTACAGGGTCTTTTCCTGGCATTCTGGCTGGCATTAGGGTAATCCTGATTTTGTTTTGCTGTGCCTTTCTTGGCATGGCATTGATCTATCGTTTGGAAGATGCAGTACTTCATCTCTGGAGGATGAGCAATCTCTGTTGTCAGTGTACAGAATGTGTACAGTGTACAGAATGAGCACAGTGTACAGAATGAGCACAGTGTACAGAATGAGCACAGTGTACAGAATGAGTACAGTGTACAGAATGTGTACAGTGTACAGAATGAGCACAGTGTACAGAATGAGCACAGTGTACAGAATGAGCACAGTGTACAGAATGAGCACAGTGTACAGAATGTGTACAGTGTACAGAATGAGCACGCAGACCTCAGCATTCGACAGCGTCCATACAGACTCTTGAGAAATCCTCATTAGTAAAAACCTAGCCAGTAATTCATAGAGTTTCTCAAGAATATAAACTGTATAATGCATTAAAAATAAGCACAATAGTATCCTAGATCACTTTCTCTCTGTCACCGATATACAAAAACTATGCAAACTGACTGTGGCACCGTCTCTTTCGTCAGGCACTTATGAACAGAGAGTAATTATGTATTTATTCAACCTTCGAGATACAGAGCAAACGTCCATGTTTCACGGTTCTGTGAGTTCCTCTGGTATGTTCTCACAGTTCATAATTACTTTACAGCCGATTAATTTTAATGAGGAATACAATAGCAAGGCTTATGCAAATCTTTTGTAAGAATTAAAGAACGCTTCTAAGAAAAACATTCTAATAAGAAGAAGAAGAAATGATTGACTATAATGACTAGAAATGATAATTTATATAAGCATCACAGACATACAACAGCAGAAACCTATTGAAATGGAAGACAAGTAACAAACAAAGCATGTGCCAACACCATAGCTACTGACCCTTACTGGTCCTAGAGGGCAGCTGTGCCTGCAAGGCTGCTCAAACCAGGTCTTGAATTACAGCAGTCTCCAGAGAACTATTTAACCTTGGTCCTGTAAAGCCACAGTGTGTTTCATAGCTACATAAAAAATTCCTGCTCCATTTCATTAAGCAGGTTCACGAAACAGCAACATCTATTCCCCTCTACTGCCCTCTAGGGCAAGACTGCAGCATTAGATGGAAAAAACTATTCTGTTTTAGTAGCTCTTTCTCTGAGGGAAATTTTAATGCCTCCTCTCGTTGCTTGATTCTTGCTGTAGTTTCATTTAAATAATTTGCATTAGACATTAAAAGCAAGGGTAGATCTTCAGTATATATCTCTCTGCTATAAATATTTTTATGTGAGTTTTTTTGCTGTGTGGAATTAACTCAAGTGAGCTGTGTAAGAGCCAGGACTGTAGAATTACAGAGATCTCATAGATGGGTCTGGGATGGATGAATCAATATATTGAATAGCAAAAAATAAATAAAAAAACATTTATTTGAAATATTTATGCTTCACGTATTCATAAAACCTTGTGCTAAGTCTTGTGCAACACAGGCTAATTTTTTTATGAATGCATATGCTTGTCTCACTCTAAGTAATGTTCAAGCTGACTGCTGCAATTGTACGACATCGTTATTATCTTCGTGCACATCTTTATTCTCTGTAATTTTCCTTTTCCTAATATCTGTATGGCAGGTCATCATTTATGAGTTTTTATTCAAAGCTAAAACATTGTTTCCCTGGAAAAGCAGCTGATGAAAAGTATGTATTTATGTTAATATTCAGAGCGTGTGCATTTACTTTCTTAGTTTGGTGTTTAGAGGACGTAGGAAACAGGAAGTGCTTCCGTGCTTCTGCGCTCCCTCCTTGGTCTGGTTCTAATGCTGGGAGCTTGTTTTGAAAATATATATTTTTTTTAAATAGCACTAGTGAAATAAATAATTGCACAGTGTAGTCCAGAATTATTGGTGGCCTTGATAAAGATAAGCAAAAAAACTGTCTAAAGTAAACACGGGTAATGAGCTATGTTTTATATTCATAAAATATGGAAATTATGTAAGTAAGTAAAGTAAGTGCCTGCATGAGTTTACAAAAGACAGCCAGTGAATCTGCCATCTTGATTGATTGAGAAGGTCGTTCCACCATCGGGAACAAGGGCAGGCAAGAGCCCGGACTGTGAGGAGTGGCTGCCCGGGTGCAGATGGGACAGCCAGCTGGCGGGATGACGCTGAGCGGAGTGGTTTGGAGTCTTTTTGTAATCATTGTCTGAAGATAGCAATGGGCAGTGCCATTCACAGCTTGGCATGCGAGGCTGAGATATTTGAATTTAAAGCAGCCAGCCACCAGAAATCAGTGCATGTGTGAATAAAAGTTTTTAAAAAATGTAACAATAAGGAGAGAAAAATGAACAAAACAAGAGCAAAATATGGCTACAAAACAGACCAAAAAAAAGAAATAAATTTTTTTTTAAATCACATATTAAAGCGTTCTGCAGCATTCTAGACCCGTTGCAATGGCCTGATGGCACAGGTCAGTTGACTAGCAAGCAAAGCCTTCCAGACAAGATTTCAAGGACTTCTACAAATAGCTGTGAGGCAAATAGATATTGTGAGGCAAATACCTGCCGGACCGGATGGTTGCTGCAATGTGTTCCAAGAAGTTCAGCTGGTCATCCAGGGCTATATTGAGGGAGCGTACAATATACGTATCTCTTGTGTTGCTTGTTTTCTACAGTTTTTATTTTCTTGTTCAAGGGTGCCAATCGTTGTGGAGGGCATTGCTTTACTTATGGACTCAACATAAGGGGTGCAGCAGAACCTCTTAAATCTGGAGAGCATTAGCGGAATATTGGCTGAGATAATTTTATTTTTTTAAGGAGAGCAGACATGCCGCCATCCTGTTGCATTTTTCTTCACTAAAAGATTCACATGAGGAGAAAGCAGAGAGGGGAACAGGTAGGGAAGTGAATCATGGCTCAGAAGACGTGACCGCAGGGGATGGAACCAGCGCCCACGCAAATGAGCTCCTATATGGCTGTCCTGCAGTCTGCGCCACACGTCTCTCCAGTTTGCTGAGCTTTTAAATTGGAGATGTTGTTTTAACATGAAAAGCCATGGAGGGGCACGGAGGGGCATTCGTAGGAACTGGTGAACATGGAGACTTCATCAAAGGCTTATAAAATTAAAAAGAAAGGAATTGATAATGCAAGTTAAATGCAATCTAAATGCTCTGTAGTTGTGTTTTTTGTTTTTTTGTGTGTGTGTATGTGTGTGTGTGTTTGTGCGTGCATACGTGTGTATGCTTCTGTACACGTGTGCATATGTGCACGCGTGTAATTTACCAGTACTTCACATGGAGAGAAGGAGGGGTGGAGCAATAGAGAGGGGAGGAATGGAAGGATAGAGAGGGGAGGGGAATTGATGCTGAGGTGAAGGCAAATCGATTCTGAGAGAAGCAGCAGGTTATTTTCCTCAAATTAAGCCTCTAGCTCTCACCTTACAGCTGGAAGAACAGCTTTGTGCAGTTTAACAGGCCATATAAAACCCAGAACAAATGACCACGAGCAGCCAATCAGAGAAGAGAAGCAGTAAAAAAACATGCACAGCAAACACTAATAACTGGAGCATTATAACAAAACCACCAATTAGTCTCTCCCTCTCTCTCTCTCTCTCTCTCTCTCTCTCTCTCTCTCTCCATTAATGTCCAAACCTTACAAATCCTTAACCTTACAAATCCAATGTCTTGTCATGGCCACTGCTTTATGCAGATTCAAAGACAATAGTGCAGATAGATTATAGATTTCCTTTTATAATCTTGAAGGTTTAAACTGTTAAAAGATTAAAGATTGTATTTCTGATAGAGATTATATGCGACTGCGGAATATAGTGACTCCAGGGCCAGAGCGAATAGTCTGCAGTCTTAGCATGCAGCACAAATGCTTCCTACCACTCCAAACACACCGTGCAGTATTGCTCAATCTACTGCAAGCATGCTATAACCAGGTGGAAATGCTCTCTCTCTCTCTTTCTCTCGATTTTTCCTTTGTAATGTGCATATGCAGGTATGGAATGTTGGTTTGTCTTTGTTCGGTTGTTTGTGAAGGGGAGGGGAAGTATTGATCATTCTGTGCCCGTATATTGCCTAATCCTGAACCTAGTACTGTGAAAATAAAGGGCATCTTAAAAGTCTCTGTCTCGCTCGCTCGCTCTCTCAATTCAAATAAGCTTTATTGGCATGACCACACCAACAGCATAGCATTGCCAAAGCGATTGTTTACATAAAACAACAATAGCAGCAACAACTAGATTATTCACATTTGTTTACAAATAAAATATTGGTAATAAGCAGCACTCTCACTCGCCCTCTCTCTGTTATAATAAACTGGGTCACCTGTGATTGAGCTGGTTGGTCACAAATGGATGTGTCCTGAAAATATCTGTTTGGGACATAAATCAATCCAGTTTGGGAGATAAAACGATGAATGTGTACAAGCCCCTACTGTGTGGCCATCCATTACTGTCATGGACAACAGTGTTCAGCCGCCCTGAGAGAACGATTCAACCGCATTCTCTCCCCCGTTCTGATGGAAGACAGCTAAAGTGAGCCCCACTTTCACACTTTGGCAATCTTTTCAGGGGCTTCTGTTTCTAAATAAGTAGTTATTAACAGATAAATTGCTACCAGTGGTACCACAAAATCACAAAAAACAATTACATGATCAGCCTGAACATACTCCATTAGAATTGTCTGTATGAAATTAAATCTTTTGACGGTAATGAAAATATATTGTATTCCCTCCATTGTCCTCCCAATTCCACACGAACTCCCACTGATTCCCACAGATTCCCCCAATGAATCTCAGTTCAATTCCAAAACATATCCATATCAATAACCTATTCTTATACCCTTATGCTTTTCAGTATGAGCCAACTAAACTACAGTGTTACATACATTTAAAACATACATTTAGAAGCCGGGCTATAAATTATTTGGAAAGCAGTGCCTCAGATGTGCTACTCTTAAAAAACCTGTAGGAGTGCACTTTTGAAACACACAGGAGAGGAGAAAGAGGGGGTGGGGGTGGGGAAGGGGACCACAGTAATCAGAAGTTCATGTATTTTTGTCACAGTGGCCAAACACAGTCAGGGAGAGCTCCCCCAGGGGAAGTTATTATTCTTCAGTGTAATCTTACACTTCCACTCCCTGGGTTCTCAGTCGAGGGAAACCTTCTCTCTCTGAGGGACAGATAGAGAGGAAGAGAAGGAAAACCTTCTCTCTCTGAGGGACAGATAGAGAGGAAGAGAAGGAAAACCTTCTCTCTCTGAGGGACAGATAGAGAGGAAGAGAAGGAAAACCTTCTCTCTCTGAGGTACAGATAGAGAGGAAGAGAAGGAAAACCTTCTCTCTCTGAGGGACAGATAGAGAGGAAGAGAAGGAAAACCTTCTCTCTCTGAGGGACAGATAGAGAGGAAGAGAAGAAAAACCTTCTCTCTCTGAGGGACAGATAGAGAGGAAGAGAAGGAAAACCTTCTCTCTCTGAGGTACAGATAGAGAGGAAGAGAAGGGAAACCTTCTCTCTCTGAGGGACAGATAGAGAGGAAGAGAAGGGAAACCTTCTCTCTCTGAGGGACAGATAGAGAGGAAGAGAAGGGAAACCTTCTCTCTCTGAGGGACAGATAGAGAGGAAGAGAAGGGAAACCTTCTCTCTCTGAGGGACAGATAGAGAGGAAGAGAAGGGAAACCTTCTCTCTCTGAGGGACAGATAGAGAGGAAGAGAAGGGAAACCTTCTCTCTCTGAGGGACAGATAGAGAGGAAGAGAAGGAAAACCTTCTCTCTCTGAGGGACAGATAGAGAGGAAGAGAAGGAAAACCTTCTCTCTCTGAGGGACAGATAGAGAGGAAGAGAAGGGAAACCTTCTCTCTCTGAGGGACAGATAGAGAGGAAGAGAAGGAAAACCTTCTCTCTCTGAGGTACAGATAGAGAGGAAGAGAAGGAAAACCTTCTCTCTCTGAGGTACAGATAGAGAGGAAGAGAAGGAAAACCTTCTCTCTCTGAGGTACAGATAGAGAGGAAGAGAAGGAAAACCTTCTCTCTCTGAGGTACAGATAGAGAGGAAGAGAAGGAAAACCTTCTCTCTCTGAGGTACAGATAGAGAGGAAGAGAAGGAAAACCTTCTCTCTCTGAGGGACAGATAGAGAGGAAGAGAAGGAAAACCTTCTCTCTCTGAGGTACAGATAGAGAGGAAGAGAAGGAAAACCTTCTCTCTCTGAGGTACAGATAGAGAGGAAGAGAAGGAAAACCTTCTCTCTCTGAGGTACAGATAGAGAGGAAGAGAAGGAAAACCTTCTCTCTCTGAGGTACAGATAGAGAGGAAGAGAAGGAAAACCTTCTCTCTTTGAGGGACAGATAGAGAGGAAGAGAAGGAAAACCTTCTCTCTCTGAGGGACAGATAGAGAGGAAGAGAAGAGAAACCTTCTCTCTCTGAGGGACAGATAGAGAGGAAGAGAAGGGAAACCTTCTCTCTCTGAGGGACAGATAGAGAGGAAGAGAAGGGAAACCTTCTCTCTCTGAGGGACAGATAGAGAGGAAGAGAAGGGAAACCTTCTCTCTCTGAGGGACAGATAGAGAGGAAGAGAAGGGAAACCTTCTCTCTCTGAGGGACAGATAGAGAGGAAGAGAAGGAAAACCTTCTCTCTCTGAGGGACAGATAGAGAGGAAGAGAAGGAAAACCTTCGCTCTCTGAGGGACAGATAGAGAGGAAGAGAAGGAAAACCTTCTCTCTCTGAGGGACAGATAGAGAGGAAGAGAAGGAAAACCACGGCACACATACCACTTCCTGCCTAATTATGCTGCGGAGCATCAGTCGGATTTGTAGCACATTGGAATGTACTTTGTGCTGGTGTCAGCTCTCTCTCTCTCTCGCTCCCAAGCTGAATATTTAAATGGTCAGGAAAGGAGAGGGCTGTGCAGTTTTTTTCTTTCTCCGAAACACATTCTCGATTTGTTAATGCCTGCAATGCACAACTGCATGTGGATGTTGGACGGTTGCACCTTTGATTAATTTTCCAATTTGTTTACAGGGATGACGCCTGCAGGTCTGTACAGAGGATCGAGTTTTGTTGGAGATTTCAACCTGCACCAGGAATTACCTACAAATGAGTTCCACAGATAATGCATTGAACAGCCCAAGTCTCCAAATACAATTAAACAAATCCATAATTTGCGAATTTAGTGTCCAAATTGTATTTCAGCAGCAAGCTATGGACATGAATAACCGTAGAAACTAATATATTATACTTTCATTCCACAGCTCCGGTTAATTATCTTCTCCAATGGCCACACCTTGGATTTAAACCTATACCCTCTGAGTTATAGGTTGCACCGGCTGGACAGCGTGGGATCTGGACAGCGTGGGATCTGTCCAGCACTTAAAGAAGTCCCCTCACCTCTCATTCCGTGATCACACACGGCTGTGTAAGAGGTAGAAAAGCAACTCTCACAAGCCTTGCAGCATCACCTGGGAGCCATTTCTCCTCTCAATCTGTCTCTTTCTGTCTCCCCAGAGATGGACCCTGGGAGCTCGGACACCCTCGCATGTCATTCCCATTTCACTGCACCCCTTAAACCCCAGACAAGCTACTGGAGCCCCAAACCACCAGGGACAGCCCTGGGAAACCAGCACTTGGAAAGCCGCACCTTTAATCCCCATCGTCTAACACTGGGATGTTTAGGACATGTTGTGTCACCAGCTCAGCTCCTTCACCGTGACATCACACTGCCAGCCTGTAAACAGGCTCATATGATCCTATCCCTCAGTGTGGGAAGGCCATTGGTAATGCAGTTAGTAATGCAGTTAGCACATAAGCTGCTAAGAGTGGAACCCCCAGTGGTGGTGCTTCAGCCCTCTCAACCATCAGGCATTTGGCGCTGGTACTTAGAGCAGCTGCGACTTCATCCAGCACAGACGAGAATAACGCGCTTGTGCCGGCGAGAACAACGCACTCAACGTGCCTCTGCGGCAAAAAATAATCACAGGGTGTCAAAAGCTTTGTGAGATATATGATATGATATATATGATAATGTTTTATTGTCAGATTTCTCAGAATTTTTTTTTAGCATTATAGCAGCTCCATAAAAAACACACATCATAACAGGTTCAATACATAAGATACTAACACACAATTACGCTCAATTATACATACATCGTTATAATATCAACATATCAATCTTAGGTCACCCCCACATTGCACTTGAGCCATTGATGATAGCAGCTCAATGAGATTAATTTGTTTTGTTTTTTTTGTTTGTGTGATGCGAAATTCTCACGCTGCTGAAAGAGGTAAGCCCGTTTTCCAGTATATACTCTGCTAAAACCTCCTGAGCTTTAAGCTTCTCACATAAATTTACCACTCAGTCTACTTAGTTAATGAAAGCTATAAGATCTGCACAATCTTGAGAAACATTCTGCTGAAACAACACACTGCTCTACAGCATTTAAAGTCCTCGGAGAGACATAATGTCCTCTTGCACACATGCACAAACACTGGACAGCTGGCCTGAACAAAAAACTTACAGAATCCAATAATAAGTCTGCCATTATACTGCCACATATAAAACCCTGCATTAATTAGAACCCTATAAGTCCTACATTACACTGAACCTTTTAATAAGCACTGCATTATACCCTACAAGTCCTGCCTTAAAAGAGCCTTAAAATAAGCCCTGCATTACATAGGACTTTATAATACTGAGTACAGTCAGCAATATATTGTTAATTGAAGGTTTTGGGTTTTGAGGGAGGGAGAGAGAGAGAGAGAGAGAGAGAGAGGGAGGGAGGGAGGGAGGGAGGGAGGGAGGGAGGGAGGGAGGGAGAGGGAGAGAGAGAGAGAGAGAGAGAGAGAGAGAGAGAGAGGCAATACTTGAAGTCAAACTCAATTCTTGGTTAATCATGTGTGTATACCACATCTCAGAGGACAACAACTTTTCATTAGACTGCTGAAAGCACTGTTTGAGTAACATACTGTATTTCAATTTCTGCCTTTGGGATTATGACTTTAATTTTGGTTAATTCTGTTTCCAAATGAAAATTTTAAATCTGTTTACTGTGTAGAGAACTACATCAATGCCAGCTCTGCATAAAATATCAGAGTCTGCGTTCTTTCCCCCCCAAATAAACGTGGTATACACAGCACTGATTAACAAAAACAAAGTAAAGTTTTTGAAATATAATGAGTGCTGTTGTAATGAATATGAATTAGAAAACATGAGCAGTTTTCTCTCTGATGTCCTGAAGGATTAACGAGTCCAAACATCCGAACGTCCTACGTCTGCACGGGAAAGGTGCATTCACCTCATTCACCCTGCTGTGCTACGATGTGTTAATTAAACCAATTATGGACACTGGTTTGTTCCTTTTCTCTCAGGGAATGCCCAATTGTAATTCTGTAACTGTAACATTATCTGTAAATCTAGGAGAGTGAAGATGACCACACTCGCTCTTCCTCGTGCGGCTGCTGCAGGCACCCAGAGGACAAATTACGGGTGTCCGCTGAGGCAATGCGACGCCCGTTTTAAATGAAACCCTCCTCCCTGGGTGACTCCCGGTGATGACTCACCTCATGAGATTTCATTTGTCGTTAATTGGATTTGAGGTTTTATGGGATTTGAGGTTTTATGGCCTTGCTAAAAAAAGAACAGGACCTGCAGGACTTAGCTGTGAATTCTGACCCAGGCAGCCTCCTGATGAGCCTCAATTTCATCTGAACTGAATTGATGCATGTTCATTTATACCACAGCCAGGACCTTTTGTTAGTAGGATTGGGGAACCATTGATATGGAACCATTGAAAAGCTTAACTGTATATGCCAAGCGTTAACCTTAGCATACGCCTTGGTGCTGGGCAGCATACCTGTACCTCAGAGTCCAGTCCCTGCCTCCCGTACCCCCTTGGCTTTGTCACAGAGTAACGGGGAATTGTTTCTAGCTTACAAGAAACTCAGATGTATGGGACTTGTAGTTATTTCAAAGCCCCAAACACTTCGTTCACACAAGACCTGGGTCCACAAGTTTACTTCTGTACACGTTCTGTTCTTTCCTGCTAATACAGTTTAATTGTTTAACAAGGATGGCAATAATCTGAATAAATAATTAGCAAAAAAATCCCGAAGCTTTCTGTGAATCGTATCTCATGTTGTAGCGTTTTCCTCTCATCACGTTACAGAATGTAATTAATTTGAAGATGGCGCTTTATTTAGTCAAAAGGATTTAAACATTAGAAAGCATACATTTAAATAGGAAAACCTCTTGTTAAGTGTATCGAACCAGCGTTGAGCGCAAGGCACAATTCAGGCTGGAAAACAAATTTATGCAAATCTGTGCCATTTCATGAGCATTTAAACTGCAGAATCTTGACATGACATATTGACATTTATGTCATCATAAACGTGGACATAGGAAACCACTGCATACGTTTATCATGCAAAGAACAATAATGCCATCTCAAATTAAATGCTAATCATTTACCTATTAGTCTTGGTCATTGAACAAATCAATTGTTTAATTGTTCATCGGGCAAATTAAATTGAAACAGGTTGAGAGTAATCATCCATTAAAAGGTAAGGTTACGGAAGGCCTGCTGTAGATCCCACGGTATGCCACTGCTGTCAGCATACCACAAATTTAGAGGTCTCGGGACTTGGCTTCTGTTGCTGGAACTCAGAGGTCCTTGACAAAGGCTACTTGCTAAAATTGAAGAGTCTCATTATTATATATGTATATTCAGTATATATTATACTGAAGGGCTAGAATGTTTTTAACCATATTGTTGTATTTTATTTTGCAGGTTATATAAAGTGATGTATTTTAATCCTATGCATTGCTTTTATCCTCCAGATTGATTGTTATCTTATTTGCTCCAACCATGCACTGTACCACCTGATTTCACTAACGAGCTTACTTCCACAAACAAGGAGGTAAAATAACTAGTGAATTCAGGTTGTGTAGTGCACGGTTGGAGCAAGTGTGTGCAGCTGCTGTGGCCCGCAGGACCTGGAGTTGAGTAGTGCTGTCCCAGATAATGTACCTGACTCAGTACCTGGAGTTGAGTAGTGCTGTCCCAGATAGTCTACCTGACTCAGTACCTGGAGTTGAGTAGTGCTGTCCCAAATAGTCTACCTTTGCACTTCAGAACATTATGCACCAGCTCTAGTGAGTTCTTACACTCTAAACCGGGTTCTAAGAATTTGTGTAGCTGAGGAGTTCAATAGGAAGATGAAGATATGGTGAAAACACAATGGTTTATGAATAAACATAATCTGATCTGATGGAGGCCATGATGGCAAAATGTCATGTTTTAAGAAGTAAAAAAATGTTTTCTATTTTTCCTAAGAGCGAGTGTTGTGCCTTTTCCAGCATTTTCTTTTAATAAACATAATCACCAGCTAAATTTGTGGAAGCACATACAGACACATTCACTATCATTGACCTAAACTAATACAAGCTGAACATGCTGACTAAGCCTAATAAACATGAATAAGTTCACCAACAAAGCACATAACCAGGCGATACCATACAGAAATGACTATGGTACCAGAATTGTTAAGGCTCCATCCTGGCCCAACCTTAAATGTTCCACAATTCCCTTAGCTTGCCCAAATAAGCTCTGGTCACAAATAGGGCTGTAGCACCCACCAACTCCAAGAGACCTGCTGACCTGATGTCATCATTACTTTCCCCCTCCATACAGTACACTGTGGTACTGTCCATAACCACCCTATACCTTCCCATAACTGTTCAGTGTGCCTGTCTATGTATCACATTTATCCTGCATTTCAGTTCCAATTATCTCCAGTCCACCATGTTTACCATCCCCAGTTATTCACATGCACATATAATGCCTTTATTCAGTCCAGAGAGTCTAGGGCTATTACCCATAATGCATCTTGCATAACACTTGATTAATTCTGATACTTTGATCCCTTATATTATCTATATTATTACATATAAAGGTTTTAAAATGCTACATATACCCCACCAAAAGTAATGTTAACAAGATACATATTCAGTATTGTACAGATTTTGCATCTGATTGACTGATTTTGAAAAAAACGATGATGCTGGATGACACAAAGGAAAGATGTTGACACATCTCCTTTTAAAGACTGTTTTTCTTCTATACAACCCCTCAACATTAACAAACCAAATACAGTTACATGCCCCTGTTACAGAAACCGAGCAGCGCTAAGTAAATGTTTGCAGTCTGTTTTCTGTGTGCGCTAGATTAGTCCTGGATGGAAGTCTTCCAGGTGAGCCTAGCTGTGCTTTTTCATTCCTCAGTTTTGCAAGAACCAATGTACGCCTTTTTTTTTCTTTCTTTATTTATATATTTTTCTCAATATATTGGTGCTGAAGTATGGAATCACACTCTGACTGTAATGTACCAGCAGGACAGGTGGGCACAGAAGATGTAATTGTATGTGAACTCTCTCTGGCGGCTTTCATTAGGTGAACAAGGCGGTTTTGTACAAACTGAAGATGGTTCAGAAATGTGTGAGTGAACGGTGTTGGCAGGTAGCCGGCCTCCCTATTCACAGGGCATCATAAACATGTTAACGCAACCTGTGACCCTGTGACTGGCACTTTGGTTTATATATATACTGCCACTCCCCTGGGGGGTAAAGTGGGACTCTCTCTCTCTCTCTCTCTCTCTCTCCACACCGTTGTTTGCAATAGAAACACATACACAGGGGTGGCAAGTCACTGCAGTTTCTAGTAGATCACAACACGCTGAGGGCATACTGTATGTGTAGGGTGTTTACAGCGTGTCGCTGTGTGTGTGTGTGTGTGTGTGTGTGTGTGTGTGTGGAGGAGATTCTGTGATGCTACTCACTTTGTCACACTAATGAAACCAAAAGCGAAATTTACCGAAATCTTCCCTATTGTGTGAATACATTTATTGAGCCATGAAAACCCATCTCTGGCACACTAGGGGATTCACGGTTAATGAAATGTAGGCAGCTGTGTACTGTATATAGAACAGCTGTGCATATGATGTAAATTACTGCATATACAGTACCCTCCAAAATTTGCCTTGAAAACGATTAGCAAAGAAGGTTGTATAAAATAAACAATAACTGCAATGAGCTGTATTGTGTGCTCAAAAAATATTAAATCTTTTTAAAAATCATTTTATTACATCTTTATATTATATTTTTCTTCAAGAAAAGATGTGCCACAATTATTCAGACCAAAAATAAATAAAATCCAACAAAAATATATGTGCATTAACATACTGCTTTTTAAAGTCAATCTGAAGTTTAGGGAACTGTATTGTGACCTCCCACTGCTTCCTGTTTTATTGGGGTATAAAAAAGAGGTAACACATGTAAAATCCATGTGAATTCATCTGAAGGATTAACATTATTTTGTCCAGACTATTGTTTTATTTTAGAGACTACTATATAAGTGTTCTAATTTGGTCTATTCAATCTTGCTTGTAATTGGCCATCTGACCGCAGCTGGTTGAGCAACCACGTGGGCCAGATTGCCAGCCTCTGAAACTGACATGTTCATGAGCAATACCAGACGTACTCACAAGAACAGTGAAAATGTCGATAATCTGATGAGATTCTGCTGAACACCCAACCCTCAGGCTATCTAGCTCTTGTGAAGGTTGCAGATGGCACTCACACATGTGGTTGCACAGCATGGTTTGTAGAATATAAAGAATAATGCCCTCTTTAGTGCAGCTTCCTGTCAGCAGACATGGTCTTTCTGCAGAAATAAAAGACCCACTTGCCGCATATTGTCACTAGGATGTAGGATGGACACAACACATCCATCACCATGGAGGAAGGCAAAGAACTCTTCAGAAGAAACAAAACAAAGGTTTGCTGACCTACACAAGGCAATAAATGGTTGCAATCAAATAAATAGAAAACTAAAGATACAACTTTCCAGTATTCGGTCAATAAGGAATAAGTTTAAGAGCACTAAAGCAGTGGTAAACCTGCCTAGTAGACGCATGTGAATAGTTCCCCCATTCACAGTGAGGCTGATGGTTTAGAGGCCAAAGAAACATTCAAGGCCACGGTTGGAGATCTAAAAAAAATGTAGTTGCATCATGAGGAAACAAAGCCAATATTCTTAATAGTTAAATTTATTTAATTAATATATTGATATTTTACAAAGCCCCAAAGGTGATATGCAATTTTATTAGCGGGCACCAGGCCGGCCTAGAACAGTGAAAGTAGGTAACTGAGTGAGCTTGTTAGAAGTCGCGTAAATACCTAGGCAGTAAATGGTGGTATACTGATCTTGCGGTGTTTGTGTGTAAGCACGTAAAACATCACCAGTCATCGCAGTTACCTAACAACCAACGCCACTTTTCACATCGCGCACACCTGATCGAGTAAATAAAGAAACCGACGTTAGTTCTAGCAGAGACGTCAACAAGCGGTGCGAGCCTGAGGCTATCCAAATGGTGCAAAAACGACGAGCTTTCCATTTCAAGCCTGACGAATTAGAAGTGTGATGCGTGCTATAAGTACCAAAACCAAAACCGCAACACATTGTTCGGGTCT
>CM056376.1:13679101-13753333 GCA_029718625.1 Synaphobranchus kaupii
CACCTTGATGCCTTCATCCCTGCCAGAGAGCGTCTGTGCAGCACTCTTCACGCAAATGAAGTATGCTGCCTTCTTCCCCACCTTTTCAAACTCCCCTAATTCTGGGATTTTAAAAGACAGGAACCCCCATCTTCTTGCCAATCTCCCACAACAGGAGAGACATCCAAGGTGGGGAAAACTGTACTCACACTCATCATCCCACTGGGTCAGATAGAGTACAATCCTCAACAATACACTCTGTAGGGACCTGGTAGGGACCCACAGACCTCCTCCAACCACACGCTGTAAGGTTCTTATTGACCTAATCCCAGCCAACTCTGCCAAATTTCAATTGATTCACTGGAGGCCTTAACAAGATGACCCAGCTTTACACAGCCTCCCTCACGCAGGGCAGACCTCAAACTGGCCGAGGACAAAGTCTTTGCATTTAAAAAAACCGGTTGAAGAAAAGGGGCTCCTCAAACAGCCACATCCCTGGCGTGGCATCCGGCGCATGGGTGACTTCAAAAAACCCGCCAGGCCTGAAGCACTGACTCATAAAATGGCGTGAGTCCAGTTAGGTCCGCCTCTCCAGGTGTCAGCAGAAAAAGCTGCCTATCATACCCAGGCGACCTGCTCTTCTTAATAGCAAGCATGCTGTATCCAGCCAGGTCAGTCCCACAGTGATACAGCAGCTTCTGTGCCACCTGGAGTCGAAAGGCCATCACCCCGTGAGATGATGTCCACAAGGCCTTTGGCCTCCCTCATAGACGGGAAGGATAAAGAGCCGCAGCTTCTCTAATCCAGTGGTGACCCGGACCAAAAAAAAGTCCACAAGGATCCTCTGGTAGTTCTCTCAATCAGGCCACGTGGTGGAGGTGAGTACCATCAGTTTGTGCCATAATGACGAGGCGACCAAGTTATTGACCACTAGAACTCTCCCCCTATATGACAGCTGGCGTAGCAACCATTTCCATTTGGATAGTCTGGCACACACCTTCTCCACTACACCCTCCCAATTCTTCCTCTGATAGGCCTCAGTCCCCAAAAAAAACTCCTAAAAACTTTCATGCCTTCCCTCTCCCACCTAATCCCCCCTGGCAGTCTAGGTGCTGTTCTCTCCCCCCCATCTCCTACTTGTAAGGCCACACTCTTTCTCCCAGTTTATCTTGGAAGATGAAGCATTTCCATAGATCCTCAGGCTCTCCTCTAACACCTGAATATCCCTCTGTCCACTGATAAAAACAGTTATATCGTCAGCATAGGCCGACACAACTAAGGCTGATATTTTTGATGCCCCTGGTAGTGGAAGCCCAATAAAGTCTGTCCCTCAGCCTGCACAGCAAGGGCTCTATTACTAAGCTGTACAGCTGGCCTGAAATCGGGCACCCCTGCCTGATCCCCCTCTGGACTGGCACTCGGACGGCTCAAACCACCCCCCACTTTTACCAGGCATGACGCTCCCCTATACAGCAAACCTCACCCAATTCAAGAACCCCTCCCAAAACCAAAGGCCCGTAAGGTGGAGAACAAAAAAAACATGGTCCACTCTATCAAATGCCTTTTCTTGGTCTAATGACAGAATACCAACATCCAAGTTGTACAGTTTGCACACGTCCAAAGCATCTCTCATCAGAAACAAGTTATCTGTTATAGAGCGACCCGGCACACAATATGATTGGTCCTTCTGAATAAGTATTTCTAAAAAATCTTTAAACCTGTTTGATAAAACCTTTGACAGTACTTTATAATCTGTACAGAGCAGTGCAACAGGCCTCTAGTTTTTTAGTAGAGTCAAGTCCCCCTTTTTTGGTAATAGGGGAGAGTGCTGCACGCCTACATGAGATGGGTAAAAATCCCACCTGAAAACACTCACGCAGCAATGCAAGCAAATTATACTGCCACATATAAAAACCCTGCATTAATTAGAACCCTATAAGTCCTACATTACACTGAACCTTTTAATAAGCACTGCATTATACCCTACAAGTCCTGCCTTAAAAGAGCCTTAAAATAAGCCCTGCATTACATAGGACTTTATAATACTGAGTACAGTCAGCAATATATTGTTAATTGAAGGTTTTGGGTTTTGAGGGGAGGGAGGGAGGGAGAGGGAGAGGGAGAGAGAGAGAGAGAGAGAGAGAGAGAGAGAGAGAGGAGAGAGAGAGAGGAGAGAGAGAGAGAGAGAGAGAGAGAGAGAGAGAGAGAGAGAGAGAGAGAGAGAGAGAGAGAGAGGCAATACTTGAGTCAAACTCAATTCTTGGTTAATCATGTGTGTATACCAATCTCAGAGGACAACAACTTTTCATTAGACTGCTGAAAGCACTGTTTGACTAACATACTGTATTTCAATTTCTGCCTTTGGGATTATGACTTTAATTTTGGTTAATTCTGGTTTCCAAATGAAAATTTTAAATCTGTTTACTGTGTAGAGAACTACATCAATGCCAGCTCTGCATAAAATATCAGAGTCTGCGTTCTTTTCCCCCCAAATAAACGTGGTATACACAGCACTGATTAAACAAAAACAAAGTAAAGTTTTTGAAATATAATGAGTGCTGTTGTAATGAATATGAATTAGAAAACATGAGCAGTTTTCTCTCTGATGTCCTGAAGGATTAACGAGTCCAAACATTCGAACGTCCTACGTCTGCACGGGAAAGGTGCATTCACCTCATTCACCCTGCTGTGCTACGATGTGTTAATTAAACCAATTATGGACACTGGTTTGTTCCTTTTCTCTCAGGGAATGCCCACTTGTAATTCTGTAACTGTAACATTATCTGTAAATCTAGGAGAGTGAAGATGACCACACTCGCTCTTCCTCGTGCGGCTGCTGCAGGCACCCAGAGGACAAATTACGGGTGTCCGCTGAGGCAATGCGACGCCCGTTTTAAATGAAACCCTCCTCCCTGGGTGACTCCCGGTGATGACTCACCTCATGAGATTTTCATTTGTCGTTAATTGGATTTGAGGTTTTATGGGATTTGAGGTTTTATGACCTTGCTAAAAAAAGAACAGGACCTGCAAGACT
This sequence comes from Synaphobranchus kaupii, assembly GCA_029718625.1. Taxonomy (NCBI): domain Eukaryota; kingdom Metazoa; phylum Chordata; class Actinopteri; order Anguilliformes; family Synaphobranchidae; genus Synaphobranchus; species Synaphobranchus kaupii. The sequence continues at coordinate 13,682,115 of CM056376.1, forward strand.
TAGCTGTGAATTCTGACCCAGGCAGCCTCCTGATGAGCCTCAATTTCATTTGAACTGAATTGATGCACGTTCATTTATACCACAGCCAGGACCTTTTGTTAGTAGGATTGGGGAACCATTGATATGGAACCATTGAAAAGCTTAACTGTATATGCCAAGCGTTAACCTTAGCATACGCCTTGGTGCTGGGCAGCATACCTGTACCTCAGAGTCCAGTCCCTGCCTCCCGTACCCCCTTGGCTTGTCACAGAGTAACGGGGAATTGTTTCTAGCTTACAAGAAACTCAGATGTATGGGACTTGTAGTTATTTCAAAGCCCCAAACACTTCGTTCACACAAGACCTGGGTCCACAAGTTTACTTCTGTACACGTTCTGTTCTTTCCTGCTAATACAGTTTAATTGTTTAACAAGGATGGCAATAATCTGAATAAATAATTAGCAAAAAAATCCCGAGGCTTTCTGTGAATCGTATCTCATGTTGTAGCGTTTTCCTCTCATCACGTTACAGAATGTAATTAATTTGAAGATGGCGCTTTATTAGTCAAAAGGATTTAAACATTAGAAAGCATACATTTAAATAGGAAAACCTCTTGTTAAGTGTATCGAACCAGCGTTGAGCGCAAGGCACAATTCAGGCTGGAAAACAAATTTATGCAAATCTGTGCCATTTCATGAGCATTTAAAACTGCAGAATCTTGACATGACATATTGACATTTATGTCATCATAAACGTGGACATAGGAAACCACTGCATACATTATCATGCAAAGAACAATAATGCCATCTCAAATTAATGCTAATCATTTACCTATTAGTCTTGGTCATTGAACAAATCAATTGTTTAATTGTTCATCGGGCAAATTAAATTGAAACAGGTGAGAGTAATCATCCATTAAAAGGTAAGGTTACGGAAGGCCTGCTGTAGATCCCACGGTATGCCACTGCTGTCAGCATACCACAAATTTAGAGGTCTCGGGACTTGGCTTCTGTTGCTGGTACTCAGAGGTCTTTGACAAAGGCTACTTGCTAAAATTGAAGAGTCTCATTATTATATATGTATATTCAGTATATATTATACTGAAGGGCTAGAATGTTTTTAACCATATTGTTGTATTTTATTTTGCAGGTTATATAAAGTGATGTATTTTAATCCTATGCATTGCTTTTATCCTCCAGATTGATTGTTATCTTATTTGCTCCAACCATGCACTGTACCACCTGATTTCACTAACGAGCTTGTTAACGACAAACAAGGAGGTAAAATAACTAGTGAATTCAGGTTGTGTAGTGCACGGTTGGAGCAAGTGTGTGCAGCTGCTGTGGCCCGCAGGACCTGGAGTTGAGTTGTGCTGTCCCAGATAATGTACCTGACTCAGTACCTGGAGTTGAGTAGTGCTGTCCCAAATAGTCTACCTGACTCAGTACCTGGAGTTGAGTAGTGCTGTCCCAAATAGTCTACCTGACTCAGTACCTGGAGTTGAGTAGTGCTGTCCCAAATAGTCTACCTTTGCACTTCAGAACATTATGCACCAGCTCTAGTGAGTTCTTACACTCTAAACCGGGTTCTAAGAATTTGTGTAGTTGAGGAGTTCAATAGGAAGATGAAGATATGGTGAAAACACAATGGTTTATGAATAAACATAATCCGATCTGATGGAGGCCATGATGGCAAAATGTCATGTTTTAAGAAGTAAAAAAATGTTTTCTATTTTTCCTAAGAGCGAGTGTTGTGCCTTTTCCAGCATTTTCTTTTAATAAACATAATCACCAGCTAAATTTGTGGAAGCACATACAGACACATTCACTATCATTGACCTAAACTAATACAAGCTGAACATGCTGACTAAGCCTAATAAACATGGAATAAGTTCACCAACAAAGCACATAACCAGGCGATACCATACAGAAATGACTATGGTACCAGAATTGTTAAGGCTCCATCCTGGCCCAACCTTAAATGTTCCACAATTCCCTTAGCTTGCCCAAATAAGCTCTGGTCACAAATAGGGCTGTAGCACCCACCAACCCCAAGAGACCTGCTGACCTGATGTCATCATTACTTTCCCCCTCCATACAGTACACTGTGGTACTGTCCATAACCACCCTATACCTTCCCATAACTGTTCAGTGTGCCTGTCTATGTATCACATTTATCCTGCATTTCAGTTCCAATTATCTCCAGTCCACCATGTTTACCATCCCCAGTTATTCACCATGCACATATAATGCCTTTATTCAGTCCAGAGAGTCTAGGGCTATTACCCATAATGCATCTTGCATAACACTTGATTAATTCTGATACTTTGATCCCTTATATTATCTATATTATTACATATAAAGGTTTTAAAATGCTACATATACCCCACCAAAAGTAATGTTAACAAGATACATATTCAGTATTGTACAGATTTTGCATCTGATTGACTGATTTTGAAAAAAAACGATGATGCTGGATGACACAAAGGAAAGATGTTGACACATCTCCTTTTAAAGACTGTTTTTCTTCTATACAACCCCTCAACATTAACAAACCAAATACAGTTACATGCCCCTGTTACAGAAACCGAGCAGCGCTAAGTAAAATGTTTTGCAGTCTGTTTTCTGTGTGCGCTAGATTAGTCCTGGATGGAAGTCTTCCAGGTGAGCCTAGCCTGTGCTTTTTCATTCCTCAGTTTTGCAAGAACCAATGTACGCCTTTTTTTTTCTTTCTTTATTTATATATTTTTCTCAATATATTGGTGCTGAAGTATGGAATCACACTCTGACTGTAATGTACCAGCAGGACAGGTGGGCACAGAAGATGTAATTGTATGTGAACTCTCTCTGGCGGCTTTCATTAGGTGAACAAGGCGGTTTTGTACAAACTGAAGATGGTTCAGAAATGTGTGAGTGAACGGTGTTGGCAGGTAACCGGCCTCCCTATTCACAGGGCATCATAAACATGTTAACGCAACCTGTGACCCTGTGACTGGCACTTTGGTTTATATATATATACTGCCACTCCCCTGGGGGTAAAGTGGGACTCTCTCTCTCTCTCTCTCTCTCCACACCGTTGTTTGCAATAGAAACACATACACAGGGGTGGCAAGTCACTGCAGTTTCTAGTAGATCACAACACGCTGAGGGCATACTGTATGTGTAGGGTGTTTACAGCGTGTCGCTGTGTGTGTGTGTGTGTGTGTGTGTGTGTGTGTGTGGAGGAGATTCTGTGATGCTACTCACTTTGTCACACTAATGAAACCAAAAGCGAAATTTACCGAAATCTTCCCTATTGTGTGAATACATTTATTGAGCCATGAAAACCCATCTCTGGCACACTAGGGGATTCACGGTTAATGAAATGTAGGCAGCTGTGTACTGTATATAGAACAGCTGTGCATATGATGTAAATTACTGCATATACAGTACCTCCAAAATTTGCCTTGAAAACGATTAGCAAAGAAGGTTGTATAAAATAAACAATAACTGCAATGAGCTGTATTGTGTGCTCAAAAAATATTAAATCTTTTTAAAATAATTTCATTACATCTTTATATCATATTTTTCTTCAAGAAAAGATGTGCCACAATTATTTAGACCAAAAATAAATGAAATCCAACAAAAATATATGTGCATTAACATACTGCTTTTTAAAGTCAATCTGAAGTTTAGGGAACTGTATTGTGACCTCCCACTGCTTCCTGTTTTATTGGGGTATAAAAAAGAGGTAACACATGTAAAATCCATGTGAATTCATCTGAAGGATTAACATTATTTTGTCCAGACTATTGTTTTATTTTAGAGACTACTATATAAGTGTTCTAATTTGGTCTATTCAATCTTGCTTGTAATTGGCCATCTGACCGCAGCTGGTTGAGCAACCACGTGGGCCAGATTGCCAGCCTCTGAAACTGACATGTTCATGAGCAAAACCAGATGTACTCACAAGAACAGTGAAAATGTCGATAATCTGATGAGATTCTGCTGAACACTCAACCCTCAGGCTATCTAGCTCTTGTGAAGGTTGCAGATGGCACTCACACATGTGGTTTGCACAGCATGGTTTGTAGAATATAAAGAATAATGCCCTCTTTAGTGCAGCTTCCTGTCAGCAGACATGGTCTTTCTGCAGAAATAAAGACCCACTTGCCGCATATTGTCACTAGGATGTAGGATGGACACAACACATCCATCACCATGGAGGAAGGCAAAGAACTCTTCAGAAGAAACAAAACAAAGGTTTGCTGACCTACACAAGGCAATAAATGGTTGCAATCAAATAAATAGAAAACTAAAGATACAACTTTCCAGTATTCGGTCAATAAGGAATAAGTTTAAGAGCACTAAAGCAGTGGTAAACCTGCCTAGTGACGCATGTGAATAGTTCCCCCCATTCACAGTGAGGCTGATTGTTTAGAGGCCAAAGAAACATTCAAGGCCACGGTTGGAGATCTAAAAAAATGTAGTTGCGTCATGAGGAAACAAAGCCAATATTCTTAATAGTTAAATTTATTTAATTAATATATTGATATTTTACAAAGCCCCAAAGGTGATATGCAATTTTATTAGCGGGCACCAGGCCGGCCTAGAACAGTGAAAGTAGGTAACTGAGTGAGCTTGTTAGAAGTCGCGTAAATACGTAGGCAGTAAATGGTGGTATACTGATCTTGCGGTGTTTGTGTGTAAGCACGTAAACATCCACCAGTCATCGCAGTTACCTAACAACCAACGCCACTTTTACATCGCGCACACCTGATCGAGTAAATAAAGAAACCGACGTTAGTTCTAGCAGAGACGTCAACAAGCGGTGCGAGCCCGAGGCTATCCAAATGGTGCAAAAAACGACGAGCTTTCCATTTCAAGCCTGACGAATTAGAAGTGTGATGCGTGCTATAAGTGTTTCCTCACTAAACCAAAACCGCAACACATTGTTCGGGTCTGACATAAGCCTTTCCACAATTAAATGCCGCTTATTGACATTTCCCTCATTCTCCAAAAGCAATAAAAGAGCAGCCATCAACATTATGGAGTTAGCCAGCTAGCTACTGTTAGCGTTAATTTTTTTATTCCAACGGCTAACAACAATGAAGTTACGACATCAACAGGGTTATCCTAAAGTTAGGACACTTTATTCAGATTTCACATTATCCCTGACTGCATTGTCCCTGCCGTGTGTACCCTTTGTATAGCCTACGTGATATTTCCACACAAGCACTTCCCGGGTAGGAACCGTTGTCACACACGGCACCACTAACACAATAGCCTCCGTATAGTTCTAGGGTGAGAAAGCCAACGCCGGGGCAAGACCTCAAGCACCCGGCATGCACTAGGTGGACCTGGTCTTGTTTTTCAGGTGGTTGTGCAATCCTATGCAAAAGTAATGTGCTCCGTTGCAAAACCTTATCTGTTCCTTGCAACAGGTTTTGCATTCCATGCAAAAGATTAGTCTGTTCTGTCTTCTGTGGAGTTAAAACACTATGAAAATTAAGTGTGTATTATGTATATAAACAAGCTTTGTGAATCTGATTCATGACACTGATTTGCAAGCATGTGACACGGTTTGTGAATAAATACAATAAGATTTCCAAGCATGCGACACGGTTTGTGAATAAATACAGTAAGATTTCCAAGCATGCGACACGGTTTGTGAATAAATACAATAAAATTTCCAAGCATGCGACATGGTTTGGGAATAAATACAATAAGATTTCCAAGCATGCGACACGGTTTGTGAATAAATACAACATGTTTTGCAAGCTTTGATTTGAAAATAAATAAACAAGATTTGCAAAGTTGTAGGGTGCTTTGAGAATAAAGGAAATGTATGGGCTGTGGCTGAAAATTATTTAGTGAACTGTGAACACAAACCCAACCTTATTACCCACAGACACTAATAAGGTAAGTCAACACATTACCCAACAGTGAAGCTACAGCGCTAATTGGAGCACATGGACAGAGGCAGAAATAGAATACTAAGTTATCTGATGTTAGAAATAGAATATACCATGGCAAAAAATTGCAAGTGAGAGAAACTTTGAAAAGGTATAGTACAGCAGTTACAGTCTAGCCATAGACTTAGGTCATCATAGACAGCTGTAGCCACCCAAATGCCCACAGAACAGGATTGATGCCTAAAAATTCATCAACCAACACAAGACAAATTTATAGCCATCACGCCTATTTTTTTATATTATTTTTATATTCTTCCTATTCATAATTTGGTATCTTATGTTTACCAAGTCCAGGCATTATGACTTGAAACATGAAAAGAAAGGCAGATATGGAGAGAGAGAGAGAGAGAGAGAGAGAGAGAGAGAGAGAGAGAGAGAGAGAGAGAGAGAGGGAATACAGATGGGGAGGGATAAAGATTTATGTGGAGATGCAAGGTAGACTCATCTTATTAAGTTAAACTGTTTCTGTATTAATGCAATCAACTGAATGCATTCATTACATGTAGATTCATGGTTCAATAAATCTATAATCACCGTGCTATAAAGAAATTGGCTCAAGTCTGGAGGTTCACCTTTTTTTGTTCTGCCCTCAAAATTTTACCACTGCTGTTTTTGTTCAGTGCAGGCAGGAGGGAGGGGAGTCACTGGACGCATTTCTCCTCCGAGAAGTCCACTCCAAGTGGTGAGCTCGGGAACTGGAAGCCGTGGTTTATGGGGAGCTGGTACTATGGGACCAATTCATGCTGGGTCTGAGCAGAGAGGAGAAGTGGAGATGAAGATCTGGACTGTACAAACCCTTCCTGGGGAGGTCCAGGCTGAAGACCTCCCCCGGGTGGAGGGCCTTGCCCCAGCACAGCAGCACCAAGCACAGGAGCTGTTGCAGCCCACGAGGGTGTTCACAGCTCACAAGGAGGACTTTGGATGTACCGATGCCGTCTTGCACCATGTACCAACCCCAAGCCACAAAAGGTATCACAGGCTTCCAACAGGCATGTGCCCCTAGCTGTGGTCTCTGCTGAAAGGAATGCTGTAAAATGGGGTCATCACCGAGAGCTCCAGTCCCTCGGCTGATACCGTGGTCCTAGTCTGGAATAAGGACGCTGCGTGGAGCTTCTGCATAGACTACCACCCGCCTGAAAGCAGTCGTGGACGCGTACCTGCTGCCCCAGATTGAGGAATTCCTCACCTGCTTGGAAAGGGCTGAGTGGTATTCCACGCTAGATCTGGCCAGTGGATACCAGCAGGTGGTGGTGAGTCCACAGGACCGGGAGTTTGCCACCCCCTTCCTGCTTGTTCCAGTTTGAGCACATTCCCATACAGATTCAGTATTCATGCAAATCAGGTAACCACATAACCACACCAAAATAGTTAGCAAGCACAGTCCATAAGTACAGTGTGTCACATTTTTAGTTGCAAAACATAATGTTCCATCCACAAGATCAGCTTTCAAAATATTATTTTTGAGCCAGGGCTCACCTTCTGTGCTGCATTAGGTTGCCTCATGAGACTGAATGCACAAATAAAGGAAAAAGGGCTGGTTTTTGCCATACCTATTTTTGAAGTTGAGTAAGTGCTCAACTTGTTTTCGAGCGCACACTATGACGTAACCTGCAGGCCTAGATGCATCACCCCACCCCTCTGAACTGCATTTTAACATACATTTCTTCACTTGGACTACCTATTTTACCAGCTAGTTTAACAACCTCTGACTGTAACCTGCTCATCCCATTAGATTATTTGCTCGAAAAGCTCATTACATTTCTGTTACCATTCATTCTATCTTACCTATTACACTGGGCCAACCAGCTGGGAGGATGGGCTCCCCCTCTATAGCCGAGTTCCTCCTGATATTTCTTCCTTTTTTACCTCAACATCTCACCTTTGGGGGGTTCAGGCTTGGCTTTTGCCAAATTTTCCTTTCTGGTTCCTCTGCAAATCGTAGTGTCTGTAAAAACTGCTATACAAATACATTTGAAATTAATTACATTTAATTGATTCAGTAACATTAATTGGAAACTTGCCTGTCATTTTATGTAGGATTAATTTTAATTTGGCACACAGATATTGGCGCAGAAAAAATAATGGCCAGAATTAGCCACAGATGAGATTGGTTGAATGACCAACAAATGGAGCTCTTCAACATTTCTTGGAACAACATACTGTATTTCAATTCATAGAATTGGACCGTTTTTAATGAATGGTTTGTATTAAACATCTGTCTCCATACAATTAAATAGCATAATTAAACCATGGCAGAAAACTGATTACAGGGAGCAGGTTCAATGTCATCTCTGACATCAAGCAATTCTAGTTTTGTATGACTCCGTTTGTAATAATAATTGCCAGTGGTAATTTGTGATCATCTTTGTAAATCAGAGTCCTATTTAACCCTCATATTATGTTTGCATTTTATGACGCCTTTTATGTTTGGGGTCAAATTCACCCCAAAAGTTTAAACTGTTTAAATTGTCCATTTTGAAACTTTCTGTGTCATCTTTTGTGTGTCTCCCAATTGACTAGCCTTTTATCCCTAAATATAAAAAATATGTGATGAAACATCTCATTTTAGAGCCTGGTTTGTGAAGTTTAAAACTTGTATGGGAAAGTGTCACCAGAATTACTCACCAAAAAATCATGGATGAAAACTAAAAAAGGTTGTACTTATTACATTTTATACAGCTACCCCACCAATGAGCCCACACAACATCTTTGTATACAAACTTGGTAAAGGTCTTTTGAAAATATAACATTATGTTTATTGTGTTTTAACTGTATTTAATCCTAACAAATTTGGAAAAATCATATATTGTCAAGATGAAAACTGTTTTTTAAGAGACGTCAAACGTTGAATCGGGTCAAACTCACCCGGAACATATATGAGGGTTAAACACAAAAATAATAATTTTATCACCGAAACTTACGTAGATAAGTTGAGCATTTTCCACCCACTGCAGGTGCTTTGTGAATCATGCATATTTTTTTCATTCTTTTAACTTAACAGGTGCAAAACGCTGGCAATGAATCTGTTGATTCCCCCTTGGAGAGAAGGCTGAAGATGTTAGCAGTACACAACTGTATTACACTCTGTCCATACCGGAGTAATTAGGAGTTCAGAAAGAGGGTCAGTTGCACACACACACACACGCGCACGCGCACACACGCACACACACACACACACACACACACACACACACACACACACACACACACACACACACACACACACACACACACACACACACACACACACAGAGGACTTTATTGGATTTTATGTTATAACCATTTCGACAGCTGAGCAGGAGTTATATTATTAAAAAATATTGTGTCCAATACTTTTGTCCAATACACTGCTGGAAGACCACAGTGCCAGCTGTTTAAACTGAATAGGTTCAACTTAATTATGATATTTAATTATGATTTTTCATTATTACAGGGTTTTAATACAGTAAACCTTTGAACATGCTTGAAATTGAAGTAGGTAGAATGAGTGGGACTATTTATATATATTAGAAAGTGAGTAGGACTGTTAAAAATACCTCTGCACTGTGAATTTGAGTTCTTACTAGGAGGTTATTTTAAGAGATTATTTTAACCCTTGTGTAATCTTCATATTATGTATGCACCCTGTGTCGACAGGGTCAAAAATGACCTTCCCCCTATGAAAACAATGCTTTAATTAATTTTAAACCCAAAATTGTATTATTTATGCTAATTGTAAGGGGGTGTCCACAACATAGTGATGGCTACAGCGCTCAGTGTAATATATTTATATTATTTTGGATAAAGGGACTGCATAAGTATAAAAAATTGATTACATTATTATTTTATAATTTACAAATTATTATTTTTCAGCAAGACCTAGCAAATTAATAGTCTAAGAAATTAGCACATGACAATCATGAAGATTTCAATGCATTTTACTGAAAGGAAATAAAACGACAACTAATAATAATTTCTTGTATTATTTTAAGAAGCATTTGATGAATGGCATCAAGCGCCTGAATAACAGGGTGGTGTTCATACAGCACAATGTATGACATAATGTGCCTGAATGACAGGGTGGTCTTCATAAAGCACAATGTATGACATAATGCCAAGTTACAGAATCTAACACAGAACAGAACAATCTGACCATGACAAGAACATGGTCAGAGGCTGTTTGATCATGTGATCATCTCTGACACTGTGCTCCGTCTATTCCATCTGTGTCTGTGTAGAGATGCCACAGGAACAGAAGGCTATCAAAGAGGATGCTGGGAAAACTGGAACGTTCACAGAGGAGTTGGTCCATCTGGGGCCCACCCACTCAAGCTTTATGAGAGACCACTCCCACTGTGAGGCGGGATGAGGGAGGGTAGGGGGGTATATAAGGGTCCTGTGTGTCATGCCTTCAAAGTCAAAACAGTGTTTTCTGCGGAAGGTTCTGGCACATGCAAGCTGTTTTTGATTCCAAATGAGGCTGTGGGTGAGAGTGCAGACTGGCTTCTCAGAGCCTCGCAAGGTCCAGCGATGCTGGCGTGGAAATCACCAGGGGGCCACATGTATACAACTCTGACTAAAATAATGCGTAAAAGAATGCTCAGGGAGAAAGTCAGAAATCTCCTTACGCAAAGTTTTGCATTTTCTCCCTCTGCCTTTATGTCACGGTGTCGCCATATCACACTGACACCAAACATTGCGTACGCATGGTGTCCAGTGTGTGCACAGGCATACAGATTCTCTTATGTTATACATCTGAATTTCTGCGTGGAAACTCGCTTACGCAGCTTTCTGAGGGCATTTTTCTGCTCAGCACTGTTTATACATGTGGCCCCTGGTCGGAGAGATGATGCTTTGGCAAATATAGCATTTTATTCCAACGGCCATCAGGGATCTATACCTTTTGCAAGGCAAGCTCTCCGAACACAGGAGATTTCAGCTGTTATATATACCCTTACAAAAGCGAAATGTAAGGGTATATCACACCCAACATCTCAGATTGTTCTGAAATGTTTGCTGTAGTTAGAAACAGTTAAGATACGCATTCATGTAACATTATTTTGATCTGTGAGAAATTACGCTAATTGATTGCACCTAAAAAAACTTTTTAGCTTGGTATGGTTCAAATAATATTAATTAAATGTAGCATTCCTTATCAGGAAACAGTTTGGTACAAATAGGATGCTGGGTACTTTATTTCCAGAATATTATGTGAACCATACCAAAATAAAATGTAGAATTTGGAAGCCTCAATTAGCTTGATTGCTCACAGGTAAAATAATTTTTCTAAAAAATTATGTTATAATGAACGTTAAATGCAATAATGAATTTTTATCTTATCTGGTTCTAACTACAGGAAACATTTCAGAACAATCTCTGATCGTGGGTGTCAAAATCCACTTTTTTGTGTGAAATGACATGGAATGACCCCAGTGGAAAGTTACAGAATACAGATCTTAGAGAAAGGAAAAAAACAAGACAATCTCCCTGTGATAAATGAATAGCTACACAATGGAGTAAATTTCCTATCAAATGCGTAGTCAGCTCTTCTTCCTGCAAAAACAGGGAACACACCTTGAGCAGATGTGACCTGTGTTTCTGATATAATTAACGTATGCTTTATGCAGAAGAGTTTAGCCCTTATTAATACATTTATAAGCCATTACAATAAGAACAGTTGTTAATTAATGTCATCTTCCACATTGCTTTAAACAGGTCTAAGTGTTTACACAAAACTGAATATAGCACAATACAGCAAAACAGAACAACATCACAAAACAACTTTTTATTTATTTATTAGGAAGCCATGTTCAGGTTAAAACCTTTGACACATTAGTCTAGTGAAGAGCCGTGTTTATTTGGGCAGGGGCTATGAAGCACAGGTAGCGCTAAAAACATCAAATTAAAAATGTTTGAAGCATTAAAACATGTATAGCATTCACTAAGGGTGTGATTTATTTAAATACAATAGTCCAGGACTATGGGCCATAACAAGATAAACATATTTTCCAGAGAAAGCAGACGGTGTTGTAGAGCTGGGATCATAGCACAAAAAGTGTGATGGTGTGGAACTCAACCCCTGGCTGCACAGGGGGGATTTATACTCAACCCCTGGCTGCACAGGGGGGATTTATACTCAACCCCTGGCTGCACAGGGGGGATTTATACTCAACCCCTGGCTGCACAGGGGGGGATTTATACTCAACCCCTGGCTGCACAGGGGGGATTTATACTCAACACCTGGCTGCACAGGGGGGATTTATACTCAACACCTGGCTGCACAGGGGGGATTTATACTCAACACCTGGCTGCACAGGGGGAATTTATACTCAACCCCTGGCTGCACAGGGGGGATTTATACTCAACACCTGGCTGCACAGGGGGGATTTATACTCAACACCTGGCTGCATAGGGGGGATTTATACTCAACACCTGGCTGCATAGGGGGGATTTATACTCAACACCTGGCTGCATAGGGGGGATTTATAGATGGGTTGGGAGTTGTGAGGAACTCAACCCCTGGCTGCACAGGGGGGATTTATAGATGGGTTGGGAGTTGTGAGGAACTCAACCCCTGGCTGCACAGGGGGGATTTATAGATGGGTTGGGAGTTGTGAGGAACTCAACCCCTGGCTGCACAGGGGGGATTTATACTCAACCCCTGGCTGCACAGGGGGGATTTATACTCAACCCCTGGCTGCATAGGGGGGATTTATAGATGGGTTGGGAGTTGTGAGGAACTCAACCCCTGGCTGCACAGGGGGGATTTATAGATGGGTTGGGAGTTGTGAGGAACTCAACCCCTGGCTGCACAGGGGGGATTTATAGATGGGTTGGGAGTTGTGAGGAACTCAACCCCTGGCTGCATAGGGGGGATTTATAGATGGGTTGAGAGTTGACAGAGTTACAGACTGTGCCAGACGGTCACCACCATTTTAGCCATTATGTGATAATTTCTTTGGTTGGGCCTGTTAAGTACTGGAAATTACAAATGGAAGCATCTGGTGTAGCTTGCCTTAAAAAGGCATAACACAACACACAACCCATCACTGGAGTCTGTGTGATTACACTACACAACATCAAGCAGCACTTATGCTGTCTGTTAATGCAGCACCACCATTGATGTGTATGGACAGTATATGACAAATGTCTTAGCTCACCATTTCTCTAACTCACAGTTCACTTTGTGTATCCTTCAAGTGCTTTTCCTTGTTTCTTGTCTTTCAGTTTCTCTGTAATCGATGTGCATGTGCTACATTCCTTATGTCTGTGTTTTTGTTCAAGTGGGGTACCATTTTGTGCTAGCAGTTGTCAGCTGTAGACAGGATATTATTATGCTTATGTAGAAAATTGATGTAAAATTGAACAGCTCTTTTTACTTCAGTCCATGTTCCAGATTTGGGGGGGGTTCCAGGTTTTACTCAGTACAGTTATCCAGCTAACTCACTAATCCTGCTTTGTGAAATACCCCCCTGGTAGCTAGCTAGCAACAGCCCAATGTTGCCTTTTCTGACCGTTAGCAATGGGCTCAGAAGCTAAAGCACGGCGCTTGTGGGCACGCAATGACGTAGCTGCTACATACGTAGGCTGTTCCATTTACCAGAGATTACTTTAATGCCTGCCAAGGCAGCTACTGTAGCTATGGTGCCTGGCAACAAGAAAAAGACAGCTGCCTTTGAAAAGGAACTCAGTCGCCATTTCTATCCCACCATGATTTATAAACCCTTCCTGTGGACGGCAGGAATCCAGGAGATCGATGAGACAGGGAAAGGCGTCCCTGAAAGCTCTACATCATATAAAGAGGCCCCCCGGTCGCTCTCTCGCATAGAGCGCAGATCAGCCTGAGCCAGTAGTGATGGCCCTTCCCACTTCCTGTTGTGATGAATGGACAGCTTTAAGTGTCCTTGTTGGTACTTAAGTGGATATCACTCCACAAAGCAGCCTATGAATCAAAGCTCTCTACAACAGAACAGTCCTATTCAACACACTGTTCCCTGCCAAGGGAAATCCCAGAAGGCCATTTACAGGTGTCATACCCAAGGTTTCTGGCTCCTTTTCAAATTAAACCATTTGCATAATGTTGTTGTTATGCTGCTTACGTTTGACAGCTGACCATATGAGTACATTTGCGATCTTAGATTTAAACTCATGAGGTACTCTCGAATACTCCACAACCATGTTGCTGTACCTCACAGACGAAGCAGTTAATCCACATTCCCCATAAAAGTCTAGGAAATAGCCAGTGTACGGTCTACGTGGAAGGCACAGCAGATGTGGGAGTCACAAGGTAATCTTTATGGCCAGATTACTGCATACTGTAGGCCAGCGAATTACCCCAGGCCTCGGGTCCAAACTTGGAACCAAAAATCATGGGTAAAAAAAAATACAAATACTGAATTACAAAAAAATAATAATTACACCATTACATGTAAAATATATTTCAATCAAACAGGAAATTGTGCAAGTAAGATAATGCCAGAGGTACAAGATAGTTCAATGTTATAACCTATTTGATAATGGTTTTGCCTGATTTGAAACACTCAAACTGCCACAACCGTTCTGTGTGATGGGGTTTCTGTGGAACGTCATTCCATTTTACAAAATTTTATGCAAATTCGATTGATAGTCTGAAAAGAAAAAGCAATATGCCTGGAATATAAAATCTTTTTTTCTGACAGGCAATGTTACAGATACATCTAGCAATCAATCTACAATGTGAACATCAATGTCAGCCACAGGTTGAGACATACAATGAATTAAATAAACAATTTGGAGTTCACAAGATACGGGTAAGTTGATGCAGCTTCATCCACAATATTTTAGGAAACGAGTGTCTTACCTGTCCACTTAATTAGTGTTTTATTTATCGGATGCATGCACATCCTGAGTATAGTTTTGGTTGCCTTGCAAGCATGCATATAATATATAATAATGCAGGTTCTGTGAATGTGGTCATTTGGGAGTGGGAGCCAAAATAAACGCGACACACATAAGCCAGCCCTGCAAAGAGGGATGATATGCATCATCATGCTTTTGGCTAAACTGGGAATTGCTAATCTGAGACAGGCCATTTAAAGTCAAATATCCTCCTTTTATTCATTATGCTCTGGGCCATGTGAGATGCCCTAAAAACCTCCTGAAGCCAGAATGTTTACTCGTGCACTGTGGAGTGAAGGGTTTATGATATTTAGCTCATGAAGTTCTTACGTTTCCATCTCATTAAGAAAGCTGTGGTGATGTGGGTGAGGACTGGTAATTGACTATGCTAATTGTTGCCATTTTGGCCAGCTTGCCCATGTTAAAACCCTGCCAACGTAGCTCAGAAACAGTTGGATGCTTTGATGACCTATTCTGTTAATGTATTTTTCCCCACAATCTCCACCATCAAATACTCTGGTACTGCCGGGACACGACTGCATTTGCGTAAT
Organism: Synaphobranchus kaupii; assembly: GCA_029718625.1. Classification (NCBI taxonomy): domain Eukaryota; kingdom Metazoa; phylum Chordata; class Actinopteri; order Anguilliformes; family Synaphobranchidae; genus Synaphobranchus; species Synaphobranchus kaupii. The sequence continues at coordinate 13,697,453 of CM056376.1, forward strand.
GAAGAGGTTTTTTGTGGCATTTGTTTTGATCCTTGAAGTTTGAGATTTATGGAAGTCTAATTAGATTTTTTTTTTATTACAACAGTGTAATAATATATAAACAGCTTTTGACCTTGCTGGCAGGCTGAATGAGTTGGACTATTTACATCTGTAAATATATGCAGTATTTATATATCTGATCAAAAACGTCTCCAACGTAAAAAAAAGCCAAGTTACTCACGCATAGCCTACAGAGAACTGTCTATAAGTCCTTAATTCCAACTTGCAAAAACTAGGCTTGCCTTTCAAAGTATTGATATCAAAATGTGGCCAAGTTACAACTATCAATATTGCCTATCGTAGCTCACACTAAATAAACTAGCTCTATTCCAAAGCAATGCTATCCAAACTTTCCTAAATTATTTAATGCAACTTGGCCCTGTGTTTCTTCATCTTACCATCTCAAGAGAATGTGGTCAATGAAACTATATGTTCCACATCAAACTGCAAAATGAGAATAATTTATAGTGGAAATACTCTGATTCAGATGTGTTGCACTTAGAAATTAAACAGAAAAATTACTACAGTATAGGGCATGTTTGAACAATTGTCTGCCTCCACTGCTTTGGGTCTATGAAAAGCACAGAATGAATAAAATTTATTATTATTATTAGTATTATTATTATTATTATGTATTTATTGATTTATTTATTTGGAAATTTGGATAGTGATCCATCCATATCTACTGCATATCTGGCAGCAGAGTGATGGTTTGAGGCTCGTTTAATACCTCAGACCCTTGATGACTTACAGCCATTTTACCAACCATGTAGTCCATACTGTTCCAGCATAATTTACAGCCAAATCTAGTCCCACCCCCCAATAGAGATCCATTCAAATGCAGAGACGTTATAGTATCACTTGTAAGAGTACCAGAAATCAAGATATCAAGAGTCTTTTGATGTTGTTGGGTCACAGACATCAGGAAGTCATGGCATGCAAAGGATATGCGACCAAATATTAAAAATGATTACTTTATTCTATATAAAAGCAGGGGTGCCAATAATTGTGGCACACGTGGTTTTGTTAAAAATAATTATTTCTTGTTGTGGGATTTTTTTTCTCATCATAAATTTACTTCAATTAAAGGTTGGATTTTTCTATTTTTTTTTAGTATGAGATTAAGCTAATTCACCAAAAGCTGAATTTTGTATAACCCTTTTTACTCATCTTTACCAGGGGTGCCAATAATAGTGGAGGGCACTGTAAATATTTTGTTTGTTCATTGTTTCAGTCAGTAGCATCTTTCATATTTGAATCAATATCTACTGGAGACATTAATTCCAAACAAACAGACCCCTCAACCCTCTGCTGCTCTATGCACCTCCTCTATGCACCTCCTCTATGCTCCTCATCCACATCCCAAAAAGAGGAGACTACTCATGGACTGAATGGACTGACTGCCGTTAGGCTTGGCAGGAGGAACCCTCCAGGGTATGTGATTTTAAATTTCATGTGAAAATGGCAGACCTGAATGCCAGGGGGTGTTTTATACTGCACAAGGCACAAGGAAATCAGGCTGTAATGAGTGTGCGGATGAGATATTCACACATGAAAATTATACCCATGGAAGAAAAAATGTCACCTTGATTGGAAAAGGCCTTATGATTCGTTTTTTTTTCCTCTTCGGGGAAGAATTAGCATTTCTTTTCCTTTTTGACATGAAAGATCGTATGGCAGGCATGCAGTATTGTAGGGAAGTCGATTTCTATTAAAGAAGCTGAAAGGCTTCTCACTGTCACTTGCTAAGCAGGCATTCAAATCATCTGCTTTGAAAACCCAAGAATAGATAGAGAAACCATAAACTTAATGATGTTAGGATTAAAATATCAAAAACCCAAAATTTATCAGCAAAAGCAGCCTTGCTAATTCTGTTTTCTAGAATTGTTCCCCAGAAATGAAAATGAATAAATATTAATATCTGAATATCTATCAGCAAAATGGAGAAAGAATGATAATTGTGGGAGCGTATGTTGTTAAGGGGCCCTTCTCCCTTGTAATATACTGCAGTATATTTTAAATATATTGTGAAGATAATTTTGATATATTTACAATATACTGCAGCATATTCTTTTTCCATAGGAGCTGGTCAGGTTGTGTAATCACTTAGGGTCAGGATCTGATGCTGGATGTTACCATGAAAGAGAGACATATGTATGTATGCATCCTTTGCCATATCATATTGTTTATGATATATATATGTTATATTCTGAGAGAAAAGCCTGGAAAATACGGTTGCTTCAGGAAAAGTGTGTGTGTGCGTGTGTGTGCGTGCGTGCGTGTGCGTTGTAAAATGCTTGTACCGTTCACCTATGTGTGCCTGTCATTAGCCTCTAAGAGGTATTGCAGGTCCCAATGTTCTGTGATGTTCCAATATTGAAGAGTGGACATGACATAACTAACGTAGGAACACACTGTAAATATTACCTGCACTTAAGTACAAACAAGCCCTGTCTATCTTCTGCTCTCGAAAATGTTTCATAGAATGTGCAAAGCTATTGAAGAAGATAAGTATGAGAAAGGGTACAATGTCCGGACCCCAGCACATGAGTCGCCTGTATTCATAATCCTTAATTCATAAGCAAGGATGCTAGACAAAATTACTAACTTATTTACAGTCCACAGGAAATGCAGCTATACAGCTGTATAGACTCAATGATGAATTAACGCAACAATACCTTGCATTTATTTTGGCACTGCCACAACTTTGCAACAAAGGAAAAATAAACAGCTATACAATCAAGAAGGATTGCATGGATTTAATTATTACTGTTATATAGTGAATTATCATTGCATAAACCCAAATTCCAAAAAAAGTTGGGACAGTATGGAAAATGCAAATAAAAGCAGAAAGCAGTGATGTGTAAATTCTCTGGTGAATAGGTAATAGGTTATGCTATCACCCAGGTGAAAAAGTAGTATACTTTAGTGTAATAAAAATATGATTTAAGTATACAAAGGTTATTACAAGTATACTTTTCCTTTTTGTACTTAATTTGAAGTATGTTTAAAATGTACTTCTAAAAAGTGTACTTCAAGTATAGTCTCAAACACACCCTAATACTTTTAAAGTTTGATTCAAACGCACTGGTGACATAATGAAATTGTACTGCCAGTGTATTGAAGATACCAACAAATCATACTTTTTGTTAGTGCACTTAATTTAAGTACACTAAAATAGTCCTATTTTAACAAACACAGTGCACTTGAAGTACACTTAAGTATGACTTAAGTTCTACTTTTCAAAAAGTTTAGTGCACTTAGTATACTTAAAGCACTGCCAATTTAGCACAAAGTACATAAATAGTACAAAAACTACTAAACGTATACTTTTTTGTGCTGTTTTCAATTGTTACAGGCTAAAAAGGAGTTGCAAATCATTGCTTTTTGTTTTTATTTACATTTTATGCACTGTCCCAACTTTTTTTGGAATTGTTTGTAAGTTGCAATAGTTCTCAGCTAGCTAGTAGCTTAACAAATGATATTAGCAAGCTAGATCTCTATAATCACAGTATTTAGATAGCAATCTAGTTACATGGCAAACCTGATTACTGTCTGAAGGTAGGCATCTGAAACAATAGGCCCTACCTAGCTGCCACGTCCCATGCCTCCACGTCCTCGTCTATTTCTGGTTTTTCCGTTTATATGTATTTTCTGTTTTGGTAGTCCGTTCTGTGTTTTCCCTTCCTCCCCATTTCGTGTCTCCGCTTCCCGCACCTGAATTGTGTTTCCTCATGTTGTTTCGTCTCACCTGTTCCTCGTTGTCTCGTCATTAATCTGGCATATAGTCTCCCCTGTTTCTTTGTTCTGTGCCAAATCATCTTGTGCCCGGCATTCGTGCGTGTCTCATCACTTTCCAGCATTTTGTCCTGCCTGCCCCTTGCCTCTGTTCCTAGTTCCTGTTTCCAGTCCTGTGTCGTCCCGTCCAAGCCCCGCTCCTGTTCTCCTGCCTGCCCAGCCAGTCCCCGTCCAGCCCTGCTCCTGTTCTCCTGCCTGCCCTGCCAGTCCCCGTCCAGCCCTGCTCCTGTTCTCCTGCCTGCCCTGCCAGTCCCCGTCCAGCCCTGCTCCTGTTCTCATGCCTGCCCTGCCAGTCCCCATCCAGCCCTGCTCCTGTTCTCCTGCCTGCCCTGCCAGTCCCCGTCCAAGTCCCGCTCCAAGCCTGCTCCTGTTCTCCTGCCTGCCTTGCCCATCCCCGTCCAAGCCCTGCTCCTGTTCTCCTGCCAGCCTGCCTGTCTACGTCCAAGTCCCGCTCCAAGCCTGCTCCTGTTCTCCTGCCTGCCTTGCCCATCCCCGTCCAAGCCCTGCTCCAGCCCTTCGCCCTCCTGTTCGCCAGGCTCTGACAGATCTCACGGTTCTGACCCCTGCCTGTTCTGGACTTTGTTTCTGCCCATTCTGCATTGCCCTGTTTGCTGGACTCTGACCCCTGCCTGGACCTGACTACATATCTGCCTTGCCTGTATTGCACTGTTTACTGGACCCTGTTCTGTCCACCTTGAATAAAGGCTTATTCCTATTATTTTTGGTGTCTGCGAGTGGTTCCGATCAGTTCTCCTAACACCTAGCAATCTCATCAGAATCAGCATCTAACATTATTATATTTAACAGTATATCAACCAGTAAATGTTAAATGGCCTAATCTAATGTTAATCATGGCACAGGTATGCATGTATTTTTGTCCTTTTAATTGCTTCCAGACACTTCTTTCTCCTCCGTGGGTTTGTATCCTCACTTGGCCTCATATCATCCCAGCAATTAATTTTTGTCCCCGATAGTGGACATGAGTCTCTGGTCTTCATCTCAAAAAACGTATATTCTGTTCTGCTGAAACCTACACTCCAAGGGACATTCAACAGAAATGAAATAAACAATATCTTTAAAAATATTTTTTCTGCAACATTTCTGTCGTCCAAGACACGAGTATTTTGTTAAGAAATTCAATTACTTTTCTGACAGGTCTCAGGGGGATATGAAAAAGTATATTTCTCTCATATTATTTATGTTGCAACTGCCAACATAACAACTCTTCACCTGTCTGCTACCCCAGATAAATCAATGATGGAATTCTGCGTTTTTTTCCCCTTCATCTCCATTGCTGAGGTTCTCAGAGGTAAGAGTTTTTCCATCACTCATGATTATTGCCACCAATTTGTCTTTTCTTATTTACTTCAGTCCTCCACCAACAAGAGATTGATCACCTTTTTATCAAGCCATGTGTTGAACAATAATCCAAACTGCAATTCCCCAATCATCCATGTTGAGAAGTAATGACCACTAATTAAGCACAGAAGATGATTGACAGCAATGTTTAGAATCAAAACTGACGTGCAAACTTCAGTCTGATTATTTAGAACAATAGACACAGCAGTAATTTGAAATGTTATACAGGAGATGTTAGAAGTCTTTGTTTCAAGCAGTGGAAAATGTTCACATTAAAAATGAGAGCAGCTGTATAATATTGAACTTGTAAAGAAATAGTTAAATAAAGAAATAGTATTAATAATAAAATTGTTTGCAGCAGAGCAGAGGTATATTCAAAAATGACAAATTAAATAAAAGACTTGCCATTTTCAGCCATTAATTGTTCATTAGTGGACCTGTGTCTCCAAACCCTTATCACTGAACATCAGTGCCTCCAGCGCTGTCAGCATCATGCTTGAACAAAACAAAAACCTCCACATGGATGTGCAGCACTGCAAATGCTTCCTCAAATAATACAAAATTTTAAGAATGTTAGTGCTATGCTCCATTTTTAGTGAAATGCATTGAAATGTTCATGGTTGTCACATGTAAATTTTTTAGGCTATTGATGTGCTATCTCTTGCTGCAAAAATGTATGCAATTCATTTTTATACTTATGCAGTACCTTTAGCCAAAATAGAATACGTTTTTAAAAAATTAGGCAATAGGAAAAACATGTGCTGTAGACTGAATAAATACAGCCTCCCTTTCCTGGGAAGTAAGAAAACACGGTTATTCACCAATTAGTTGATGAATGACAAGTTGTTTTTTTTGAAATGCAAAATAGATTTTGGGTTTCAAATTCAATGAAGAGGCTTTATCATGGGGGGGGGGGGGGTCGCAATAGCTGATTATTTTTGTCCCTGGACACAGGGCGCATACATAATATGAAGATAGATTACACAAGGGTTAAATTTTGATTTTAGATAAATAAATAAATACTTCTGTCAAAGCTGTCTAGATGATAGCATTGCCCCACCATTTATTAGATGCTTTTTTAAAAATGCATATAATTTGGGATTTATCCACTTTTTCCAGTGGAAAATTTGCATTTACAAACAGCATCTGTTAAATCTTGAATGACAACCAGCCACCACTTAAGGCTGTCATTTCAGCTAATGACAGATGATTATGCCTTGGTGTGGATCTCAGACGTTACTGAAGGTTGTTTGTTAGTTTTTTATTATAATTGACTAATGTTATCTCCTATGTGTGATTTATTGCTAACTTGCAAGTTTCAGAAACTACATTTGATCTATCTTTGTGCAGTGTACCATAGAGCCAGGGTACTGTTGCACTCATTTGCTCAAAGACGTGCTTTTCGTAGCGTGTACATTTGCTCAAAGACGTGTATTTTGTAGCGTGTACATTTGGTGTACCATCCATGTTCACTTTCCCATGTTAAATCAACTAATTGTTTCAGTGAATGTCATGAATAGCTCTTCAATCGTATCATTAATCACTGTAATGTTGCCGTTTGAGAGCCCTCTCCCTATGGCTCACTGTGAGCTTTTCAGCATCCCATCAGAAAAGGGCGGTGGCAGGACATACCTTGGCTGTCTCTGCCAGTATGTAAATCTTATATAAATTGTTGTCATATGGAAAAGGTGTTTCCACTATGTGCCATATTTATGGGGGAACACGTTTGTCAATATTAATTAATAATTAAATACATAAATAATTAAATTTAAAATTAGTTTCCTTATTTATGTCCTCATTTAATTATTTACTTCCATATTTAATTATTTAATTAATTATTTCAGGATTGCTGGCTGATGTGTGCACTGAGAAATAATTGAATCTGTCAACAACACCCATCAAAGCCGGTGGGAAGAATCTAATATCCGATTGGTTGGTCGATTGCTTTTGCCTGCTTTTCCAGAACCCGGCCTCACCATTGGACAGGTCCTACAATCAAATGGACATCAGTACCCAAAACATCATTGAGCACACATTCAGTGTACTCAAGAACTGTTTTCGTGTCCTAGAAAGAACCATAGGAGCCCTTTTTTACAGTCTGGAGAAAGTCTAGATTTTTGTTGCATGTTGCATGATTCAGAACATTGCAGTGCGCAGTGCAATGCAGTGGTTATATTGCGTCAGTCAGAGCAGTGGTTATATTGTGCCAGTCAGAGCAGTGGTTATATTGTGCCAGTCAGAGCAGTGGTTATATTGCGCCAGTCAGAGCAGTGGTTATATTGTGCCAGTCAGAGCAGTGGTTATATTGCGCCAGTCAGAGCAGTGGTTATATTGCGCCAGTCAGAGCAGTGGTTATATTGCGTCAGTCAGAGCAGTGGTTATATTGCACCAGTCAGATTAAAATGAACAAACTGTGTCTGTGTTAGCTTGCCTGTCCATTCTTAGTTGACACCCAGTAAAATGTCCAGTGTTAAGTTAACTCTAACGGAGTGTATATGAGCCCAATATTAGATTCACTTCAATACTTTATTGCCATGGAAACACAGTTGATGGGACTTTGTCTTGGTGTGCTCACGTGCAAGACAGAAAAAAGACAGAGAAATAAAGCCATTTAAATACAGTTAAGTACCTATAAGATACAATAAAATTCATTGAGATACAATAAGACCATTAAGATGCAATAAAACCATAGCACACATTCCCATGGGGATAATAACAGCACCTTCATAGTTACCTCAAGAGATAGCCTAACACATTGTCCAAGGACCCATAGAGCAATATAAAGAGATTAATAATAATTAATTAATGAATTAATGTACAAATGACAGGTCTAAGCCCTATTACACTATGAATTAACTATAGGGTAATATGTACAGTGTAAGAGTTGATTTAACACTGGACATTTTACTGTGTAACCCGCTAAATTAGACACACTCATCAGCACTAAATGTCTGCAACCTTACTCTAATTTGTTCTTCTCTCAGTAGATTTTGGCCTTATGAAATAATACACAAGTGTATTGGATGACACATTTTGCAGTGAAAATATTTTCAAAAATATTATTTATTTAACTTTTATTGACTGTCCCTTGGAGTATAGACTTCAGCATAGTAAAACATATGGCTAATAGATTAAGACCAAAGACTCATGACTACCCAAAGACTACACTACAGGGGACAATAATTAATTGCTGGGTTTTATACAAATACATTATACAGGTATATGCTTGTTAGACTTTGTGTTTCTCAAACGTGGTTCAGGTGATGTCACATCAGTGTTGCTTCTAAACATTGCTGTCAGTCATCTTCTTAGCCTAATTGGACTCTCAGAAAAAAGGGTTGTATGACTTGTCTCCATAGGGGAACCCTTTTTAGTGCTTTATGGAACCCTCTATGGTAGATGTGAAAAGTGTGAAAGATCCCAGATTAAACCATTTTGCCTGACAAAGAACCCTTGGACTAGATAGGGTTCCTGTTGGAGCCTTTTGGAACCCTTTCTTCTGAGAGTATAGTGGTAATTATTCATCAACATAGATGACTGGGGAATTGCAGTCTGGATTATTGTTTGACACACGGCTTGACAAAAGGTCCAAAAGGTCCACAGGTCCATTAGTGAACCACAATCCCTTATACAGTACCTCTGCAGCAAACTATTTTATTATTAATGCTATTTCTTTATTTAACTATTTCTCTACACGTTAAATGTTATATAGCTGCTCCCATTTTTAATGTGACCATATCCCACTGCTTCACACAAAGTCCGACATCACCTGTATAACGTTTCAAACTACTGCTGCGTCTGTGGTTCTAAATAATCAGACTGATGTTTGCACATCAGTTTTGGTTCTAAACATTGCTGTCAATCATCTTCTGTGCTTAATTACTGGTAATTACTTCTCAACATGAATGATTGGGGAATTGCAGTTTGGATTATTGTTTGACACATGGCTTGATAAAAAGGTTATCAATCTCTTGTTGGTGGAGGACTGAAGTAAACAAGATAAGACAAATTGGTGGCAATAATCATGAGTGATGGAAAAATTCTTACCTCTGAGAACCTCAGCAATGGAGATGAAGGGGAAAAAAACGCAGAATTCCATCATTGATTTATCTGGGGTAGCAGACAGGTGAAGAGTTGTTGTGTTGGCAGTTGCATAAATATATACATAAATAATATGAGAGAAATGCACTTTTTCATCACATTTTTTTAACATAATACAAATGTCTTGGATGACAAAAACATGTTGCAGTGAAAATATTGTAAAAAAATAAAAATAAAAAAAAAGATTTATTTAATTTTTTATTGCATATGCCTTGTAATTGTAAGGTTTCAGCATAGTAGAATAGATGGTTCTTCAAACTAAGACCAGATAATCGTGTCCCCTACAGGGGACAGAAATGAATTGCCGGGAGGATATACGAGGGCATGCTTGGTGATGTGTTTCTCAGGCATGGTTCAGGTGATGTGAGCTTCAGTCCGGGCCCCTTCTCCTCTCCCCTTCATGGTGTGTATCATCCCTCCTGCCCTAGTTTGCACAGTCAGCCTCGGCAGGTAAATCACTTTAATGAGCTGAGTGCTGCTCTACAGGAGGAAACGCTCTGGGGGCCAGTTATAATCAGCAAGAGAGCAGGAGGTGCTTCAGCACTACTCTAATTATAACTTAAATCTTCTCTTTTTCATTTGTCATCAGCAATCTGCCCAACATCTGCAAGCACAGGATATAGGGGGGCTCTCCTGCTATTTCAGTTTCGACGGAGGTGCACTGATCAGCTCAGGCTGTGCTCTGGTGAGGATGAAGGTATTTACATGAGTAGGTCATGTAATAATCTCAGGGAAGGCCGTTCCTTATGAGCCACGCACAACACGCTTGGCATGCCCCCAACCATCGTTTTCTATATAGCTCGGTGGCCCCAACCTGCAAAAAACATCATTCAGAATTCAAATAAATGACACTTTCCAGACCCCTGTCCTTTAACCTCAAGTCGAAGTCAAGTCTTAAGTCGCCCATACATCCAAGTCCCCAGTACCCAGGTCCAGAAGTCTGGAATTTGAAAATAAAAACGCATTACTTATAGCTTTCCCTATAAAAGATGGAAACATCTGATCAATCAAGAGATTTGAAAAGGAGAGAATGTACCTTACTGAAAGGCACAGCACCCACAATCGAACCCAAGCTCAGTTCCCTAGCCACTATGCTACACTGATGCCTCAGTGGCAACAACATGGAACCATATTGAGACAGCAACAGTAACATAGTCATTTCAATTATATAGAAGCAGCATTTCAAACCAACGGCTACTTGTATGAACCAAATGCTCATAATGAAACCGCCGGTATGGCTACCAACACCCTAGTGGCAACAGAGGATAGCTGTGGGAATCAAGTGGTATCACAATTTTATATAGATAACATTTACCATTTGTACAACTAGCTATCTCCTCTATGTTTTTGCTTGCTGTACAAGTACTACCACAACCCCATCATTGTTCTGCCAGATAATTAACTAGCTATCAATACTCTTATTGTATTCAGGCGTACAGTGACCAGATGCACTGTTTTTGGTCTGATAAATATGTGAAAGATTATAAAATATCCCATTTCCACCACAGCCCAAGGACAATCAGGCCAGTTAACATATCCAGTAAGAAAAAGTGTTTTCCAAGCTGAAATAACTCCTCATAACCATAATCCAATCATAAAACAATTTGCAGCAGCCGCATCTGGGAATGCACAATAATGCACAATAATGCTTCCAAGTATTGTCATGTATAATGCTGATTTGTTCATGTTTTAGCAGGTTAAAGCAAAATGGAATTGTTCCATGAATTTGTATCGAATGATAAAAAACAAAATATGTCTAAATAGGATTTTCTCTGTAATGAGACAAAATCAATAAAGTTGTTCTTAAATCAATGCCATTCTGTTTGTACCGTAACATAGACTTCAAATTCTTACATGTTGGTGCAATTGTGGTGATTATATGCTGATTGTCAAGTTTTTATATCGCACTGTGATGTTAAAAATGTTCATCCTCTTTTCTGTCCCAGCTTTATGTTTTAAAAATCTGGTCACCTTTACCCAAAGACAAGTTTGCTTGTATTCCAGCCTACTATGTAACGCTGTCTGTGAAATTGCAACTAGGCCACTAGCTAACTGACCATAAACGATGTGGGAATGCATAATGCTGATTTGTTCATGTTTTAGCAGGTTAAAGCAAACTGGAATTGTTCCATGACTTTGTATCGAATGATAAAAACAAAATACTTCTAAATAGGATTTTTTAATGAAACAATACCAATAAAGTTGTTATTAAATCAATGCTGTTCTGTGTATACTGCATCTCAACAAAAAACATTTTCAACATACAAAAAGTTACTCATGCATACAAAGCACTGTTTATAATAAAACTAGCAATCTAGGCCTGCCTTTAAAAGTATTGATATCTAAATGAGGCCAAGTTACAACAAACAATATTGCCCATCATGGCCCACACAACTTAAACTAGCTCTATTCCAAAGCAATGCTACCCAATGTGTCCTAAATGATTTGATGCAACCTCACCCTTGTGTTTTCTTCCATCTTACCATCGTACAGAGAATGTGGTCATTAAAACTTTACGTGTTAAGCCTCAAAGTGTCAAATAACAAAAATGGCCTCATGGAAGAAGAGCATTTGAATGAATGTTGTAAACAGCTGAGGACAAACGACTACATAAAGGACATGGTTATACTTGGTTGTCAAGTTCATTTTTACAAAATGTACAGGTTTTAAATTGCAACTTTGTAGATAGACGGAATACTTTATTATTCACATAGCAGCATTTAACATTTACAAACAGACATTTATATCAAGAAACATACAATCATTTACACTAGAGAAGGTGGTGGGGTGAATAAATAAATACTGATAGAAATGACAAATAATAGGCGTACTACATAAATACTGAATCTTACAACCCTATCCTGACATATGTTTGCTCCATTAATGTACTGTATGTTTGTGGGTCAGATATAGTTCAGCTGAATAAGTAAAATAGTATCATTTATTTTAAAATGTAAATGAATAAAAAATAATGTCAATAATAATAATATTAATGCATTTTTATTCATGATGTGCTTTTCATACACCCAAAGCACTGGATGCTGAAGTCCCACGTCATCCCCACTCACAGGCAGGGCAACATCTGTGACTTGCTAACAGTCGAGGCAGCTGCTACGAGTTGCTTGACCTGTTGACGAGTAGGTTTTTGGAACGGTGTTCTAGTGTTCTAGAACTCTAGAATCTGTGTTCTAGAACTCCATTGCTTTCAATTGCTAGTAGTGATTGTTACATCAGTATTAGAATATTCAGATAAGAACACTGGCATATTTGTGATCTTACATCTATGGTTAAATTAGTGGGCTCTATAAAAGAGACACCTTCCACAGCTCAGTTCTGCTTTTTGCTGGTTGGTGTCACTGTTACTTTGTTGTTTTCATTGCCTGTTCTCTTCACCCCACAATAAGGAGCTAATAAAAGTCGGTGAGTCAAACACGTTCCTGTGTTTCTCTTCTCTATTCACTATGTGACAAAATGGCCATGGCCAGCGCTGTGCCTCAATCTCTCTCAGACTGCAAGTCCAAGTCAGTCTCAAGAGCAAGTCACCAACTGTCAAGTCTGAGTCGCACCAATCATGAATCCTCAAGTCCTTGACTGGAGCAGGCCTACTACAGCACAGATCCTTTTCTGTCCCTTGCCACTCCTTTTAAACCTAACTTGTCCATTTCAGCTGGAAGCGTGGAAGTTTTAGAGGCAAATTTCATGAGACAAGTTGAGGAATTGATTGCTTTATAAATCCTTCTGAGAAAACCTGCCAAGACTCATTCCCATACCATACCATATTAAAAATGCACCAGATATTTGACATAATAAAAGTGTCTTAAATGACCAAAGCATGTTGCAGTGAAAATATTTTCAAAATATGATTTATTTAATTTTAATAGAAAGCCCCTTGTTCTGTATGTTTCAGCATAGTAGAATGTATGGTTCTTAAGATTAAACTTTATTATTTACACACAGATTTACATGGATGCATCTACAATTTTACCCAGCTCCAGTCTCATGTTCATTTTTCACTATAACATTTCATTATTTGTACAGTAGGACCTTGTAAACGTGATCCTGACTGGCCAACCGAGCGGGTATTAAACCGGAAATCACATGCAATTATGCCATATGAAGCACTTTACCACTGGCACAAAAATAAGCTTTAAGCAAAAACAAGTCAGAATTTCGATTGATTAAACACTCAAAATAGACAAAGTGGTTATCATTATTTCAATAATACAATGTGGCAAAATGTTCTATGTAAGAAGGCATCAAAGATTTATGCAAAATTAATATGCAAATGAGGTCCTGATTTCCACTGGTTTGATTTTTGGTTATTATTCACTTGAACCAAGAATTATAGCTACAGAATGAAAGCAGCCAATTTTACAATCAACAGGTTATTCTGAAAAGTGCTGCAGTGATTATCGTGTCTCGTAATGAACGGACAAAACAAGCTCAGGGAAATTGGATTTGCTGTCTCCCCTCTATTAGCTCATTGCAGGGAAACAAAGGAAAACTGTTCACACAATGAGAACAAATCAACAACAAAAGGCACCACTAACAAAAAAGCAAAATAAAAAGTGTCTGGAAAGGAACAACAGAGAGCTCAAGTGGTGGCCAGGCCCTTCTAAGCATGAGGCTTGCCAGGAGTACTCACAGACAGCACCCCTCCAGCTCTACTCCCGTTTCACCCTTACTGCCACCACAATATGTACAGTACCATGCAAAAGTCTTAGGCATCCAAATTTTTTATAGAAATATTTTTTAGATGTTTATTATTTGTCTTCTGCATTAGTGTGTCAGTAGAAAAGAGCAAATTTTAGATTTCCAAACATTCATTTTTCAAAAAAATTATTGAACTATCTTCAGAGAAAAGAAGAACAAGGAGTTCTGCAACAGATGGTATGGCCTCCACAGAGCCCTGATCTCAACATCATCGAGGCTGTCTGGAATTACCTGGACAGACAGATGCAAGAGAGACAACCAAAGTCTGTAGAAGAATTGTGGCAAGATGCTTGGAACAATCTACCAGCTGACTTTCTTATAAAACTGCACAACAGTGTACCTAAGATAATTGATGCAGTTTTAAAGGCAAAGGGTGGTAAAATATTGGCAAGGCAAATATTGACTTGATTTAGCTTTTTACTGTTTACTGCTCTTTATAGTCAATTGTTTGATATTTAGAAACTTTTCATTTCATTATTTTTATTAGACATATTCTTTACAGAATATTTTCTACATGTGCCTAAGACTTTTGCACAGTACTGTATATTTCAATGTAGTGACACATTCAATATTATGAATCTTTGGTGGTTCTGAACCACAAAGCCTCCATTCCTGATGGGTTCATATCTCACAAGATTCTACAATATTTACATTTGCAAATGAGTGCATGTAGTACGTATACAAAGTAATGAGCTGGGGTTGAGCTGCATGTGCTAGAGTTGGTCTTCATTATCCACATCCTCATTATCCAACACAGTAATATAAAAGGGAAAACATGACAGTTTTTTAAATAAAATTTTGAGGTGACCCTGTTTTTGTGGTCATTTCCATTACACTATCAACGCTGTTTTATGTAGCACAATTTTCACATTCTTCCCATAGTCTATCCAAGATACTCCAATGAGGTCCATGGCCCTATCCAATGAGGTCATTGTTCATTTGCAATCTTATCTGACAATATCATTCCCCATCGACTGGCCTATCATGTGAAATTAAATCCATAGCCTGGGGTCTTTCGAAGACAAATGAAGACTGCAGATGAATGATGACCTCATTGGATAGGGCCCTGGATAAGGCGTTGTTGGGCGGGGCATTTTTCATCTGCAGTGTTAACCAACAACACCATTCCCAATCTACAAGCCTATCCTGTGAAATAAAATCCATAGCCTGGGGTCTTAGAAGACAAATTACAAGGTAGATCTGAGCATCTGAGATACGCTGTTAAAGCAGAGAGACAGACGAGCAGACAGGTGACTGTAACCCTTTTGGTTGGAGATTTATAGCCACAGATGTAGGGCACGCTGTTCATATTTCTGAGGTTTTTTACAGAGATAAAACCTGACGTGTGCCTTCGGCAATGAGCTGAAACTCAAACAGCACTTTGCTCTTGACACAGGGTCATTGACTTTAGATGCGTGTTAGTGTTTGATTTAAAAGGTATAACCTTAACACAGTGGACTACCCTCTGATCGCAAAGGAAAAAAAACCTCTGAGGACTAATTCCATTATTATGCTGAAAACTGTTTTGCAGAAAATGACAGAAATGTGACTGACTTTGAATTGATAACTTGTAGGCTGCAAGTTCAAATCCTTGTCAATAAGCACTGGTGGTCTCTTGATATTGTTAAAAGAATATCCTGCATGAATACATAAAATGTGTGCTATGTATTATGGTCCACCACATTGGAACATCTGGTAAGTGTATAACATGGAGATTTTTTCCAAAGTAAAGCACAGATATCACACACTGTGTCGCCCCCAACCCCTACAGACCATGGGGCAGCAGCACTGGTGAACAGACACATCATTAATTAAGCTTCGACACACGGGAGCGCAACGCTGGCAGCCATGGCTAAAATGGATTCCACCGATTTAGCGATTCGCTCTAATTAGAAAGCATTTGACAAAATGTTCTGCGGCTTTTACGCCGGTCGAGCTCAGCGTCTGACAGAATTTAGTGTTGTCCTTTTGCATTAAACTCCCATTCAAGGGCAGGGCACAGAAACAATAAATGTGCTTAATGTGGCATACTAATCAGAGAGCTTTGCATTTTATTTTCATGTTGATTGTCCTCGATGTTTAATTCATCATGAATCTCCATTTCATTTCAATACCAAGTCACAAAGCTCTCTCTCACTTTCTCACTCTCTCTCTCTCTCTCTCTCTCTCTCTCAGCAAAAAACGCCACGCTGTTGTTCTCCAGAAATTGTTTGATTCAGTAATTCATTATAAACTGTATAATGTTCCTTTTTTTTTCAACTGTTTATGTGACAAATAGGATGGGACAGGAAGGGAAGTAGAAAGAGAAGGAGGGGCGGAGGGTGTGAAAATAGCTTTTTCTACATGAAAGAACTGTAATGGCTGTAAATTGATTGCAAGGGAAGCATATATCTTGTCCTCACTGGCTGGCTTAATGCCATAATGCCCCATGCAAAATAATGTCCCATACTGTCCCATGGGTAACTTTGCTGTTCAGGCAGGAGAGAAGGAGGGGTACAGAGAGAGGTAGGAGGAGCAGAGGGGGTAGGGCCACTGCATGAGTTTTCACAGAACAGGCAGGTTGGTACAGAGGGGTTGACCAGAGACTAAATTGATGGTCCGAGCTGAATTTCAGTGTGAATTTCTCTAGAGTATGGGTTAGCTCCTTAAACACAGAGGAGGTAGTAGGTTCAGGCCAAAGGAAAACAGACTTTATTGTGTCTGTTGGAGCTGCGTGTTCTGATGCAGGGTAAGGCTGGTTGGGTACTTCGGCCAAAACAGCGAGAGGACATCACCCTGTGTTAACAGGCACACATCCTAATCAAACTCTGCTAAATTATTAAGCAAACATGATGTCACCACCCGTGCCTCGGTGTCTTGATTTCCTGGTTTTCCGTTTCTATGTGTATTCCGTTCCGTGTTTTCCCTTTTCCCCATTTCGTGTCTCCGCTTCCTGCACCTGATTTGTGTTTCCCCATTTCCGTCTCACCTGTTCTTCATTGTCTTGTCGTTAATCTGGCATATAGTCTCCCCTGTTTCTTTGTTCTGTGCCAGATTGTCTTGTGTCCTGCCTTGTGCTTGTCTCATTGCTTTCTAGTGTCTTGATTCCTGCCTGTTCCCCGCCTGCTCCTCGTTCCTGTTCCTGTTCCTGTTCCCAGTCCTGTGTGCCCGCCAGCTCCTGTTCTCCTGCCTGCCCTGCCTGTCCTTGTCCAGTCCTGCCCCGGTCCTCCTGCCCACCTGCCCATCTCTGTCCAAGCCCCGCTCCAGCCCTGCTCCTGTTCTCCTGTCTGTACAGCCTGCTCCTGTCCTGCCTGTTCCTGTCCAGCCCTGCTCCTGTTCTCCTGCCTGTCCTATCCTGAGTATCATCATAACACATGACAAGTATATGATTTATTCTGGAGCATACCCATAAAAATTAAACGTATAAGGCCTCTGTAGTTATTTTAATTAAGTTGTGAAAACCTAAATCATGATAAATGAATCCATTAAACAACAGCACACAACCATGCCCCCAACTCACTGCGCAGCACCATGAAAGCACAAAGACTAAGGCAGTCGACATCAACATTACAATGGTGACATTGGGACAAACCCTTAACTGACCGATCAGTCCAAAATCATGAATGAAGAAAGACAGAGGCAAAAACCAACCTATGAGAGGAAGCATAAGGTCAGGTGTGCAAGGTCAAAGGTTGCCTTGAGCAGCAAACATATCAAATGGCATCAGACATATTATTGTGGATAATGTCAAGAAAACATCACTGGATGATTGAAGTGCCACAACAATGTGGTAGCAGCGTAATGATATGTGCAGCTACAGAGAAAATGGGATTATACATCACGCAGCTATAGTACTGTTGATTGCCTATTGAATTTCCTCACTGTTGCTCACAGAAGCACAGATCTGGCATGGAAGCATTATTTTCTATGTTGTCTGAGCAGGGGAAATGCTTTTGTTGTGTGGAAGATAACTTTTCAGATGTAAATGACCACTGACCATTGTACAATAGAACTTTTGTTGGCTTTAGTTAACATTATCACAAACAAAATTTAATTGCTGCACACTTTTGGCACCTTGATTTGGAATAGAGAATAAATTTAACATCTGTGAACTTATGATAATTGTAACCTTTTTGAAGGCAGTTATTTTGATGAATTTATTTGTAGTTTTGAATTACATTTTCAAAATGCATTTGCTCTTCTGCAAAATACAGTGGAGTTGTGCCCAAAGTGAGTTTGTATCTCAAAGTGAGCAAGATAATTTTTTTTGGTTTTATTATTATTATAATTATTATTATTTAGTTTTCAAGCAATTGAGAAATCTTAATGAATAGAACTTCAACTATATCATGGGACTAAATTTGGTTGGGTTGGGTTGGATATTTGATTTACAGTGTTTCACTGCCCCCCATGGTTTGTAACTCTGATTGGCTCTTTTCATTTAACACAAAGCCTTTGGGGACTATTTGCAGCTCCCTACAGCTGGGTATCCATGGTAACAAGCCCTGGGGTGGAGCAGGGAAAATAAAAACAACAACGAACTGCTTTCAGGCAGAAAAGTAGTGCTTCCTGTAGGCTAAGGCTGCATCCGAATCAGAGTCCTATCTACTGCGTCCTGTCTCCTGTGTACTAGCTGTGTACTGTGTACTGTTTACTGCTTAGTACGCAATGTGCAGTCTGCAAAAAAAATATATCCTCCATACTATTTTCCAACCATACTCAAGTGTCGTGAGACGTCCCACCCTTGCACAGCCATGTCAATTGTTGTTTTTGTTGTTATTGAAGGAAAACATCAGCGCCTTATTTTTTTTTAAATGAAGCTGCGCATCATACTTATATGACCAAAATGTTTGCGTACTTCTTGAAAAGTATGCTCCCGAATATACTCAGCAAAACCCCGGAAGTAAGTATATATCATCCGGGGGTTTTAAGTATACTACATTTAGAAAAATAGAAAAAATTGTTGTCACCTTTGAGTACAGGTCTGGATCACACATTGTATGGTGCTGTTTTGTACTTGGCCAGTTTTCAAACTTGATGAAAGCTATTTGTGTAAAATGTTTTGCTGTATGTATTTGTAGAGTAAGATTATGAAATGTATTAAATGAAAGCATAAGACTGGTGATACGTGGAAGAATATAATCGGCCATGAATATGACCTTCCTCCAAGGTCATGCCTGCTCTGTGCTTCTATGCCCACTCTTTCTCTGTCATATTTACTCCTTGTTTATGTTCCCATGGTCGGTTCTGTTGTACAAGAGGTTGGCTGTATGAAAAACCAGCATACACAGGGGTCCCCAGGACTGAGTTTGAGAACCACCGGTTTAGTCAAATTAAGCATATACAGTTCAAGTCGAAAGTTTACATACACCTTAGCCAAATCCATTTAAATTCAGTTTTTTACAATTCCTGACATTTAATCCTAGTAAACATTCCCTGTCTTAGGTCAGTTAGGATCACAACTTTATTTTAAGAATGTGAAATGTCAAAATAATAGTAGAGAGAATGATTTATTTCAGCTTTTATTTCTTTCATCACATTCCCAGTGGGTCATAAATTTGCATACTCTCTGTTAGTATTTGGCAGCATTTGCTTTAAATTGTTTAACTTGGGTAAAACGTTTCAGGTAGCCGCCCACAAGCTTCTCACAATAAGTTGCTGGAATTTTGGCCCATTCCTCCTGACAGAACTGGTGTAACTGAGTCAGGTTTGTAGGCCTCCTTGCTCGCGCTTTTTCAGTTCTGCCCACAAATTTTTGATTGGATTGAGGTCAGGACCTTGTGATGGCCACTACAATACCTTGACTTTGTTGTCCTTAAGCCATTTTGCCACAACTGATTTTAGTTGTTGATGCAATGGATAGAACAGCATGTTCCTTAGGTAAATTTGGGCAATAACCTTTCTCCTGCTTATTACAGGCTCACATCCTCTACAAGCAGTCTGCATCCAGGCGGCAGCAGCGAGGTTTGCAGTGGGAGTCATTGGAGAGTCTTTCTTATGCACTGTACATAACCTTTAGAGCGACTGAATCACAGTTTACTGAAAACACAAATTTAAATACATATGAGGGGCAGAGATAACGGGAGTGGCAATTGAGAATAAATGAATGCTCAGGTGAAACTCAACATGTGTTTGATGGGATTCCTGTTACACTGCTGCTCCACTTTACATGCACTCTGTACACAATGGGAGGAGACCGACCCACAAATCAAAAGAGGAGGAATATACCCACGTTCAAACGAATGCATCGGCATTCATGCACATAAGGGCAAATTTACCGTGTGTTGGCTTTCCCAGTGTTTTGGAATACATATTTATTATAACAAATATGTGTTGTTCTGTAGATAAAACTACTACTCACTGAGTTTTGTTCAGTTCATGTTGTTTACTTTTAAATTTACTTGTAATCTTGTAAAGGTGGGCTGTAGCCTAATGTAAATTATAAATAATGTGCTAATAACATTACACTTATTATGATGATTATATTGGTGGAGGTGATATTTACAGTAATAAAGTAGCCTAACTCTGTAGTGATTCTTTGAACCTGCAATTGACAGCTTTTGAGTGACAGCTCACTGGGTTCTGTGGATATGGCTCATACTACGAACGATGAATTATGAAATCATTCTGTTCTTTTGAAAAATCCGAGCAGAAACAGTCTCCATAGCAACTACAGCAGTGGCTGTTCTGATGCTCCATAATGATCGACCTCCTGTATCGTTTAGAGCATGCGCTGTATATGTTCGCTAATCATAAAACGCCAGAAACATTATCTATCTGTCATTATAAGGGGTCTAAATCAATCCCTGACTCTCTCTTCCGTCCCCATTCCCTTCTTAACCACTCCCTCTCCTCACCCACCCCACCCCACCCCGTTAATTCTTCTTGAATTTCCCACGCCCGTTTTTGTCATATCCGGTTTCAGGACCGTGGTTAGCTCTCGCTCGTGTCTCTGCCTGTTTTTGCGAAGCAAACTTTTGGTTGGAGGAGAACAGTCGTTTTCTTTCTATATTTACTATTAATTTGCTAATTTTACTACTGCAAACGGAGCAGCTACCATTAGACATAAAGAAGTGTGCCATTCGTACAGAGAAACTGGGATGCAATAAATATGCGAAGTGACGGCTCCGCGAGCCAGGTTTCTTGCTTTCCGTTATTCGGGTGCTGAGAGCTGCACGAGGGGTCTGTGAGAGGCGAAGAGCGCGAGAGAGGGCGGACGATCTGCGTGTGAGAGCGTTGGTGCACGAGGAAAGAAATGCAACCCGCAAGCAAGCTCTGGAGCCTCGTTCTCCTCGTCTTGATGGGCACAGAACTCACCCAAGTAGGTTTACAAACGCCATTTTTCTCTCCATTTAAAGCTGCTCTTGTGATAATTAGCTTGATATCATAAGAATAATCTGGCAGACGGTTTAAACGGTTGTGGAGATTTAAATGGATGTTTTTAATCGCATTATCGAGGCTTGTGTCCCGGCAAAATCGCTGTGTTGCACAGGGGCGCTTAGCGACAGCGGGGCGGTCGACCGGGCGACATGCTCATTCGGACGGTTGTATAAAGAGCCAGGCAAATTATCATGGCTATGAATTGACATCTTATTTTGTGCTCAAAAATAGACCAAAATAGCCGTGCGGTTACTGTTAAAATACTTTAAAAGGTACTGGTTCTTTATTTTTCGTTTTAAAGTAGGTCACCGTGTTGGTTTCAAGTTTGTGTATTTCTCGTCAGCAGAGACTAGATTACTGAAAAATTCGATAAAGTTCTTGGACACTTAACATTGAGGAGAAAATAATAACCTGCGGGACATTTGATGTTGATCATATCGCCAGGCTAGCGTAGGTTTTCAACGCCTTTTTTCTAACCCATGGATGCCCAAGTTGAGGATTCAACGGCTTATAAACTGTTCAACAACTTAAA
The DNA here is from genome assembly GCA_029718625.1 of Synaphobranchus kaupii. Lineage (NCBI taxonomy): Eukaryota > Metazoa > Chordata > Actinopteri > Anguilliformes > Synaphobranchidae > Synaphobranchus > Synaphobranchus kaupii. The sequence goes on from CM056376.1 coordinate 13,719,354, forward strand.
GTTTGGATCTATTGATGTGCTTGTGCTCAACTGGATGATTTTCCTATTTCTTCGCAAAGTACAACAAACGTGTGCACATGTAATACTTCACATACGTTGTGAAATCCTATTATCGCGATGTAGTCCCTACTTATTTTACTGTTGCCATAAAACCTCACGCAAGCACATTCTTAATTTTGGCAAAAAAAATGTTTGTTTGGTTTTAAAAAATCAATCAAAGCTCCATCTATATTGTCAATATGTGGCTTTTCTTCATTTCGCCTATACTCTCGATTGGAGCCACTCAAATTCCGTCAAAAAGGTTGGGGCTCTGGGGACATCATCATGTTAATCATGTTAAAATGTTTCCTTGGTATGATGCGTGAAAATATAAAGAACCTCACATATGGTATTGGCGGTCATATTCTAGTCCGCCCTGAGGGAGAATAGTCTATATGACGTTTATCATCTATCTGAAGGCGAAGGCTAATCACTATATTAATTAATTAATTCGTTGTTTATTTAAATTGACTGCTTAAATTAATTGACACATCGCTGAGCGCAGATTTGAACTCAAGGCTATCGGCGCTATAGCAGACAAAAACACTGCTGCGGCCCCATTAGTTGAAGAGCTTCTGGTAGCCTAAACATAGATTCACACAGAAAAAATAAATTTTCAAGTCCCATGGAGGAGGCAGTCTAGGAATACTGTAGCTACCAGGCAAGCTCGCGCGCATCCGGGATCGTGTCAGGCGCGCAAATAAAACACTTTGAAAGCTGATGATTTGAAATGCTGGTGTAAAGGAAAAGGAAACAACATATACACCTAAGAAAAAGAAGATTATGATGATAACGAACATTATTATTATTACGAAAAATCATATTTCCAGACAAAATATAGGCTAATAATATAATATATAATATACTACCTTCCCGCCCTAAATTGTGGATACGGTCTATTAGTCACATTTTCTATATTTAAATAATCCTAAACGTACGCTACTAAGCATATTGTATTTCATGCAATTCTATAGCCGAAAGGGGTGCGAACTTTGATCTTTTGAAATTATCATTTGGGCATAAGTAACGTTTTTTGTTGGTATTTCTTTATTTGACATTATTTCCCCCTTAACGTATTAAGCAAACACACACGCACTACGAAATATTTTGTCTGCGTGCACGCTCTTTAAATTTAGATATACTGTATGTCATATATGGATGAGACTCGCTTGTACATTTAAAACTCATTTGACTATAATAAATTAAGTTTATGTATTAAGACATATCCACAAGATAACATTAATGTAGGGCATACGGTTAGGAACAGGTGGACATTCGGGCTGCAGTAGATAGCCTATAGGCCTATAGTGAATGAAGAAAAAAAATAGCTTTAAATCTAATAACTCGTGTTGTTCTTAACTGTGAATGTCACTGTGAATAGGCTACTCTGGTTAAAAGTCTTCTATTAAAAGTTGTGTAGGGTTTGGTTCTCGCGTCTGCTTCATTGTGATGTGGAAGTGTAGAGACAATTTTGGAAAACTAGTAATTATCCTAACACAGATTTACTAAAGGTATTTATTAAATTTATACCTGTGATAATTAAATCACAATGAGTCCAATTATGACCTTGAAGCAGCTTCAGAGTTAAATTGCAGCACCCTTTCCCAAATTCAAAGTACTATTACTAGTACAAGTACTATTTTCTCCAAGGTTCTGCATAGAGACATAGACCCATTTGGCCAAAACATAAAAGTGTGTCAGTTTTTCAATAGGCATGGTTTTTGTAGAATAAACACTTTCTTGTAAAGATTATACTTGACAGAGAAATAACCTGATGTCCTAAACAATATATATTTGGCAACATAAACGACAAGGACCTTGATTAAACATATAATTATTTTACAACAGCTTTCAGCTGTCCCTAGTTTTAACCCATACCATACCTTGCTGATCAGTGTATTAAAGCTGGGACATCCACTTTTCTGTATAAAACATAATGCACACAATAACTGTACCTTTCAACAAATGTGTCTGTCACACTTGGTCATAATACTGGTAAATGTACAGTCAAACCACAGAGATACAAAGGAGAAAAAAAAACAAGATTGTTTGGAACAAACAATATTTATGTATTGTTTAATACTTCAGGTTACTATACTATGCCTGTTGCACTATTCTGCCTTTGGCAATTAAAGATTTTAATCTGTAGACAATCTTAATTTAGCTATTTAATATTAGCATAGGGGAGTATAGGTTCATTTTTGAGTAGCCTCTTTACATACAGAAAATAGCAGATATTTTTATGAATCTCTTTTTGTATTTACTGACATAGTATTGATCTGAACAAAGTACTGAACAAAAAACGGAAACATTAATATGGTCAGATGATAAGGGGTTGGGTCACCGTGATTTTTAATTAAACTGACGGCTCTCACCCCAGGTTGAAATCAGCAAGCAGTTGATATACGGTTGCTTGCCTGTTTTGGCATGACCTTTGAATCTCTGCAAGGACATGACAATCATGGAGTATGCAGTACCACCCACTGGTAACTGATAAGAAGCAGGGGCACTTAGCCCAGCTTTTCAGTAGCACTTAGCCCCAGCTTTTCAGTAGCACTTAGCCCTAGCTTTTCAGTAGCAACACAGAAACATTACAGATCCTACTGCTGTTATATGAGGCATGTTGAAAGCTACTTTGGCAATCATCTTTCCAGTTCTAACATGTAGATACGTACTGCACTCTCGTTTTGACCATGAAGTAGTACATTAGCCATATGTTTTTCCTGTAGCCGTACAGCTCTGCAATCTTTTTACAAAAAGGCCTTTCATCCGTCCATCTTGTCCTTTCCTAGATTCATTGGCTAAGTCCCTCCCTCCACAGCTTGGGTGACATTTGTGCTACAGAAAGAGGAACATGGAATTTTAATGAAAGTAGTTTTCTCTCTTTCATCCCCAGCTCCCTTGTTTTCTCACTCTTTTGAAAACTCCAACATGAAGCGATGACTAAATGACAAAACACTGGTTTCTGCTCAAATCCCAGCGAAGTGAGAACACAGTAAAATGTCCAGTGTTATTTAAACTCTAACATAGTACATATGAGTCAATTAGGGACCATTTTAATCGTGATGTTTGGCTGTATTATTTTATGTGTTTGTTTGTGTGTTGTGGGTCCGCCCCACTGTCTGTGTCTTTCTTGTTGTTGCTGGTGGCTACAGCTGAAGTTATTCTATTCTATTCTATTCTATTTTCTCTGTAAGAGTTGATGTAACACTGAACATCTTATTATGCAGAATTTTTATTTTACTTGGACTAAAGAAACAGGCCAGGTTCAGTTAGCATTCGCTAGGAAGCTGCCTTTTACCTGCATATTGCAGTGACTCTATTTGACAGAGGGGTGGTGCTTTATCACATTTTCACAATTCACTTCACTGATATCCCTCTGTGTGTATCACTACTGAGCATGCCTACACACACACAGCGACACACACACACACACACACACACACACACACTCAAGCACTATACCAAAACATATCTGTACCAGTGGCCAGATTTTGTACCCGAACCCACATCTGTAAAATTGTGCATGTAGTCTACACCATTCACACAAACCTACAAATTAGACTCCGGTGTCAAGTGATACTTTCATCGGCTAAAGCTAGAGTGTTTGCTTGATTAAAACATACACTTCAGAAGCTGGAAAGCCCAGAACCACTTTAGAAAGCAATGCCTCAAATGTATTTTATATTGATTACTCTTAAAACTGTAATAGTATATTTATGAAATTTACACAGAGAAAGAGAGAGAGATATATTTATCGTATTCCAAGGAAGTAGTTCAGGTGAGTAAAGTCTAAATTTGTGCATAATTCTGTCTATGGAGGGAGTCGAGGGAAATAAGAGTCAAATTACACATTTAAATTTAATTTAACCGCTCATTGGATGAAAACCTTTTGGGTTTTCACATCAATATTGAAATTCAGCTTTAAGAAATCCAAATGCTCTGGCTTTGTGTAAGGTGGAAAATGATCAAACGAACATAGCTCGGTGTCAGGGGAAGAGAACCAGTAAAACTGTGAATTTAAAATGTGTTGTGACCTATTTCAGCTTCAGACGTCTCGGTTCTAGCCGGTAGGGCTGAAGAGAGCGTCTTTATAATTCTTTTACTTGCTACCTCCCAAAGATGAGGTAGTCTTTATTAAATCATGTTGTTTTTTTTCCAAAATTATGTTCAGATTTGTTTAGATATTTTGGTCTTTTCTACAAAGAGAATTGCCTTACAGATGTAAATGGATGTGCCTCTCTGTATGAAAAATAACATAAGTCAACATCACAGCATACATTCCAACAGCAAATCATAAAGATACAACACAAGCCGATGTGTAGTGCTTCGTATAAGGACCTGGGCTTTCGTTTAAGGTTCCCACCCTGGCAGTGGAGGTGTAGAATGGGACTTAACCTTTATAGTAAACTAGCCTGCTGTAAAATGGATAATACACAGTAAAATGTCCAGTGTTCATTCAACTCTAACAGAGTACATATGAGTCAAATAGGGACCATATGTACTTTGTAAGAGTTAACACTCAACATAAGGCCATCTGCTCAGTAGATAAATAATTTAACGTTTGGTAATGAAACAAGATTTTTGAAACGTCACGGTCTGCTGTTCAGGAATGTTTATGTGCTGTGACCGTTTTATGTTTCGGACTATGTGCACATAAACCACTATGAAAATGAACAGTTAAGGAACATTTAACTTGCACATGTTACAAGTGACTGCGCAGGCAATCCGTTACAGATGCATTCTTATACAGTCAGCCTTACGTGCACGAAGTAACTGCAGTACCGTTTGTTGCTACACGGTGGCGGTCGAGTCCGTAAATTGATGAAGTATTTTCAATTGAGAAAAGCAAGGTTCAGACCGTCGAGGGTCTGTTCGAAATGCGTTTTGCTGCGTGGAGCGCAAATATCTTTCATGAGTGCCTCTCGTCTTTTAATAAATGCGCGTTAACGTTATTAACAGTAGATTAAAACATTCATCATTATAACAACGTCGCTAAATAATGTTAAATATTATCATCATTAACGTTTAGAAATATACCGGTATGTGTTTTAAGCACTAAAGACCCATACAATCTAATATGGGTCCGTAAATTATCATTGAACACCGAGTGACCATTCACGCAGATAGTATTTCAAAACAGTTCTGCAGAATTCCGTCGATCTCAGCAGAAGACTGCAACATGAACCATAAACGAGGAAAATATCAATGCAATCGAAACCCGAGCTGGCGCGCGCAGAAAAGGCTGTTAAATGTCACCTGGGATAATTGAGTGCCCAGCAAGCAGCGGCCGAGACCTACACAGAACAGCTCTTCACAAATCGTGATTTAATCCGGGACAATAAATCACAATTTTAAGAACAAGAGTGGTATAACTGGTGCTCGGTAAGGTCGACTCCAAAAAGAAAAGCGAATATGACATCACTTTGCACCTCGTCACACAGATGCAAAGGACCACCTCCTTATCTAGATCGTCTGTTCAGTGAGCACGAGAGACAGGGCGGATCAAGAGATTTCAGGGAATAGAAAAGGCGACCGCCTGAGCTTTCTCACCAGTGCACGCGAGGACAGCATAGGAGAAGTAGTCAATGTCCCCCCTTCTCTCTCTCCACTCAATAGGACGTAATTACAGTTTCTGACAGGCGTATTTAGTTATTGTAGCTGCCAATTAAGGGAACACAAAGTCCTCCAAACCCTTCGTAGTTATGTCCATGGCGAGACTGTCCGAACTGGGGGCACGGATGTTGCACCAGGTTCTTCCGCGCGAAATGGATTGCCGCGAGTGTTCATCGCTGGAATGTGTAGAATGAAGGTTTCCACGAGACTCCAAACGCAGAGATGTCGGTGCCTTTGCTCAAGATCGGGGTTGTACTCAGCACAATGGCTATGATCACCAACTGGATGTCACAGACGTTGCCCTCCTTGGTGGGACTGAACACCACTAAGCTTGCGGCAGCACCAGGAGTGCCGGATCGGAGTACTGGAGTGAGTTCCCTGGTTTGTTCTTTCACGAGTAATTGTCAGTTATCAATATTCACCTGGATTACGGAAAGAGTAAGGATTAGTAATACTCAGATAAACAACACCTCTATTACTGTAATAATAATATGAATAATATTAATAATAATAATAATTGTTATTATTTATTATTATTATTATTATTATTATTATTATTATTATTATATATTCTGGACCATATAGATACTTGACTAATACACATATCTATATGTTATTTTGTATTTTTAAATAAATGTAATTCAGTTCAGAAGCGTACTTATGGTAATTATGAATAGTACTTGTATGGAAACGGTAGCTACTGTTATGTACGGTATTAGGGGTTGATGTTTCTGTAGTTTATAGTGCCCCAAGCAATCCCGATAATGGCGCGTAAAGGGTATCACCTGAAATAAAAGCAGAGACGACGTGCTGTGCTACCTACTCAAATAGAAACACATACACTGTGCCTAAAATCGTCTACAGAGTAAAGATAGTTATCAATGGCAGAACTATAGTGTACATGGGATAGACATAACTTGCAAGCATTGCCTAAACGTATTGCGCACCAGACTCATGAATTCCCAGTGACCACACCTCTTGCTGAGGCAAATGTGGTGGCAATTAAAGGTAACTGGATTTAGCAACCGTGGGGGACTTTGTGGTATCGTGGTAGGCTACTACGCACGGGTTCTTGTTTCTGTTGACAAGAGAGAATGTTTGTGAGAGACTTAATTTAATATTTATTGTATACAGCAGCAAACCATCAGTGTTGTTTTGAAAGTGGAATCAAAGTTTGTGTAATAATCAGGGGTTTTGATAAAAACGCTTCCCTATTTTTTTTACGCATGTATGTATATTTTTCAGGCTGATTCGATACGTTTAACAGCGAAGGAAAACAATGTATAGCTACTTTACGGTACTGTTGCATCGATCTCGATTTGACTGCTGGGAGACAACCGTGGTGCTCCAAGCTGTCTCACCACAAGGGATTAAATAATGTCTGTCGTGCAGTAGGTACTGATGTAAAACCAGGAAAAGCGTGGGTTCGACTTTTACAGATTGGCACGGATTCAGCTCAGCATAAAACATCTTCAAATGCATGAGATTGCACAGAGTATAAACATCATCAACGCACACTTTAGATATCACCCTGCTCCCCGCTATGGTCAATAAATCCCCTGTCGCCTCTCTTATAATAGCCTACCAGTATCACAAGAGATGCATTTTACAAGCAACCTTTACTCCATTCACTGAACTCCGCACTAGATTTAAAAAAAAAAAAAAAAAAACTTGAACTCAGGTCAAGAAAGCTCGCAGGTTTTAATTAACTTAATGAAAAATACTTGAACCTCCAGCGCTACCATTAGCATAGTGCTCACTGAAACCGCCCCAATCCTCTCTCCGGCGCCCGTTTATATTTCACCAGGGGGTTGGTTCTAGATAAAATACAATATAAATAATTAAATAACACTGCATGGCTTTCAGGACCCTGAAAGCTTCTGTCCTCATATTTGCGGATTTCAAAGTGATCTTCAATGTATGTAATAATATCCTACTTGGTTGCTCTGAAATATTTTCCCCTGGCCTTGTGACAGCGTGCTGTGTGTCATTATTTTAAGGTAGGCTACATAAGCCTAAAGCTACATAAGCCTCAAGATTATACAGAGGATAGTGTGTTAGTTCTGAAAGCCTTTATAGCAGGCTGCCTATACGTATGTCCTTGACGTAAACCATTTTAATCTATTTTAAGCCCTTTCAAATATCATAGCTTGTGATTTTATGAAAATCATCTATACGTGGCAAGTGAGCATATTTCTGTGGATTTGACAAGATCTATGTTAAATTTTCCAACCAAAAAAGAATGCAATTTGTATGGCTTGTGGATTGAGGACAGTTTATTTTATAACTGGAAACAATGGGGAGGGGGGGGGGGGGGGGGGGGGGTTATAGGCTCCTCCCTCCAGATGGTTTCTAACATAATCACACACTATTGTATTGCAGACTTTACCCAAGTGATTTATGAGGAAACAATGGGATGTGGTCCAGGCCACCAGAATACAGGTCAGCTCAGAAATGCTTCTGCAAAAGCCTCTGTAGAATGCCGCCTGGAGACCAGCCAGTGGTGTACAGGAACAGGAAGCGGAGTCATTCAGGATTTCCTGTGCAAAGCCGCTTGATTGATGTTGGCATTTTTCACGATTTCCTTCAGGTGCTGCCAGCCAATCCGGAAGAGTCGTGGCAGGTGTACAGCTCAGCCCAAGACAGCGAGGGCAGGTGTATCTGCACAGTGGTGGCTCCGCAGCAGAGCATGTGCTCCAGAGATGCTCGGAGTAAACAACTGAGGCAGCTTCTGGAAAAGGTGACCTGCCCCCTCATCAGACACATGAGACCAGAGCATAACTGACCAATCCCTGAGCTCTATCCGGCCTATAGCTACCTGAGCTGTAGCTGACCCATGTCTGAGCAAAGCACCCCCACACTACGCCCCTTATGCCCAGAACACCCCACCTGTGATTATACACCCTGCTCCTTACCTGTGATTAATATACCCTGACCTTCACCTGTAATTAAATATCCCGGCCTTCGCCTGTGATTAACACACCATTTACCCTTGGTAAATACGTGATAACAACATGTAGCCTATGCAATTGTTGGGGGGAAAAAATACTACCCATTTAGCATTCTGAAAAACACACTTATAAAGTGTAATTTGATGTATATACAGGTATGTAGATTACAAGAACATTGCTCTGTAGAGAGACATGTGGAGAGTATTGCGAGTAAAGCAAGCTAGTAATGAATTCAGCCGCATCGTTAACGGCACAGCATCACTGAGGGAACAGTGGAAGGAGGACGAGTATACAGATGAGCTTCTGACTCCCCAGCGAATCTTAAAGGAGTGTTTTACCTGTCCTTTATCTTTTATCTAATATGCTATGCTTTTATCTTATTGTAGCACACATTCAGTTTTTTATTTGTACAGCGCTTTTTACAGAGAACTGTCACAAAGACGCTGCACAGAGAAACAGAAGGAAAAAATAATGAATAAAAAATAATGTACAGAATTATGTGTAGATAGACAGATTTCTAAGTTTTGCGTGCTCACAACAGACTGATGCTACACATCCAATGATTAATCTCGCTGTCTCCTCCCCTGTAAGCATGCAGAGGGTTTGGGCTGTGGGTGTGTCTGTATGCAGAAAGTTTCCATTGCCTAAAAAAAAGAATAATTGATCAATGCTGGTAGAAGTCAGTTACTTGGTAAATGGCTAAATGATTAGCTGACAACATCAGTTTTGAATGATATGGCACTTCGGGACATGGTTGAGATGATGTGACAATGACGAAACCACCAATTTTACACCTTAACACAGCTTTACACTTATACTTCCTAGCTTATTTTGACATGGAGGAAGAACGCTGTCAGTACGGATCTATTTAGGAACAGTTCAAAAGCATGGCTTTGCGTGACTAGTCAAGCATGTCGGTTCCGTGCTAGTCCTGTCTGCAGCTGGTATCTCATCCAGTAGTTCTGCTCCACAGAATCCATTTGAGCAGCAGTAATCATATTCTGCAAACTGTATCCTCATTTTTAAAGGATAGCAAAGAAAAAGATAAAAGATAACACCACAAACTAGAATTTATGCTCCACAGAGATTGCTTTTCTTTTTTTTTATGTTTTAAAATATTGGTCTGTTTGAAAATTGGCAGTGACAAGCCTAATAAAACCCAATGACAAAATGTTACCAAATAATAACTTAAAACTGATTCTAACCAAAGCAAACAAACTATAGTTGGGGAAGTTCTCTAAATTGTGCGGTACTCTGGCTAAGGTCCAGATGTGGGTTCTTCTCGGTCTTGTTTATATCTGGTTCAGGCTCAGATCAGTGCACTAAGATGTGTATTGTTTTCTGGTTCAGGTCCAGAACATGACTCAGTCGATCCAGGTTCTGGACCAGCGCACACAGAGAGACCTGCAGTATGTGGAGAAGATGGAGATCCAGTTGCGAGGTCTGGAGACTAAATTCCGACAAGTGGAAGAGAACCACAGGCAGAATAGTGCCAAGCAATACAAGGTACGCCCTGCGCCTTACAATCACTTCTCTCACCCCGCCCCCTTATTATTATCCCTGACATCCTACCCTCCCACTTACAGTCATCCCTGCCCTCTCCTCACCCCTTACTACCATCCCCACCAGAGCACATGGGTTCTGATAGCAGTAAATATAATTTTAAATGATGCAGCCATAAGAGGGAGTGAGTCTGGGAATATGTTGAGTTGATGTGGCGGTAGAGACAGCAGCAGGTGCTTTGTTATTAAAGGCAGGGCATCTTCACTGTAGCTAAAGCTAAAACTAAAACTGTTCTTATTTGATATTAAAGTTTAAAAGCTTTACTGCCATGGCCAATGTGCTAGACCTCCAGAGAGTTCAATAAAATGAGCTTACTGCCATAAAAAATACATTACATTTCCAAACGAACCCATTTAAATCCAGTCCTTTCAATCATGCATTGCAAATGACTAACTGCTCTAATTGCAATGCTGACTCTGTATCACCCATTTATATTCTCTGCCCCTTTTGACTCCAACCTCCCCTTTAAACATTCTCCTCCTCCTCTTTCCACACTCCGACCTCCCCTTTAAACATTCTACTCCTCCTCTTTCCACACTCCGACCTCCCCTTTAAACATTCTACTCCTCCTCTTTCCACACTCCGACCTCCCCTTTAAACATTCTACTCCTCCTCTTTCCACACTCCGACCTCCCCTTTAAACATTCTACTCCTCCGACCTCCCCTTTAAACATTCTACTCCTCCTTTCCACCCTCCGACCTCCCCTTTAAACATTCTACTCCTCCTCTTTCCACCCTCCGACCTCCCCTTTAAACATTCTACTCCTCTTTCCACCCTCCGACCTCCCCTTTAAACATTCTACTCCTCCTCTTTCCACACCCTGACCTCCCCTTTAAACATTCTACTCCTCCTCTTTCCACACCCCGACCTCCCCTTTAAACATTCTACTACTCCTCTTTCCACACCCCGACCTCCCCTTTAAACATTCTACTCCTCCTCTTTCCACACTCCGACCTCCCCTTTAAACATTCCACTCCTCCTCTTTCCACACTCCGACCTCCCCTTTAAACATTCCACTCCTCCTCTTTCCACACTCCGACCTCCCCTTTAAACATTCCACTCCTCCTCTTTCCACACTCCGACCTCCCCTTTAAACATTCCACTCCTCCTCTTTCCACACTCCGACCTCCCCTTTAAACATTCCACTCCTCCTCTTTCCACACTCCGACCTCCCCTTTAAACATTCCACTCCTCCTCTTTCCACACTCCGACCTCCCCTTTAAACATTCTACTCCTCCTCTTTCCACACTCCGACCTCCCCTTTAAACATTCTACTCCTCCTCTTTCCACACCCCGACCTCCCCTTTAAACATTATACTCCTCCTCTTTCCACACCCCGACCTCCCCTTTAAACATTATACTCCTCCACTTTCCACACCCCGACCTCCCCTTTAAACATTATACTCCTCTTTCCACACCCCAACTTCCCCTTTAAACATTCTACTTCTCCTCTTTCCACACCCCAACCTCCTCTTTCCACACCCCGACCTCCCCTTTAAACATTCTACTCCTCTTTCCACACCCCGACCTCCCCTTTAAACATTATACTCCTCCTCTTTCCACACCCCGACCTCCCCTTTAAACATTATACTCCTCCTCTTTCCACACCCTGACCTCCCCTTTAAACATTATACTCCTCCTCTTTCCACACCCCGACCTCCCCTTTAAACATTATACTCCTCCTCTTTCCACACCCCAACTTCCCCTTTAAACATTCTACTTCTCCTCTTTCCACACCCCAACCTCCTCTTTCCACTCCCCGACCTCCCCTTTAAACATTCTACTCCTCCTCTTTCCACACCCTGACCTCCCCTTTAAACATTCTACTACTCCTCTTTCCACACCCCGACCTCCCCTTTAAACATTCTACTACTCCTCTTTCCACACCCCGACCTCCCCTTTAAACATTCTACTCCTCCTCTTTCCACACCCCAACCTCCCCTTTAAACATTCTACTCCTCCTCTTTCCACACCCCGACTTCCCCTTTAAACATTCTACTCCTCCTCTTTCCACACTCCGACCTCCCCTTTAAACATTCTACTCCTCCTCTTTCCACACTCCGACCTCCCCTTTAAACATTCTACTCCTCCTCTTTCCACACCCCGACTTCCCCTTTAAACATTCTACTCCTCTTTCCACACCCCAACTTCCCCTTTAAACATTCTACTCCTCTTTCCACACCCCAACTTCCCCTTTAAACATTCTACTCCTCCTCTTTCCACACCCCAACTTCCCCTTTAAACATTCTACTCCTCTTTCCATACCCCAACTTCCCCTTTAAACATTCTACTCCTCCTCTTTCCACACCCCAACTTCCCCTTTAAACATTCTACTCCTCCTCTTTCCACACCCCAACTTCCCCTTTAAACATTCTACTCCTCTTTCCACACTCCGACCTCCCCTTTAAACATTCTACTCCTCCTCTTTCCACACCCAGACTTCCCCTTTAAACATTCTACTCCTCCTCTTTCCACACTCCGACCTCCCCTTTAAACATTCTACTCCTCCTCTTTCCAACACTCTGCCCCTAACATTTAAATTCTCAGCTCCTCCCCTGTCAGCGCTCTGTCCCATTATAGCACTCTTCCCCTCCCCTTTCAGCCTTTCACTGCCTTAATTAATAATGTTAATACAAAAATATGATAGACTACTGTATGTACGTTATTTTTCACAGGCAGTGGGATGCTACTTGATGTTATTTATAGAAGTTGCATGACAAAGCTTCATCACACTGCATGCATAAATGTGCAAAGCTGCTTCAGAGCTGTTGATATATTCAAATAAAACCTTAACGCTTACAAAAAAAAAAAATAATAATCTCCAAATGTCTGCAAAAGATTTGTTACCTGCTGTTGTGACTGGCTGACTGGTTTGCACATTTGGACCCCAGCTCTGAACCTTATGTACAGTATTCTGTGCATGCTGTAACCTCACCCGGTGTGTCATGCCGTGCAGTGATATGCATCTCTGGGGCTGTGCAGCCTGGTGTATTTGTGTGTGTATTAGACAGGCCAGTGAGTTTAGGTCCTTCAACAGTATCTCGTTTTCTTGCTTGCAGGGCTAACTTTAAGACATTATTTCAGAGCTGCAGAGGCTGAAGATGCAGTTTGTATCCAATGTGACCCTGAACAGTTTATATGACATTAGCAGCTTTATCGCTAAGGACTGCAGACCAGCCCTGCGCACTTCCTGCATGCCACTGTAGAAGCATTCCATCCATAATTTTGTCCTTCCTCATCTTACCTTTACGTTATTATTTCTATATTCGTTCAATTTTGTTTATAACGCATTTGGTTACCAAGAAAGACAAACTAAAAGAAACTTTGTTGTATGTGATCTGAAGCATGTAACCCTAAGAAGGGAAAAATAAAGAGCTTCCCACATTGTTGTCGGTGTTCTGAAGACTTGTTTGCTCTGCTGGCATTCGTGCTAATGCCACGCCCGTTTCACTGCAGGGAGGGGCAGGATAGGGCAAGACAGGTGTGGAACAGGTGTGGGTCTGCACGCATGACATTGAACCCAGCTTATTTTAACCTTTCAGGCCATTAAAGCGAAAATGGAGGAACTTAGGCCACTGATACCAGTGTTGGAGGAATACAAAGCTGATGCAAAATTGGTAATGCAGTTTAAAGCGGAGGTCCAGAATCTGACGTCAGTTCTAAGCGAACTTCAGGAGGAGATGGGGGCCTATGACTACGAGGAGCTGCAGAACAGAGTGTCAGATCTTGAGGAGAGGCTCCGTGCATGCATGCAAAAATTAGGTAGGCCGAGAAAACGTGGAGTACCCCATCCCACGGTGGAGTCGGAGCCACACACACTAGCCCACACAGCAAAATGCTCGGTGTTAAATCAACTCTTACAGAGTACACATGGTTGCTGCCGGCCTCATGTGTACTCTGTTAGAGCTGAATTAAGACTAGACATGTTACTGTGCACCTGTACACCGCCTTTACAGCCAACACATGCCTCTCTGATACACACCTGGACACTGACGCTGCAATACACCAGACTACACCGTGCCATTCTGTCAATATAACACAGCTGCAGCTTTAACATATCTGTCACCCACACATTACACACCTTGTACTCACAATCACTAATCTCATACACAATATCACACACCTTAAACAATCGTACACAACATCACACACCTTATACAATCGTACACAACATCACACACCTTATACAATCGTACACAACATCACACACCTTTTATACACAGCTGCCCATTGCACATCTTGTGCATACCATTGCAAATATTATACACAACATTACACACCTTATATATACCTTCCCATCACACACACCTTGTACTCACACCATCACACACCCCATCATATGTGTGTGCCCATCACACACCTTATTTGCATATGCTTTGGAACACACAAATTGTAAGGAGCATTTTTAAAAGTGAATATGTTTCATGTATGTTCCAGGGATATGGAAATCAGGTACTGATATATTCCTGAGGTGAAATGAATGGTTTTGTTTTTGCATTTTGGCTGAAGATGTGTCTTGAAGAGATTCTCTGTGTAGCATTGAGATTTGACATAATAGTAAAAATACAACATTCTGTTGAGCTCCCCCCAACATCTTATCAGAACATACTGTCCAGACCATTGACCCCCAACACACAAGAAGCATTAGCATGATAATAGCTGTGAGGGATGACGTATCCACATCCCTGCAACCTGAGAGCCAAGGTGAGTGTGGTGTTAGCAAAGGGTTAAAACAGATGCTTACATCTGCTCTATTTACACCATGTCCCACAGAAAATCTGCACCACAAATGTGTTATGATTTTTCATCATTCTGAATGACAGAAGAGAAGTGCTCTTCTAAGTGCAGTGGCCCCTCTTCTAAGTGCAGTGGCCCCTCTTCTAAGTGCAGTGGCCCCCCCTCTCGTGTTTCCATTAGAGACTCTGGGCTTTGACTCCTGACCTTCCCTTTGGGAAATACTACAGCCCTGTTTGAGAGCTGATGTGCTGCTGGATTAATGTTCACGTGTGGGGGGGGGGGTGGGGTGGGGTGGGGGGGTGGAGGGGGGGTGGAGGGGGTCATCAAACCTGTGATGGATGGAAAGGAAAGGACATCCCGAGTTAAAGCTGCCACATCTGTGAGGACAAACAGCAGGAGACACTGAACCCAAAATTTTGAATGCTTAATTTATAAAGAACACATGGATTGCCACGCAAAGTTCTATAAAATATTGCATTGATTAAAAAGAAAAAACATTAGAAACTATAAAAATGCACTCAGTAGAGTGAAGACCTCTGCCAAGGAACAACAATCTCCCCTCGCATGAATGTGCTCACTGAATTTTGCGTCTGTCCAACTAACGGGTCAGTAGATAAGGTAAAAATCAGACAAATCAATAGGTCTCTTCCACTTGGGAGCATGAATGTGTACAGAAAATTTCATGGCAATCCAGTCATTACTTTTTGAGATATGTTTGGCCTGACGGTGGCGCGAGAGGAAAGGTCATGGGGTCAACAAAATCAATAGGGCTATTCCTCTCGGGAACATGAACGTGCACAGAAAATTTAATGGCAGTCAGTCGATTTCATTTTGAGATATACACTACTCACAAAAAGTTAGGGATATTCGGCTTTCGGGTGAAATTTCAGGATGAACCTAAAATGCACTATAACCTTTACAGGTGAAATTAATTTGACCTTCTCTAAACTTTTGAATGCACATGTCCAACTATTCAATGTTTCAGTACTTTTTGCACAACTTGCTGTTCTCTAACAAGGAGCTGAACGGCAAAATTCACAACAGGTGTTTGATCCATGAATCGACCAATAAATTTCCTGGTTCAATTAGAATTGGTATTTAAACAGTCCTCTTCATCATGCTGTTCACATTTTGACATCATGAGACCAAGACGACACCTAACAATTGATCAACAGTACCTCGCCATTGCGAGGCTTCAAACAGGATGTTCTCAGAGGGAAGTGGCCACTGAGCTTAGAGTGTCACAGAGTGTCATCAGCAGGTTGCAACAGAGATACAGAGAGACTGGAAGAGTCACAGAAAGGCATAGAAGTGGACGTCCTTTGGCCACATCCCACACTGATGACCGCTTCATTGTGAACAGTGCCCTGCGGAACCGGATGATGAATGCCACTCAACTCCAGGCACATTTAAGGGAGGTGAGAGGCACCCAAGTGTCACGTCAGACCATTCGAAACCGTTTACATCAGCGTGGTCTGCGTGCTAGACGACCTGCAAGGGTACCTGACCACACCACCAGGCACAGGCGTCATCGTCTTGCATGGGCCAGGGAGCATTTACGCTGGACGAGGGACCAGTGGGCCTCAGTGCTGTTCTCTGATGAGTCGATTCACGTTGAGCAGAAATGATGGCCGCCAACGATGTTGGAGACGTCAAGGAGAGCGCTATGCATCAGCCACTGTTGTCACCAGATGACCCTTTGGTGGTGGCGGTGTTACAGTGTGGGCAGGTGTGTCTAGTCAATACAGAACTGCCCTACACTTTGTGAATGGTACAGTGACAAGCCCATACTACCTGAATAACATCATTAATCCAGTCATTGTGCCCCTGCATGAACAACACAGGCCTAATTTCATCTTCATGGACGACAATGCTCCAGCTCATCGAGGTCGCATCATTAGGGAAAGGCTGCTGGAGACTGGGGTACCTCAAATGGAGTGGCCTGCACTTTCTCCAGACCTGAATCCCATAGAAAACCTATGGGATCAGCTGACTCACCGTGTAGAGGCTCGTAACTCTGTACCCCAGAACCTCAATGACCTGAGGGCCGCCCTTCAAGAAGAGTGGGATGCCATGCCTCAGCAGACAATAAGTCGACTTGTGAACAGCATGAGACGTCGTTGTCAAGCTGTAATTGATGCTCAAGGGCACATGACAAGTTATTGAGACATTGACATTTTTGTTGTGGTATACCCACCACTGTTGTTGGCTTTTGTTTCAATAAATTGTTTGAGATGAGGAAATCACCATTGCATGCTTCTACTTAAATGCCCTACTTTCATGATACGTATAATATCACTGTAGCGTGAACTTACATTTTCCATAAATTTCACCCGAAAGCCAAATATCCCTAACTTTTTGTGAGTAGTGTATGTCGATCACAAATTGAAAGTTTGGCCTGATGGTGGCGCTAGGGGAAAGGTCGTGGGATCGCAAAAATCAATAGGCTTCTTTCTCCTAAGAACATTAATGTGCACAGTAAATTTCATGGCAATCTAGCCATTACTTTTCCAGATATGTCTGTGACGGACTGACAGACAAACAAACGGACAGACGTTATTACATAAACTCCTTGGCAAAAACAAATAGAATAAAATAAAAAATAATAAAATCATGTTGAGCAAAGTGTTACATAAAACACATAAAATGCAAGACATCGGATCAATGAAGTAAGCCTGTCAGATAGTAGCCTCCCCATGCAACCTTCTAATCATTGTTGGCTTGCTGGACAAAAATGCCCTAAATTGGATAGAACCGTCTGAATGCAGGAGGGAGAATGGCCTGATCCAGCAAATAGCTAACTTTTGGACTAAGGAATCATTAGAGGTTAGACTGCATTTCAAATTGTTAGATATAGATTCTGTATTTCGCTAATCAGACACACCACAATGAAAAACCTTTCCCCCTAGTCAGTCAGCTGCTAGAACAACTAATGTCTTGGATTGATCCCTTTTTAAATGGCTTGATCTCTTTCATTAGAATTGTGTTCTTGTCAGCTAGCCAACTAGCTACATAGCCCTATCGGCTAACTAACAAGCTATCTAGACGCATTTCCCGATTCAAAAAAACCCAAACGGCAGTCTCTTCTCCGCTTCACTGTCTGACTGTTGGTTGTTGCAGCACCCATTAGCTGAATGTTCCTCTCGGTGGACACGCCCTATCAGATTAGTGTGCCAAGCCATGAAAAGGCATGTTTGTTTCTCAGTAGTTGCATCAGACAGGTTCAAGTCTATAAAAAGACAGCCTAATGCTGACCTTGCTTGTATACTGACTCGGGTGTCGTTTCCTTTCAATTGAGTTTCAGAAACTCCTTCCACACCTGACAGCCTCAACCATGACTTACACAAAGGCTCAAAGAGAGATATGCCTGTTTATTTTCACTTAAAAAGGTCCTTTAGACCAAAGATTTTCAAACTCAGGCATGGGGGACTATATGCTAGTTTTTGTTACAGCCAATCTCTTGAAGAATTAAGGTTGTTAAATAGATTTCCCCTACTTATTTGAACAATTTTCTTTTTCTGTAAAATATTCAGTTTCTGTGAAAGGTTTTGTTTCAGACCTCACTGTTAGCATTTAGAAACAGAATGATTTTGTCTGTCAGTCTAAATAGAAAAATTAAGATTTTCTTAAAACAAATGTCCGCCATGCAAAAATATAAAAGCAGTTCATCTGACTAATTAAAATTTCTGGAATGTGAATATGGAAAAAAATGCTTTCATAGCATCCCATTTCTGACAAATTGCAAAGCATAGTTTTAAGAGGACAAATCCTTCAATGTGTAGTAAGTATCAAATGAATAATTTACAGCTCATTGTAATTCCAGGACTGCAACTGTGATTGGACTGAAACCCAGCATATACAAGTCCCCTTAGGACCAAGTTTGAAAAAATAAATAAATAAATAAATAATAATAAACCCTGCTGATAAACTGACAAGCAGACCGTACTGAATTTTCCTAATTAGGTTTGCATTGTCATTTGGTGGAAACTGATTTGTTTTATTAGAGCTTCTGGGGTGCAATTCCATTTGATTTTAATTCCATTTATTTTTTAAAAGGGGTTGTGATGCAGGCTTAAGAATATGCATGCCAAAACACATTTCTGGACCAAATTTCATCCATATAGTTGAAGGGACAATAATGTACAAATATAAGCAGCAGTGCCTGATTGCCGCTTTCAGTAATCTGTGGGCCTCAAAGAATCTGCATGGTAGGTCATGCAAGAGGATTTCAGAGCAGGGCTAAAGTCCTGCTTCAGATAAATGGTGTATTTCTGTTAACATGAATGAATGTCCTCATGACCAGACCAGTCTCACAGAGAGCAAGTTATCTGCCCATTCACAGTAAATTACACGGGCCCTGTAAAAGGCTGATTTCCTGCAGTTGTCTCACCACATACATGATGAGTCAGTGACATTGCCAGTCCCATTATCCTGATGAATTCAGTGTGGAACACACATTAAGAAGGTAGAGAATGCACATTGCCCTTGAAACAAATGCATTCATTAATTTAGAATTCATTATAAAGCAGTGCAGTTACATAAATTTGTTATTGAAGATTTGATTTATCTGTGTGTCTGAGATGCAGCTGATGTGAAATTAGATACTAGTGATAAAAAATGCATAATAACGAGCCTGGGTTCTATTGGGATAGGGAGTGTAATTGAGAGAGATAGAGAGAGAGAGACCAAAATAGCAGATGTTCATAATTTCATTGTCATGGAAAACTTGACCACATACAAGGCCATTAACAGTAAATCTGAAATGAGACAGTGGGGATTCAGCGTATACAGAGTGTGATTTTACTTAGACTCGTATTTAAGGCTGGGTGTTGGTCACAGGAAATATTGGCTAAAGTCACGGAAAAGTCGTTGAAAATCACAGAAAACTGACAACAAAAAAAAATCACTGAGGTCCAGATGTACTAAGCTTTTGCAATTAGTTTCAGACACAGATATGAAGCATTCTGCCCCAGAAACATGTGTGTTATGTATCAAACGGGCGCAGGAGGCTAGAAGCACAGTTTGCTGATCATCTACAGTACTTGAGTGATCCCTCCTTAATGCATATACATTTAACGGAGGCTGGCGCAAATAATGGGCGGGGTTATTATAAGTGTGGCTGATTACGAATTCTGTAGAATCTACTAAAGTTCCTGCAATTAACAAGGGTCTATTTTTGCGTCAAAATTTTCGCCTCTAATCGCCTCTAATGAGCAGGCGTAAATCAAGACGCAAGCAATTTTCCATCCCACACTCCATCCCGGTGCTGCCAATAGTCAAGCTCCTTGCAACATTACACTATCTCGCATCTGGATCATTTCAGTCGACCCTTGCCGCCACAGCTAAAAAAAAAATATTTTTACAATATAAACAAAGTAAAATGTACGTACCTTTCACCGTTTTTCAGTAAATGAAATGCAGTAAAATTACACAGATTGCCAGTTAAAAAACAGATGTATCTTAATTCAACTGTAATTAACATTTAATGTGGGGAAAATGCAAAACTACTTACATCTGTATGGTGGCCTGACATTTGGTAATGGTCTTAAACATTTAAAGCAAAATTGAACTTCGGTAGAACTTTGGGTTGTGTAGTTACTTGGCCATGATATGAGTCCAAATGGTGGCGAAATATGTTTGTTAGTTGCTAAGATATTTGTCACTCTCCATTCACTTCTACAGTGCAGCTAAAACGGTCTCAAAATGACACTTCTAGCGTGTATACGAATGCGAAGGAAGTGGATTCTGTCAATACAAAAATAACCAGTCCTCTTACGTATTTTTTTGAGGAAATTAAATTTCCCTTTCCTTGCTTTTTCATATTTAATTTGGAACGTAGATCCGGTAGGTATGTTATTGAGCCAGAAATCACTCATTGGTCCAAATTTCCAAGGAAGGAAGTGTAGGATATCTAATATTCCCCCCCTTCTCTCTATCTCTGTTGCTCTCTGTCTCTCTCTCACTCTCACCCCCCCAACATCAAAGATAAGCCAGTCTTTGTCATAAATGACCCCCCCCCCCACACCTTAACCCAATCAGGGCTTGGATCCCCTCCCTGTCAAGGTATTTTATAGTTACACCGCAGAAAGATAATTGAGTCAGTTTGGAGTTTGTTGGTGAAGAAGTCATTCTTTTTGGTTCCTCGTGCGTTTCCTTTTGTTCCTGTTCAGCTGGAGGGTAAATAATTTGGCAATTTTTGGCTTATCTCTCTCTTTACTGGTATTTCCTAATTAATGTCTGGTTTAATGCCTTCACTTTTGTGAGTTATAAGTAGTCAGCCTACATTCCTTCGTGAATGTATGATTCCCAGTCATTATTCTAATTGAATGTTTTCATTTAATAAAATTACTTAATCTCAAGACCTGATTTAGACTTTGTTTTGGCTTGTTGGTTGATCCACCAGGTTACTGTTCGACTTACCTATTAACGAATTTGGCGGTTTAATTGATGATTGTCATTTTTAATAATAATTATTAAATTAAATCACGTAAAACGTATTTTGAATGTAGGTTAAGTGAGGGGTTCTAGCACGCAATATCGCTTGTGTTCAGTATTCAGAGTGCTGAACATTTTAACAAGGGTATTGACTGTTGGAACCGCTGGATTCAGAAAATACACATTTTACCTAGTCCTCACTTACCCGACAGAAGCATTCCTGGTAGTAAACAAACTGACCTGCTTACATTTTGCTAGTCTTTTCTGGTAGCTTGCTAACAACATAGAAAATAGTACTTTTATAAATAATTTTATATATAATTACACACCAAAAAAATACGTAAGAGGACTGGTAATTGTTTGCATTGACAGAATCCGCTTCGTTCGCGTTCATATACGGGCTAGAAATGTCATTTTGAGGCCATTTTAACTGCCCTATAGAAGTGAATGGAGAGCGACAAATACCCTATTCTGGATTATCACCCCAGGGGAGCACAGAGCAACTAATGCCACCAATGGCAACTAATTTGCCACCATTTGGACTCATATCATGGCCAGGTAACTACACAACCCAAAGTTCTACCAAAGTTCAATTTTGCTTTAAATTAGTTGTTACATTATGTTAACCTCATTCAAGTACTGAAAATTACTTTAATTGTACAGGTTTTCTGTGTTTTCATATTAAAGGTAGGCTATTCCATTGTCATTTTTTTTTTACAGTGCACAGTCCCCATTTTGTTCTGCTCTGTCCGTAATGCTGGATACATTCTTTCGGCACACTAGCAGATAGGCCTACATCATTCAGCACACTAGCAGATAGGCCTACATCATTCAGCACACTAGCAGATAGGCCTACATCATTCAGCACACTAGCAGATAGGCCTACATCATTCAGCACACTAGCAGATAGGCCTACATCATTCAGCACACTAGCAGATAGGCCTACATCATTCAGCACACTAACAGATAGACCTACATCATTCAGCACACTAGCAGATAGGCCTACATCATTCAGCACACTAGCAGATAGGCCTACATCATTCAGCACACTAGCAGATAGGCCTACATCATTCAGCACACTAGCAGATAGGCCTACATCATTCAGCACACTAACAGATAGACCTACATCATTCAGCACACTAGCAGATAGGCCTACATCAATCAGCACACTAGCAGATAGGCCTACATCATTCAGCACACTAGCAGATAGGCCTACATCAATCAGCACACTAGCAGATAGGCCTACATCATTCAGCACACAAGCAGATAGGCCTACATCATTCAGCACACTAGCAGATAGGCCTACGTCATTCAGCACACTAGCAGATAGGCCTACATCATTCAGCACACTAGCAGATAGGCCTACATCATTCAGCACACTAGCAGATAGGCCTACATCATTCAGCACACTAGCAGATAGGCCTACATCATTCAGCACACTAGCAGATAGGCCTACATCATTCAGCACACTAGCAGATAGGCCTACATCATTCAGCACACTAGCAGATAGGCCTACATCAATCAGCACACTAGCAGATAGGCCTACATCATTCAGCACACTAGCAGATAGGCCTACATCAATTCCCCCATGATCCAATGAAGATAAACAAGGCTCTATACTGCGCCTTTTATAAGCTCTGCTTCATACACAAAATGCGATTAGTAGGCAGCCCCATTCGCTAATTGCGTAATTAGCTTCAGCCGTAATAGCCTAAATTAGACGTTTTACGAAGACAGCAGAATATACTCTCATCAGGCCACAATTTGTGCTGCGATACGTACATTAAAAAAACATTAATTTATTAAAATTATTATATCTCAAGTGCGTCAGTGTGAAATGATTGAAATAACATGCGCAACTGTAGCCATAGTAACAAGTGCTTGAGTTTTCAACAAAATAGAAATCAGCGGGCACTTGCCGCTAGGAACAAATACGACTAAAATGCATTGATAGGCTGGTGCATTTAATCCCTTCAATACATCACGAAAAGAAAGGGCATGTTTTTTTGCCTTTAATTTAACAGAACGTTGTTTGAAACAGAGTGTGTCCGAATTGCATTACTAAAATAATGAAACATATCAAACACAAAACAGTGTTATCGTGTTTCTGTTTTTATATCCTTAAATTGTGTTGTACATTGTGAGGTTTGAGTTTGTTATCACTGTTACCATAATGAGGAAGGAGCGCTCGGCATCAACGCTTTTGATAGGGGCCATCAAACATCTGATTGCAACAACTGACAAGTACAAGAATCTTGATCTGAGCGCATTCCAGAATCTGTAGACATTGTCGCATTTTGTTTCTCTCAGCATTTGGAAATATTGTTAAAATGTTTCAGCCTATACAGATCACACTATATGCTGTGTTAAGATTGATAGTTACCATCTAAAACTGCCAAAAAATCACAGAAAGCAAGAGAAAGGAAAAAAAAAATGGAAGAAAAGCACAGTGTCTGTGACACCCTCGAACTCCGAGACAAACACCCAGCCATAATCATTTTTAATTTTTTTTGATTTCTTTCTTTGAACAACATTGCGTGTTCTTTTGCAGATGGAGTTAGTATTGTAACAGGGCTAAGACAGGAGTTATTATAGCAATGGAGCTACAATTGCTATGTGGTAGAGATTATATCTGTAGAGATGCCATTAGATGGGTCAAGTTGAGTGCAAGCTAGTAATTAGGCTAATATAGCAATAAGGTTGTATTGTTTTGGTTGCACTATAGCAGTGGGTGTAGTATTGTGAAGGCTAGCATAGTGATGGGGTAATAATAGTAATGGTTGTGGGGAAGTGAGAGACAGTTTTAGTATAAAAACAAGAGTAGAACAGCAATGGCATAGCAAATACACAAAACACAAAGCAAACGTGATTGTTATTTGACCCAATAAAATTTTCCACAATCTTATAAAACTTATTGTTAAACATTAAACATACTGACAATATTTCCAGGCTGAGTGAGCATTATGATCCCATAGAGAGCAGTGCAGGCAGGCATCGCTTTATGAAGATGAAAGATTGTTCTCATGGGGGCAAAGTGAAGGCCAGAATGACCGAGCGGCACGTTCTGTTGAACCCCTTCTTCATCCATCAACATGGGGAAGATCAGAGAACACACAAATTAAATGTGACGAAAGGTTTTTGACCTTCGTAAATCAGGCAATGGCTATTAAAAAAAAAAAAAAATGTAAACGTCATGCTTGAAACTACCTATTAAAGCAAGTGGAGCTGAGCTGAAGAAGCGATGACCAAGGACTGAAAGATCTGGAGAGATCCTGTAAGGAGGAATGGTCTCAAATCCCTTGCTTTGTGTTCTCCAACCTCAAACATTACAGGAGAAGACTCAGTGCTGTGTTCTTGGTGAACGGAGGGTGCACAAAGTACTAAATTATTTAGCATTAAAAATGTGGTTTTCCTCTGATAAGTGGTATCACAATTAAGCTATATAATTTTCTCATTTTTCTGAACATAGAAGACATTTGATGAACAATAAATTGAAGACCTTGGTGCCAAAAGTACTGAAGTCACAAAATGTCTATTTTGAGAAAATCTAATCCGAAAACATCATTGATCCATAAAATCAGCCATTAAAGGTTTTGCTGTTTTTATGCAGTGCTTAGGCACCTTTTCTGTTAACAATATTTATAGGGTGGACTCTAGCTAAACAAATACAACATGTTTCCATGCTCAACTTGAATTGTCTAAAAATGTGACTTCAGTACTTTTAGCACCAGGATCTTCAATTTTAATCCTCTACTTTTTGCCTATATTAATTGAGGTCGCCAATAATTCTGGTGGGCACTGTATGTATGTATGTATGCATGTAAATATGTGTGAGTGTGTGTGTGTGTGTGTGTGTGTGTGTGTGTGTGTGTGTGTGTGTGTGTGTGTGTGTGTGTGTGTCTGTGTAATAGTGTATGTGTGTGTGTGTGTGTGTGTGTGTGTGTGTGTGTAATAGTGTATATGTGTGTGTGTGTGTGTGTGTGTGTGTGTGTGTATACTGTATGTGTGTGTGTATATGTGTGTGTGTGTGTGTGTGTGTGTGTGTGTGTGTGTGTGTGTGCGTATATGTGTGTGTGTTAGTGTGTGTGTGTGTGTGTGTGTTAGTGTGTGTTTGTGTAATAGTGTATATGTGTGTGTGTGTGTGTGTGTGTTTGTGTAATAGTGTATATGTGTGTGTGTGTGTGTGTGTGTGTGTGTGTAATAGTGTATGTGTGTGTGTGTGTGTGTGTGTGTGTGTGTGTGTGTGTAATAGTGTATATGTGTGTGTGTTAGTGTGTGTGTGTGTGTGTGTGTGTGTGTGTGTGTGTGTAATAGTGTATATGTGTGTGTGTTAGTGTGTGTGTGTGTGTGTGTGTGTGTGTGTGTGTGTTAGTGTGTGTGTTAGTGTGTGTGTGTGTGTGTGTGTGTGTGTGTGTGTGTGTGTGTGTGTGTGTTAGTGTGTGTGTGTTAGTGTGTGTGTGTGTGTTAGTGTGTGTGTGTGTGTGTGTGTGTTAGTGTGTGTGTGTTAGTGTGTGTGTGTGTTAGTGTGTGTGTGTTAGTGTGTGTGTGTGTGTGTGTGTGTGTGTGTGTGTGTTAGTGTGTGTGTGTTAGAGAGAGTGTGTGTGTGTGTGTGTTAGTGTGTGTGTGTGTGTGTGTGTGTGTTAGTGTGTATGAGTGTGTGTGTGTGTGTGTGTGTGTTTGTGTAATAGTGTATATGTGTGTGTGTGTGTGTGTGTGTGTGTATAGTGTATGTGTGTGTGTGTGTGTGTGTGTGTGTGTGTGTGTAATAGTGTATATGTGTGTGTGTTAGTGTGTGTGTGTGTGTGTGTGTGTGTGTGTGTGTGTGTAATAGTGTATATGTGTGTGTGTTAGTGTGTGTGTGTGTGTGTGTGTGTGTGTGTGTGTGTGTGTGTGTGTTAGTGTGTGTGTTAGTGTGTGTGTGTGTGTGTGTGTGTGTTAGTGTGTGTGTGTGTGTGTGTGTGTGTTAGTGTGTGTGTGTGTGTTAGTGTGTGTGTGTGTGTGTGTGTGTGTGTTAGTGTGTGTGTGTTAGTGTGTGTGTGTGTTAGTGTGTGTGTGTTAGTGTGTGTGTGTGTGTGTGTGTGTGTGTGTGTTAGAGAGAGTGTGTGTGTGTGTGTGTTAGTGTGTGTGTGTGTGTGTGTGTGTGTGTGTGTTAGTGTGTATGAGTGTGTGTGTGTGTGTGTGTGTGTTTGTGTAATAGTTTATATGTGCATTTTTACATTGTCTGAGAGGTTATGCTTCTATGTATTATTTGTTCAGCATGTGGGAAGCTGACTGGGATCAGTGATCCGGTCACCATTAAGACGTCCGGATCGAGGTTCGGATCCTGGATGACTGACCCACTGGCACCAGACGGAGACACCAGGGTGAGTTCCTGTGAAAACGCACCTCATAGACTGTGAAACACAGTATCAGGTAAACCACCCTTACCCTCCCCAGCTGTGGGAACAGCGTGCTGCTCCACCATTATTGACCGTCTCCGGTGAGCTGCTTCTGTCATATGCTTCAGCAAGATAATTAACCTGAACTTGGCCTGTGAAATTAATTTACATAAAACAAAATGCATAAAATGCAAAATGCAAAACTCTGGCACTTTGGATAAGGGCACCTTATAAGCTAATAATAAAGCTGCATAATATTGGATCCAATTACTCAGACATACACAGAACCTTATGTGACACAGCACTAATATCTGTCCTTGTGGTGGCTCTCATCATGACATCAGAACTAACATCTATCCTCATGAAGCTCACATTATGACATCAGAACTAACATCTATCCTCATGGAAGCTCTCATTATGACATCAGAACTAACATCTATCATCATGGAAGCTCACATCATGACATCAGAACTAACTAACATCCATCTATCCTCATGCAAGCTCGCATCATGACATCAGAACTAACATCTATCCTCATGGAAGCTCACATTATGACATCGGCGCTAAGATCTGTCCTCACAGCCAGTCAGATTCTGACATCAGAACTAATATCTCCTCATGGCGGCTCAGATTATGACGTCAGCAGCCATGCCGCGCCCATTGTCCACCTGGAAGTATTCGGATGCAACTGATTTTTCGAATAGATTTTACCCTCAAAACACATCAACTGCAGAGGCTGGGAGGAAACATTTATCAGAGCAGACAGGTCTGGACGGGACGCCCACAGGCCACATTTACATTTAAATTTGAGCCATATAGCAGATGCTCAAATCCAGAGTGACTTACGCAGCTTAAATTCTTTGGACATACATTTATACAGCTGGATATTTACTGCAGCAATTCAGGCTAAGTACCCTCCTCAAGGGCACAACGGCAGTATCCCTCCTGGAAAACAAACCTTCAACCTCCTAACCATTATGCTGCACTGACCCTCTGCATCTAATCTGTTTGTATACCTGAGTATATTTCAATTACAAAAATAAAATCTGATTCTGAATATGAGACAGAGAGAGAGAGAGTGTGAGAGAGTGGGTGTGAGAGAGAGAGAGAGAGAGAGAGAGAGAGACTGCTGTTATAGTACAACATAGCACATCCTTTTGGAATGAGCCATAGTGCTTTGTGTCTACAGGTCTGGTACATGGACGGTTACCACAACAACCGCTTTGTGCGAGAGTACAGGTCCATGGCAGATTTTATGGCGTCCGACAACTTCACCTCCCACCGGCTCCCGCACCCCTGGTCCGGCACAGGTCAGGTGGTCTACAACGGCTCCATCTATTTCAACAAGTTCCAAAGTCACATCATCATCAAGTTTGACTTCA
Source organism: Synaphobranchus kaupii (assembly GCA_029718625.1). Classification (NCBI taxonomy): domain Eukaryota; kingdom Metazoa; phylum Chordata; class Actinopteri; order Anguilliformes; family Synaphobranchidae; genus Synaphobranchus; species Synaphobranchus kaupii. The sequence goes on from CM056376.1 coordinate 13,747,456, forward strand.
AAACCTCCACCATTAGCAAGTCCCGCGCACTTGACTATGCCGGCTACAACAACATGTACCACTACGCTTGGGGGGGGCACTCGGACATCGACTTGATGGTGGATGAGGGGGGGCTTTGGGCAGTGTATGCCACCAATCAGAATGCGGGGAACATTGTGATCAGCAAGTTGAACCCCAACACCCTGCAGGTGATGAAGAGCTGGAGCACCAACCACCCCAAGCGGAGTGCAGGTGAAGCCTTCATGATCTGCGGAACTCTGTACGTCACCAACGGCTACACCGGAGGCACCAAGGTCTACTACGCCTTCCACACCAACTCCTCCACCTATGAATACATTGATATACCGTTCCAGACCACCTACTCACACATCTCCATGCTGGATTACAACCCCAAGGACCGGGCACTGTATGCCTGGAACAACGGCCACCAAGTGTTGTACAATGTCACCTTGTTCCACGTTATCCGTTCTGATGAACTGTAGTCCCCCCCCCCCCCCCCCCCAACAACAAGACTTTCTATATCACAAAATGCTTAAATGTGCTGGAATTGTGCAACAGAAAGCGTAGAACCACATATAGTAATAATATCTATTTGCAAAATGACATGTCATAACAAAAATTATAGAAATTAAGAACAGATGCCAAAATGTCACGCCTTTCTTGTAAACGATATGGACCCTAGCGATTCTCGAGGTGACTGTTTCTGAAGCCTTATCTCCTCTGATCTTTGACTTCTGTGTCAGTGGGTGAATGACCCTTGTCTGCAGAGAGGTTGGAGCTATGATATCTGTATCCAGAGGAACACAGGATCCAGTCAAATCCTTTTTATCAATCGCAAATAAGATATTAAAGAAAAAAAACTAAAGAAATGAAGGCATCGACTGTTGGGAGCTGTTTGAGATAGCCGTGTTTGTGAATGTCTGTGAATTTCCTATATTTCCTTCCGTTGTTTCTGCATGTGCGGTTCTTCACCATGTTGCTCTTCACTGAATGTGTTTTGCTCTATAATTATGTAAAAGTGGAGAGGCTAGTTTAGCGACATCGGGAAAAATTGCCGTTTGTTTTAGTTTTTGTTGTTCAGTTGATTAGTTCCCTCTCAGATCACCTGAATGTTGATATTGATAATATTACTGTGCTACTTTCTCTGTCTCCATATTTGATCATTCTCAAATAAAGCTATCTGGCTCATATCTTTCTGTCCAACAAAAAAACGTATCATAAAAGAATGTATGAAGCAATGTATTTATGAGGCGCTGAGGTGTGGTTAGCATCCACAGCTCCTCTGTGTCAGTGTCCTGGCAGTCAGTAAACCGCTGCCAGCTTTCTGTGTAGCTCTATTTCCGACGTGCGTTGTAACTGCAATGAGATAGTTCATATCAATAAACGGAAACTTTGTTCTACACAAACTTCTCAGTGTCACATTGACTTTCATGAAATCAATAAAACTGTGGTGACAGTTTAAACCCTCAGCACGTAAGGGCAAAAGTATCCATAGAAGAACCCTATAAAAAGCATGCAAACAGACCCACTTTTGTGTATGACCCCTTTAAAGCACTTTTAACAGGTCAATGCACATATGACCAGACTGTTCTATGGGTAACATCTTGTTTGGTGTCTTTTAGTACACATGAACATATTGATCTCTCTTCACTGTGTGCTGATATTTGTTTTAGGGCTATTGTAGGTTTCAGTTATTTATAACGCATAAAAATGCCACATACATAGTTTACCTACATAGTTTTACCTTCAGAAATATATTAATTTTTGTGAGCAGAACAGCTAAAATGCTGAAAGTGTTGAGTTTGGCAGATCCTACCTTTCAAAGCAAAAAGCCAGCTGCAATAAGACAGCAGAGCCGTCTGAAGCCAAAAGGTCTAAAATTAAGCTGCGGTTTGTTGGAAAGTAACTTGAGAGGACAGGGTGACAGCAATGAGCCCAGGGTGCCTTTGACTTTGCCCAGTGATGCACTGTTGATAAAATGCTGAGACAGGCCGGTTAGAAAATACCTCTCTAAAAAAAAGGAGTTATTTTACTGAGTCTGACCTTGAATAGGAAAACACTGCAGTGTCTACCTGTCTGCCGACTGTTACTTTGCTGTGTTATATACAGCCTCTCTGATTGGCTAAAACACAGGACTGTGTATAGTGTTTATCCTGCCACAGCCAGTGCCAAGCCCTGACTGGCTGCTCCCAGACACTTAATCTAAATTATATTCCTAGACACAAATCCTAAACACGCTTCCCAAATAAAATTTGCTAAAACTGTTCCCAGATGCACATTTCCAAGCATTATTCCCAGAAACTATTCCGTAAAACCTTCTCTCAGATACACATTTAGAAACATTATTCCCAGAAACTATTCCATAAAGCTGTTCCTAGATACAATTCCCAATATTATTCCCAGATAGAAACTGTTCCATAAAGCTGTTCCTAGATACAATTCCCAATATTATTCCCAGATAGAAACTATTCCATAAAGCTGTTCCTAGATACAATTCCCAATATTATTCCCAGATACAATTTGCAAGCATTATTTCCAGGAACCCCCTATTTGGGGGGTTTCCGCCGGTCCCTCCTTGCTGTTGTAGTAACCATTCCGAGCATGGTCGTGTCAGGCAGAGATTATAAGCCCACCCATGTGTTTAGTAATGAGACAGGGTGACCCAGCCTTAAGCCTGGTTGTGCATGTGGGATTTGTTGAGTCATTTGAGCTACAATGCCATCAGGGGACGACGCATTCTTTATCAGGGTGCGGTCGGAGACCTGAGGACAAGCCGGACATCAAAAATGCATTTTTACGGTGTTAATAACTCACAGAGGTGTACAAATAAGCAGGCTGGCGGTGTGCACCTGCTGCCTGCGGCAACAAACATAGAGCTGAAGAGGGCCTCATCCCCAAACCAATTTTCAGGAGAAAAAACAAGCTATAATTCTCATGACAAAGACAAACAAGCTACTGTGTGTCTGTGGTCTGGGAAATCGTTGGACCAGACATGCCTGATTGCTCTAAAGCATTGACTCTGACTCGAACGAAGAGTCAACCATATGCACACCTTTGATTTAGAAGGCTGATTTATAATACCCCGCTGTGAACCCCTCCCCCTATGAACCAACATCCTGACTGGATCCTGGCCCGAGGAAGATGGGCTCCCTCCATTATTATTATTATGTTTATGATGAGTATTATTATTATTATTATTATTATTATTATTATTATTATTATTATTATTATTATTATTATTATTATTATTATTATTATTATTATTATTATTATTATTATTATTATTATTATTATTATTATTATTATTATTATTATTATTATTATTATTACTATCATTGAATCCTCACTAGCTAGCCACAGGCTGTGTTGTATAAAACTGTGACTGATTTATGATTATGTATTAAAACAGCACTAGCACTGGAGCTTAATGTGGTTGGGTTATGATTATGTATTAAAACAGCACTAGCACTGGAGCTTAATGTGGTTGGGTTATGAGTATGTATTAAAACAGCACTAGCACTGGAGCTTAATGTGGTTGGGTTATGAGTATGTATTAAAACAGCACTAGCACTGGAGCTTAATGTGGTTGGGTTATGAGTATGTATTAAAACAGCACTAGCACTGGAGCTTAATGTGGTTGGGTTATGAGTATGTATTAAAACAGCACTAGCACTGGAGCTTAATGTGGTTGGGTTATGATTATGTATTAAAACAGCACTAGCACTGGAGCTTAATGTGGTTGGGTTATGAGTATGTATTAAAACAGCACTAGCACTGGAGCTTAATGTGGTTGGGTTATGAGTATGTATTAAAACAGCACTAGCACTGGAGCTTAATGTGGTTGGGTTATGAGTATGTATTAAAACAGCACTAGCACTGGAGCTTAATGTGGTTGGGTTATGAGTATGTATTAAAACAGCACTAGCACTGGAGCTTAATGTGGTTGGGTTATGATTATGTATTAAAACAGCACTAGCACTGGAGCTTAATGTGGTTGGGTTATGATTATGTATTAAAACAGCACTAGCACTGGAGCTTAATGTGGTTGGGTTATGAGTATGTATTAAAACAGCACTAGCACTGGAGCTTAATGTGGTTGGGTTATGAGTATGTATTAAAACAGCACTAGCACTGGAGCTTAATGTGGTTGGGTTATGATTATGTATTAAAACAGCACTAGCACTGGAGCTTAATGTGGTTGGGTTATGATTATGTATTAAAACAGCACTAGCACTGGAGCTTAATGTGGTTGGGTTATGATTATGTATTAAAACAGCACTAGCACTGGAGCTTAATGTGGTTGGGTTATGATTATGTATTAAAACAGCACTAGCACTGGAGCTTAATGTGGTTGGGTTATGATTATGTATTAAAACAGCACTAGCACTGGAGCTTAATGTGGTTGGGTTATGATTATGTATTAAAACAGCACTAGCACTGGAGCTTAATGTGGTTGGGTTATGATTATGTATTAAAACAGCACTAGCACTGGAGCTTAATGTGGTTGGGTTATGAGTATGTATTAAAACAGCACTAGCACTGGAGCTTAATGTGGTTGGGTTAAGCACTGGAGCTTAATGTGGTTGGGTTATGATTATGTATTAAAACAGCACTAGCACTGGAGCTTAATGTGGTTGGGTTATGAGTATGTATTAAAACAGCACTAGCACTGGAGCTTAATGTGGTTGGGTTATGAGTATGTATTAAAACAGCACTAGCACTGGAGCTTAATGTGGTTGGGTTATGAGTATGTATTAAAACAGCACTAGCACTGGAGCTTAATGTGGTTGGGTTATGAGTATGTATTAAAACAGCACTAGCACTGGAGCTTAATGTGGTTGGGTTATGATTATGTATTAAAACAGCACTAGCACTGGAGCTTAATGTGGTTGGGTTATGATTATGTATTAAAACAGCACTAGCACTGGAGCTTAATGTGGTTGGGTTATGAGTATGTATTAAAACAGCACTAGCACTGGAGCTTAATGTGGTTGGGTTATGAGTATGTATTAAAACAGCACTAGCACTGGAGCTTAATGTGGTTGGGTTATGATTATGTATTAAAACAGCACTAGCACTGGAGCTTAATGTGGTTGGGTTATGATTATGTATTAAAACAGCACTAGCACTGGAGCTTAATGTGGTTGGGTTATGATTATGTATTAAAACAGCACTAGCACTGGAGCTTAATGTGGTTTGGGTTATGATTATGTATTAAAACAGCACTAGCACTGGAGCTTAATGTGGTTGGGTTATGAGTATGTATTAAAACAGCACTAGCACTGGAGCTTAATGTGGTTGGGTTATGAGTATGTATTAAAACAGCACTAGCACTGGAGCTTAATGTGGTTGGGTTATGATTATGTATTAAAACAGCACTAGCACTGGAGCTTAATGTGGTTGGGTTATGATTATGTATTAAAACAGCACTAGCACTGGAGCTTAATGTGGTCAATCTGCCTTTTAGCCTCACTGGGGGCGGGGGGGGGGGGGGGGGGGGGGGGGGGTACAGTGTGCTATATAAGTGAGGTTTAGAGCACTGAGTTTAAAAACTGTGGTGTTTACAATTCCTTTCACACAAGTTCAGGATAATGTGTAATATAATGCTGGCAGCAGATGCAGTGTAATCTTGTCCTTATGACAGGTAGCGTGGATATCTTCCTTGAAGCTCATAGGGTATAATATGCTGCTGATAGCAGAGCATCAGAGCATGTTTGAGGGAGAGGGGATGTAGGGGGAGGTGAATTCATGAGTAAGCTACAACACAAGTTGATAAATTATACTTTATTTGAACGTGTTTTTGACAAAATATATTTGATGTTTAGTCATCTGACTTCCCTGAGACTACTTAAGAAGCAAAATGTCTCTTAGAGCTTCA
>CM056376.1:13758833-13891333 GCA_029718625.1 Synaphobranchus kaupii
TTTCGAATAGATTTTACCCTCAAAACACATCAACTGCAGAGGCTGGGAGGAAACATTTATCAGAGCAGACAGGTCTGGACGGGACGCCCACAGGCCACATTTACATTTAAATTTGAGCCATATAGCAGATGCTCAAATCCAGAGTGACTTACGCAGCTTAAATTCTTTGGACATACATTTATACAGCTGGATATTTACTGCAGCAATTCAGGCTAAGTACCCTCCTCAAGGGCACAACGGCAGTATCCCTCCTGGAAAACAAACCTTCAACCTCCTAACCATTATGCTGCACTGACCCTCTGCATCTAATCTGTTTGTATACCTGAGTATATTTCAATTACAAAAATAAAATCTGATTGTGAATATGAGACAGAGAGAGAGAGAGTGTGAGAGAGTGGGTGTGAGAGAGAGAGAGAGAGAGAGAGAGAGACTGCTGTTATAGTACAACATAGCACATCCTTTTGGAATGAGCCATAGTGCTTTGTGTCTACAGGTCTGGTACATGGACGGTTACCACAACAACCGCTTTGTGCGAGAGTACAGGTCCATGGCAGATTTTATGGCGTCCGACAACTTCACCTCCCACCGGCTCCCGCACCCCTGGTCCGGCACAGGTCAGGTGGTCTACAACGGCTCCATCTATTTCAACAAGTTCCAAAGTCACATCATCATCAAGTTTGACTTCAAAACCTCCACCATTAGCAAGTCCCGCGCACTTGACTATGCCGGCTACAACAACATGTACCACTACGCTTGGGGGGGGCACTCGGACATCGACTTGATGGTGGATGAGGGGGGGCTTTGGGCAGTGTATGCCACCAATCAGAATGCGGGGAACATTGTGATCAGCAAGTTGAACCCCAACACCCTGCAGGTGATGAAGAGCTGGAGCACCAACCACCCCAAGCGGAGTGCAGGTGAAGCCTTCATGATCTGCGGAACTCTGTACGTCACTAACGGCTACACCGGAGGCACCAAGGTCTACTACGCCTTCCACACCAACTCCTCCACCTATGAATACATTGATATACCGTTCCAGACCACCTACTCACACATCTCCATGCTGGATTACAACCCCAAGGACCGGGCACTGTATGCCTGGAACAACGGCCACCAAGTGTTGTACAATGTCACCTTGTTCCACGTTATCCGTTCTGATGAACTGTAGTCCCCCCCCCCCCCCCCCCCCCCCAACAACAAGACTTTCTATATCACAAAATGCTTAAATGTGCTGGAATTGTGCAACAGAAAGCGTAGAACCACATATAGTAATAATATCTATTTGCAAAATGACATGTCATAACAAAAATTATAGAAATTAAGAACAGATGCCAAAATGTCACGCCTTTCTTGTAAACGATATGGACCCTAGCGATTCTCGAGGTGACTGTTTCTGAAGCCTTATCTCCTCTGATCTTTGACTTCTGTGTCAGTGGGTGAATGACCCTTGTCTGCAGAGAGGTTGGAGCTATGATATCTGTATCCAGAGGAACACAGGATCCAGTCAAATCCTTTTTATCAATCGCAAATAAGATATTAAAGAAAAAAAACTAAAGAAATTAAGGCATCGACTGTTGGGAGCTGTTTGAGATAGCCGTGTTTGTGAATGTCTGTGAATTTCCTATATTTCCTTCCGTTGTTTCTGCATGTGCGGTTCTTCACCATGTTGCTCTTCACTGAATGTGTTTTGCTCTATAATTATGTAAAAGTGGAGAGGCTAGTTTAGCGACATCGGGAAAAATTGCCGTTTGTTTTAGTTTTTGTTGTTCAGTTGATTAGTTCCCTCTCAGATCACCTGAATGTTGATATTGATAATATTACTGTGCTACTTTCTCTGTCTCCATATTTGATCATTCTCACATTCTCAAAGAAGCTATCTGGCTCATATCTTTCTGTCCAACAAAAAAAGTATCATAAAAGAATGTATGAAGCAATGTATTTATGAGGTGCTGAGGTGTGGTTAGCATCCACAGCTCCTCTGTGTCAGTGTCCTGGCAGTCAGTAAACCGCTGCCAGCTTTCTGTGTAGCTCTAATTCCGACGTGCGTTGTAACTGCAATGAGATAGTTCATATCAATAAACGGAAACTTTGTTCTACACAAACTTCTCAGTGTCACATTGACTTTCATGAAATCAATAAAACTGTGGTGACAGTTTAAACCCTCAGCACGTAAGGGCAAAAGTATCCATAGAAGAACCCTATAAAAAGCATGCAAACAGACCCACTTTTGTGTATGACCCCTTTAAAGCACTTTTAACAGGTCAATGCACATATGACCAGACTGTTCTATGGGTAACATCTTGTTTGGTGTCTTTTAGTACACATGAACATATTGATCTCTCTTCACTGTGTGCTGATATTTGTTTTAGGGCTATTGTAGGTTTCAGTTATTTATAACGCATAAAAATGCCACATACATAGTTTACCTACATAGTTTTACCTTCAGAAATATATTAATTTTTGTGAGCAGAACAGCTAAAATGCTGAAAGTGTTGAGTTTGGCAGATCCTACCTTTCAAAGCAGAAAGCCAGCTGCAATAAGACAGCAGAGCCGTCTGAAGCCAAAAGGTCTAAAATTAAGCTGCGGTTTGTTGGAAAGTAACTTGAGAGGACAGGGTGACAGCAATGAGCCCAGGGTGCCTTTGACTTTGCCCAGTGATGCACTGTTGATAAAATGCTGAGACAGGCCGGTTAGAAAATACCTCTCTAAAAAAAAGGAGTTATTTTACTGAGTCTGACCTTGAATAGGAAAACACTGCAGTGTCTACCTGTCTGCCGACTGTTACTCTGCTGTGTTATATACAGCCTCTCTGATTGGCTAAAACACAGGACTGTGGATAGTGTTTATCCTGCCACAGCCAGTGCCAAGCCCTGACTGGCTGCTCCCAGACACTTAATCTAAATTATATTCCTAGACACAAATCCTAAACACGCTTCCCAAATAAAATTAGCTAAAACTGTTCCCAGATGCACATTTCCAAGCATTATTCCCAGAAACTATTCCGTAAAACCTTCTCTCAGATACACATTTAGAAACATTATTCCCAGAAACTATTCCATAAAGCTGTTCCTAGATACAATTCCCAATATTATTCCAAGATAGAAACTGTTCCATAAAGCTGTTCCTAGATACAATTCCCAATATTATTCCCAGATAGAAACTATTCCATAAAGCTGTTCCTAGATACAATTCCCAATATTATTCCCAGATAGAAACTATTCCATAAAGCTCTTCCTAGATACAATTCCCAATATTATTCCCAGATAGTAACTATTCCATAAAGCTGTTCCTAGATACAATTCCCAATATTATTCCCAGATAGAAACTATTCCATAAAGCTGTTCCTAGATACAATTCCCAATATTATTCTCAAATACAATTTGCAAGCATTATTTCCAGGAACCCCCTATTTGGGGGGTTTCCGCCGGTCCCTCCTTGCTGTTGTAGTAACCATTCCGAGCATGGTCGTGTCAGGCAGAGATTATAAGCCCACCCATGTGTTTAGTAATGAGACAGGGTGACCCAGCCTTAAGCCTGGTTGTGCATGTGGGATTTGTTGAGTCATTTGAGCTACAATGCCATCAGGGACGACGCATTCTTTATCAGGGTGCGGTCGGAGACCTGAGGACAAGCCGGACATCAAAAATGCATTTTTACGGTGTTAATAACTCACAGAGGTGTACAAATAAGCAGGCTGGCGGTGTGCACCTGCTGCCTGCGGCAACAAACATAGAGCTGAAGAGGGCCTCATCCCCAAACCAATTTTCAGGAGAAAAAACAAGCTATAATTCTCATGACAAAGACAAACAAGCTACTGTGTGTCTGTGGTCTGGGAAATCGTTGGACCAGACATGCCTGATTGCTCTAAAGCATTGACTCTGACTCGAACGAAGAGTCAACCATATGCACACCTTTGATTTAGAAGGCTGATTTATAATACCCCGCTGTGACCCCTCCCCCTATGAGCCAACATCCTGACTGGATCCTGGCCCGAGGAAGATGCTCCCTCCATTATTATTATTATGTTTATGATTATTATTATTATTATTATTATTATTATTATTACTATCATTGAATCCTCACTAGCTAGCCACAGGCTGTGTTGTATAAAACTGTGACTGATTTATGATTATGTGGTTGGGTCAATCTGCCTTTTAGCCTCACTGGGGGGGGGGGGGGGGGGGGGGGGTACAGTGTGCTATATAAGTGAGGTTTAGAGCACTGAGTTTAAAAACTGTGGTGTTTACAATTCCTTTCACACAAGTTCAGGATAATGTGTAATATAATGCTGGCAGCAGATGCAGTGTAATCTTGTCCTTATGACAGGTAGCGTGGATATCTTCCTTGAAGCTCATAGGGTATAATATGCTGCTGATAGCAGAGCATCAGAGCATGTTTGAGGGAGAGGGGATGTAGGGGGAGGTGAATTCATGAGTAAGCTACAACACAAGTTGATAAATTATACTTTATTTGAACGTGTTTTTGACAAAATATATTTGATGTTTAGTCATTTGACTTCCCTGAGACTACTTAAGAAGCAAAATGTCTCTTAGAGCTTCAAACCCAAGGAAAGCTGCCAAAAACAGATGTAGCTGTTAATTAGCAATTAACTTCAGCATCTGGCAAAATTCCTTAAGGAACTTTTTTTTTTTTTTTTACATTTTTAAACTTTGTAATGCTAATGGATAGTAATAAAATGTAAAGGTCAATGTAACCCATTGGTACATTATTATTGGACATTAATTGTCATATAGCAGGACTATTCAATTTATTTGAACACATCATGATTCTCAGGAGACATATAAAATCTACCCAAATGACCAGAAACTCAACTGAACCAATGACTTCAAAGCTCTTCAGTCGGCTAAAGTATCTTTCCTCTCCATAGACAGCATACATCTCCTCTGCTCCCTGACCACAGGGATCTTAAGCGCTGCTCTTAATTCCCTTCCTGCTGGTCTCCTTGCTTGTACCACTAAATATCTGCAGATAATACAAAACACAGCAACATCCCCAACCCCCCCAACGTGACTGGCTGGCTACCTGTTATAGCTTTCATCAAGTATACAACCTTGGTACTAGGCTAGGCTAGAGAGCAGTGATTGGAGCAGCTCCAGCCTACCTCCCATCCATCTTCAGACCCTACACCCTGGCCAGATCTCTCCATTCAACAACCTTGTGCTGATCGGGCCGTGGGGGCATGATTCTGGCATACTCAATGAGGGTAAAGGTGTAGAGATGCTACTAGGCCATTTTCAGTAGTTCATTGAACATTTTAAAAACATATTAAACAAATGATTAGTCTATATAGAATATTTTTTTAATGGTTTAAAATATGTGTCGATGGGTACTTTAAAGTGAAAGCACCAGATATTTTTTAAACTATGGGTGGGTGAGTAGAGCGATCTCAGCTGTAAAACACGCCACGGTTGAAATGGGTTGTAGGCTGCTAGAGAGGGAGTGGTGAACTCCCCCGATTGTTACAGTATAATTCGCACACTGATGTAATACACAGTGTTTCTATAAACTACATTAGATGTTTTCGATTAAAAAATCAGCCATTAACAAATCACATCTTTATTATAAATGATTTGACTCTGATTTCAGCCTCAATTCAAATAATATATACGTACATGTATGAATAGTATTAGAGGTTCAGTTAAATGCAGTTTACTTCATGTTTTGTGTGAAATGTAGTACACTGTATGTTCTGTGAAAAGTATTTCACTGTGTATGTTCTATTTAATACAATACACTTACTTATTTAATACAGTACACTTACTTAACTGTTTTTTTCCCTAAGGTTTGGCTGAGGAGATTCCTGGTTAAGTTTCTGTTTCCCAGTTTTCCTCCTTACCATAATTGCATTAACAATGAATATTAATTTATTTAGTTATTTCTGTTTCTCTCAGAAACTAAACATTATTCTCTAGAAGGGGGTGACTCTTGCCCATTATTATTGAGTAAACAGATCAATAGCTTTGTCTTGTCCTTTCCTCAAGGTGCTGACTGTAAATGCAATAGAACCCTGAAGTGATTAGCCTGCCATGTCTGAGCTAGCTCCACATTGACGTGAGCCAGCTCTGGCTGCTTTGCCATCATGCACTGTGAGTGTCTGTTTATGCAAAATTGTTCTTCAGTAGTCTGAGGAATTATAGTATTTAATTCAGTATTATCAGAACACATCACTGTCAGATTAACGAAACAGCTCTAATGGAATTAGCATGTTTTCTGTTTCTAGCAGGGCGGAGAACTAGCCCTGGGTTTCTCCTTCATGGTGTCGAGAGTTACAGCCGAGATGCAAGTTGCTCTAGATAAAAGAATCTGCTGCATGTCTAAAAGTGAAAATTAGAATACATACCAGTGAGCATGTAGAGAAGTACACACAGGTGGACCCCAACAAATGTATTATTCAATTCACTGTTGAACTGAATTCATAAATGGACAGGAAAACCGTGCATAGAGTTACATCACACTGTGAAATCAGTCAGTCAATTACTAATAATGACATTAATCACTTTTAAACCAGCTTTTAGCACCCGAGTGTCCTACATTAAGGCCAGTACTGAGCAACTTAATTCTACATTATGAACAGTTGGGATGCACCAGTAGCATTTAGTCAGACGAGTATGAGTAGTTTGGGTACTCAGATTTGGATACTTGCCGATACAGAGCACCGATACGAGTACTTTTAATAATATTGCACTTCTTTCATTAAACAGAGAACACTGGGTTTGAAGACCCAAGGGTACGGTGGCCCACAAGGACAATCGCGCCTCAAAACCGAAAGCACAAACATAAAGGGAAATGCTCGACAAACAAAGAAACGATGCAACTTTCAAAACACATACAAAAAGCAAACACAACAACCGAAACAAAAAGCAAACACAACAACCGAAAGGAGAATTGCTGCAAAGCCAGTTGATACAACGGAAGTGCACCACACCGCTAGAATCGCACAATGGAATGTAGAATGTACAGAGAGGAACTATAGTTTTATGCAGCTAGCTGCCGTGAGGTGAAGCTAACTCGCTATAGTTAGCTAACTAACATTAGCCTACTCTGCACCAGGGCCTACCTGCATTACCACTAACGTTGGAAAATTGCGCCTTGACAGAGAAAATAGGCCCCTCAGTGGTAACACTGAACAGGGTTTCCAACGTTGTCTAGGAGTCAGGTATGATCATGAGACCTTGTACTGTGAATTATCGTGTAATAACAAATCAGCATAAAGTACCGACACATCTGTTTGGAGTCTCGGCTCATTCTCTCTAACGGCTCGCTAAGGGACCACTGTTCATCCTCCTAACCCCAAGCGTCCACCACCAATAACCCGCAAATCAGCGATATACTTTACCTAACACCTTTGATAATTTACAGATGGTTTATCTTTGTATTTTTCACTGCAGGGGATCGTGTACATGGAACGGGCTAGTGCATTTCCGCTATCAATTATCGTCATGGAAATGATCTGGTTCCAAGATTTCTTTTCCATGGCAACGGAGACTGAGATCATAATGACCTCATTTCCCTGATGTGGTTGAACAGCTGGTCTGTACTCAGCATCACTGCCTGCTAGTCTGCCACAAACCTCTGAGCCCCTTATCAGCTCTGACCTCTTTTCCACAAAGCGAACCATCAAATACACTGATCATCAAGCTTTGCCATCAGCTTGGCAGAGGCTACATTAACTAAATTTACGTCCGCAGCAGCATTTAAAATTCAGTTTACACACCAGCAACGGGCACACTAACACCAGCAGTAGGCTTTAGACTGAAGATGTTTCCATCTCTGTTTCCACATTAATCTTTCTCATAGGCCCACTGCACAAACTGCTTCTTCAGCAACATTTAATTAAATAGCACAGAACAGCGATTATGGCAAGTTACAGCACATTTTATGGTCGCACAAATAAAAAATTAAAAAAACCTACAAAACTACGGTCTGACTCAAGAGTAGGACTCTCACAACACATAAATACCCCCTAAAACATTTGAAACATCATAAAACAAATGAATAATATTAAGGCATCCTTAAGGTTGCTTTTTTCAATATTATTTAGTTTTTCATTTAGCTTTTAATCTTTATGGCTAATATTGTATTAAACATTAAAAAAGTTGATTGTATGACATAAGGATAGGATGCACAATTTGCACAAATTATTCAATTGATCGGTTATTTCTGCAGTCAGCTGGCCAATGTGTGTGTGTGTGTGTGTGTGTTGTGTGTGTGTGTTCACATTTTTGTGATGGCACAAATGCACAGCTGCTGAGGTAATGCTCCGACCGATTAGGGCAGATCATACCACTATGTGAGGATTTAAGTGTGGGGGGCAAGTGGGGGCCTATAATAATAATAATAATAATGATAATAATGGAATGAAGGCATTTGAGTGCAAGATGTGTAGCTTTATAATGTGTAAAATGACATCTAGGGCTGTAATCAATAACAAAAAGAGCAAAGCTCAAGCTGCCGCATACTAATTATGCTATTTATGACGGCTAATGATGGTAATTTGAAAGCTCCTGGGAATTAGCTGCACCTGTGAGACTTACAGCTCAGCAGATGTATTTATGTTCAACTAGGTACTGAACACTTGCGCTGAACAAGCTTTAGGCTAATGCTTACCAGAAAATAAACAACAAGGAGCCTTCGTAGCCGCTGTGCGCGCGAGAGAGAGAGAATGTGTGACCTAACTGGTAACTTCTACACACATTCACCACACGTTTATTTTAAAAAATAAAAAGAGTGCTTAAAAATTTGCAACACTCCAATATGTACAAACAGGTGTAGCTGAAAAATCTATTGGTTCATGCTGCGCCTCGGCATGGACAGGTATGAGCATTGCAGTGAGGGGTGAGACGCTGCGCCTCAGCATGGACAGGTATGAGCATTGCAGTGAGGGGTGAGACGCTGTGCCTCGGCATGGACAGGTATGAGCATTGCAGTGAGGAGTGAGACGCTGTGCCTCGGCATGGACAGGTATGAGCATTGCAGTGAAGGGTGAGACGCTGCGCCTCGGCATGGACAGGCAAGAGCATTGCAGTGAGGGGTGAGACGCTGCGCCTCGGCATGGACAGGTATGAGCATTGCAGTGAGGGGTGAGACGCTGTGCCTCGGCATGGACAGGTATGAGCATTGCAGTGAGGGGTGAGACGCTGTGCCTCGGCATGGACAGGTATGAGCATTGCAGTGAGGAGTGAGACGCTGTGCCTCGGCATGGACAGGTATGAGCATTGCAGTGAGGAGTGAGACGCTGTGCCTCGGCATGGACAGGTATGAGCATTGCAGTGAGGGGTGAGACGCTGTGCCTCGGCATGGACAGGTATGAGCATTGCAGTGAGGGGTGAGACGCTGCGCCCCGGCATGGACAGGTATGAGCATTGCAGTGAGGGGTGAGACGCTGCGCCTCGGCATGGACAGGCAAGAGCATTGCAGTGAGGGGTGAGACGCTGTGCCTCGGCATGGACAGGTATGAGCATTGCAGTGAGGGGTGAGACGCTGTGCCTCGGCATGGACAGGTATGAGCATTGCAGTGAGGAGTGAGACGCTGTGCCTCGGCATGGACAGGTATGAGCATTGCAGTGAGGGGTGAGACGCTGTGCCTCGGCATGGACAGGTATGAGCATTGCAGTGAGGGGTGAGACGCTGCGCCTCGGCATGGACAGGTATGAGCATTGCAGTGAGGGGTGAGACGCTGTGCCTCGGCATGGACAGGTATGAGCATTGCAGTGAGGGGTGAGACTCTGTGCCTCGGCATGGACAGGTATGAGCATTGCAGTGAGGGGTGAGACGCTGCGCCTCGGCATGGACAGGTATGAGCATTGCAGTGAGGGGTGAGACGCTGTGCCTCAGCATGGACAGGTATGAGCATTGCAGTGAGGGGTGAGACACTGCGCCTCGGCATGGACAGGTATGAGCATTGCAGTGAGGGGTGAGACGCTGTGCCTCAGCATGGACAGGTATGAGCATTGCAGTGAGGGGTGAGACGCTGTGCCTCGGCATGGACAGGCAAGAGCATTGCAGTGAGACAGGGGGCGGGGTGCAAAGAGGTCACAAGGAAACTTCCATAGACTCCCTTTTTCATTCACACAGCAATCAAGTCCATGTTGTATCGCAATTACTTCTTGTGGAATACATTTGTAGCAGGATTAACTGATTATTTATTTATTTTTATTTATTTATTTATTTATTTATTTCGGCATGCATATAGTTACACTTTATCACAATTTCTGTAATATGCCCTGACAAAACACATTACTTGCCGAAAAGGGATACGGGAAAAAGCAGCCTGCTTATCATAGTCCCGCCCCATTTCCCTCATTATTTTACATGTTCATAATATACATTTGTTTAAAACAAATTTTTTGTATCACAACAGCATAACTGAATTTTCTTTATAACAAAACAGTTTGAGAAAGAAAAAATAAGCTAAAGTAAAATAAAATAGACATTAAAGTCCAAATAAGTCGAATTTGAATATACATGTCATACATTAGTCAAAACAATTTGTTTCATTTGTTTCATTTCAACAGCAGACAGTCCCCATTTGATAATTTCCTACCATCTTACATCTTATCTTACTCTTGAAGGTCTTTAGGTTTATAGACATTTTAAGCTCATCGTGTAAACCGTTCCAGAGCTTAACCCCCACAATGGATAATGAATGACCTCTGAGAGTTGACTTTATAGTTTTTTGTTTATATATCATGTTTCCTCTTAAGTTATGCATGTCATCTCTCTTTTGAAACAGTTTCTGTATATTTGAGGGTAAGAGATTTTTGGATGCTAAGAATAATATTTGTATGGTATTATATTTAATTATATCCTGCCACTTAAGAAACTTTGCCTTAATAAACAAGTCATTTGTATGGTCTCTATATGGGACACCATATACCATTCTCAATGCCCTTTTTTGAAGTTTAAACAGCATCTCTGTAGTTTCTTTATAAGTGTTCCCCCATACTTCAACACAGTAGTGCAGGTGAGGTGTTATGAGTGCTGAGTAAATTGTCCTAAGTGAATGTTGATTTAGTAATTTCTGCATTTTCCACAAAATAGACACACTTTTGGCCAACTTACATTGAACTAGCTTCACATGTGGTTTCCATGTCAGGAGGCAATCTACCGTAACCCCCAGAATCTTTTGTTCGTTCACTCATTCAATGTTGATACCATTTACCTGTAAGTTTATGTTTTCCTTCATGCCTCTTTTCCCAAATAATATGAATTTTGTCTTTGAAAGGTTTAGTGATAGTTTATTAATATTAAACCACGTGTGAAGCTTTGACATTTCATTGTTCACTGATGTGACCATTTGATTAAGATCTTTTCCTGAGCAGAGGATGTTTGTGTCGTCCGCGAATAAAATTAATTTTAAAACGTCAGATACTTTGATTATGTCATTGATATATAGTATAAATAATTTTGGTCCTAAGACTGAACCCTGTGTGACCCCACAGTTGATGTTCAGGCATGTTGATATGTTGTCCCCTATCTGTACAAATTGAACTCTATTTGATAGGTAACTCTTAATCCATTGTAATGCGATTCCTCTAATTCCATATCTGTACAATTTTTCGATCAATATGCTGTGGTTTATCGTGTCGAAAGCTTTTTTCAGGTCGATGAAAATCCCTATGGTGAATAATTTACGGTCTAGCGCGTCTTTGATAAATTCTATGGATTCTGTTAGGGCCATTGCTGTTGAATGTTTTTTCCTGAATCCGTATTGGCTGTCACATAGCAGCTTGTGTTTATCAATGAACTTATCTAATCTAACATTAAAGAGCTTTTCAATAATTTTTGAGCACTGTGGTAAAATTGAAATCGGACGATAATTTGAAAACTCCTGTTTGTCTCCACTTTTGTACAGAGGAAGAACTTTTGCTATCTTCATTTTATCGGGAAACACGCCATTGCAGAAAGATAAATTACATATATATGTTAAAGGAGGTATGATCGCTTTTGATATCCTTTTTAATAATGTCATGTCTATCTGATCTGCGTCAATGGATGTCTTAGCTGTACAGTCTCTCAGGATTGTTTTGATTTCATTTTGTGTGACAGGATTTAAAAATAAAGACTCTTGTTTTGTCTCCCCGCCCCTATCCCAGTGATCCCACTGCTGGAGTGAGGATGGAATGGCCTTGGCTAGTTCTGAACCTACACTAACAAAGTATTTGTTGAAGCTCTCGACTATCACTTTCTTATCGTCTTCCCTCCTATTGTTTATATTGAAATAGTCGGAGAATGTCCGTTTGGCCTTTCTGCCTGAGACGGAATTTATTATTTTCCAAAGATTTTTGGTGTAGTTCTTGTTTTCTGTTAGTAACTTGTCATAATAGTCTTTTTTATGTTTCCTCAACAAATATGTCACTCTGTTTCTATAGTGTTTGTACTTTGCATATGATTGTACATTCTTTTCCTTTAAAAACTGTTTATATAAGCTGTTTTTTTTCCTACAGGCATTCTCTATGTTCTTGGTGAACCATGGCCTATTTTTTTTGACTTTGACATTGTTGTCTTTACTCGAATATTTGACTACCGGGCAGTGCTTGTCATATATTGAGTTTATTGTGTTTAAGAAGGCCTCATACGCTTTGTTTGTGTCTTTTTCCGTCCATTAACAAGCGCAATGATAAAAACCAATGTGTTGTTTATAGTATGTTGTCCTGCATTGTGTTTAATCTGATTACTAGGACAAACAGAGCTTAGTGTTTGTGTACGGAGCGTGAAGTCACCCACAGAGCCTCAATAAGAGAGCAATAATATTCCCATAGCTGTGGGAAATATATATTCCCAAATATATTCCCTAAGTCACTGAGCCAGTATATACTGTATATTGACACCTTTATAGAACAGAACAGTTCTGAAAGGCTGCCATTTGAAACTCCAAGCAGATCTCCCTCTGTAACATTTAATTAGCCTAATCGGTTCTTAAAATATAGCCAAACAACGCATTGCTTACTTGTCACTTGCCCAACACAACAGGACAATATTGCTCAAATAGTTCAACCTTTGATAGTCCATGGGCCAGACTCCCAAGATTTTGACCATTGGCAATTTCTTGGAGGACATTGTCTCAAAATGATGTTTGGACGGCCTGTGTCCCTACAGTTTAAAAATGTATTAGAATGGAAAATGGAAAACATTTCAGGATACTGAGAAGTTGCCAAATTCAATTAGATGGAGTGTCAGCCATCACCAGAGGCTGCTTTGGATTTGCAGGCATGTAAATGTACGGTAAAAGTGAACGATCAAAGGTGAAGCTGCACTGATACGTGCAGACTTCAAAACCATCATAATCACTCATAACATTCAGAGGATGATGAAAGAGTAGATGAGGTCAGTCTAGTTAAGGAACATAAGTATTAGGCCTGGGAGGTTTATTTATTATGAAGAAAAAAAATCCCTCGTCAAGAAATTATTATTTTTAACAAAACCACATGTGCCACAATTATTGGCACCCCTGCATTTATATATAATATAAAGTTACCTTTTGTAATATTTGGTCGCATATCCTTTGCATGCCATGACTGAGTCCCAACAACATCAAAAGACTCTTGATATCTTATTTTCTGGTACTCTTACAAGCGATTCTATAACCTCTCTGCATTTGAATGGATCTCTATGGGAATTGGGGGGTGGGACTAGATTTAGCTGTAAATTATGCTGGAACAGTATGGAATACATGGTTGGTAAAATGGCTGTAAGTCATCAAGGGTCTGAGGTATTAAACGAGCCTCAAACTATCACTCTGCTGCCAGATACAGTAGATATGTATGGATCGCTTTAAGGGTTGTTTCTCCTGACAAATCATCTCATTGAACTCTATGGAAAAATAAGTCACGAGAAGAAACCCTACAAGATATCCATCCATATCTACTATATTTCTAGCAGCAGAGTGATGGTTTAAGGCTTATTTGATACGTCAGACCCTTGATGACCTAGAGCCATTTAGCCAACCATGTGTTCCATACTGTTCCAGTGTAATTTACAGCTAAATCTAGCCCCACCCCCCAATTCCCATAGAGATCCATTCAAATGCAGAGAGGTTATAGTATCGCTTGTAAGAGTACCAGAAAATAAGACATCAAGAGTCTTTTGATGTTGTTGGGTCACAGACATCAGGAAGTCATGGCATGCAAAGGATATGCGACCAAATATTAAAAATGATTACTTCATTCTATATAAATGCAGGGGTGCCAATAATTGTGGCACGCAGACCATGCTGATGTAAACGGTTTTGAATGGTCTGACGTGACACTTGGGTGCCTCTCACCTCCCTTAAATGTGCCTGGAGTTGAGTGGCATTCATCATCCGGTTCCGCAGGGCACTGTTCACAATGAAGCGGTCATCAGTGTGGGATGTGGCCAAAGGACGTCCACTTCTATGCCTTTCTGTGACTCTTCCAGTCTCTCTGTATCTCTGTTGCAACCTGCTGATGACACTGTGACACTCTAAGCTCAGTGGCCACTTCCCTCTGAGAACATCCTGTTTGAAGCCTCGCAATGGCGAGGTACTGTTGATCAATTGTTAGGTGTCGTCTTGGTCTCATGATGTCAAAATGTGAACAGCATGATGAAGAGGACTGTTTAAATACCAATTCTAATTGAACCAGGAAATTTATTGGTCGATTCATGGATCAAACACCTGTTGTGAATTTTGCCGTTCAGCTCCTTGTTAGAGAACAGCAAGTTGTGCAAAAAGTACTGAAACATTGAATAGTTGGACATGTGCATTCAAAAGTTTAGAGAAGGTCAAATTAATTTCACCTGTAAAGGTTATAGTGCATTTTAGGTTCATCCTGAAATTTCACCCGAAAGCCGAATATCCCTAACTTTTTGTGAGTAGTGTATATACAGTTGCAGCCACTATTATTGGCACCCCTGGTAAAGACGAGTAAAAAGGGTTATACAAAATATACCGTATGGTGAATTACCTTAATCTCACACTGAAAAAATTAGAAAAATCCAACCTTTAATTGACGTTAATTTATTATGAGAAAAAAAAAAATCCCTCATCAAGAAATAATTATTTTTAACAAAACCACGTTGGCCACAATTATTGGCACCCCTGCATTTATATATAGAATAAAGTAATAGTTTTTAATATTTGGTCGCATATCCTTTGCATGCCATGACTTCCTGATGTCTGTGACTCAACGATATCAAAAGACTCTTGATATATTATTTTCTGGTACTCTTACAAGCGATACTATAACCTCTCTGCATTTGAATGGATCTCTAAGGGAATTGGGGGGTGGGTCTAGATTTAGCTGTAAATTACACTGGAACAGTATGGAACACATGGTTGGCTAAATGGCTGTAAGTCATCAAGGGTCTGACGTATCAAACAAGCTTTAAACCATCACTCTGCTGCCAGATATGCAGTAGATATGGATGAATAACTTGAAGGGTTTCTTCTCCTGACTTATTTTTCCATAGAGTTCAATAGGAAAATTTGTCAGGAGAAACAACCCTTAAAGTGATCCATCCATATCTACTGCATATCTGGCAGCAGAGTGATTGTTTAAGGCTTGTTTGATACCTCAGACCCTTGTTGACTTACAGCCATTTTACCAACCATGTATTCCATACTGTTCCAGAATAATTTACAGCTAAATCTAGACCCACCCCCCAATTCCCTTAGAGATCCATTCAAATGCAGAGAGGTTATAGTATCGCTTGTAAGAGTACCAGAAAATAATATATCAAGAGTCTTTTGATATCGTTGAGTCACAGACATCAGGAAGTCATGGCATGCAAAGGATATGCGACCAAATATTAAAAACTATTACTTTATTCTATATATAAATGCAGGGGTGCCAATAATTGTGGCCAACGTGGTTTTGTTAAAAATAATTATTTCTTGATGAGGGATTTTTTTTTTTCTAATAATACATTTACTTCAATTAAAGGTTGGATTTTTCTCATTTTTTCAGTGTGAGATTAAGCTAATTCCCCAAACGGTGAATTTTTAATAACCCTTTTTACTCATCTTTACCAGGGGTGCCAATAATAGTGGAGGGCACTGTATTTCATGGTTAAATAAAGGTTACATAAAAAAGAGTACAATTACAGATACAACAGAACTACGATTGTAGCAGGGTAATCACACTTTCAGATAGAAAATTATGGTAATTTTCACATCATTTCATTTAGTTTTAGAGGCAGATTCTGATTTCAGTTTTAAGCGCTTACACCAGATTTGCGCTTTTACTCAATGCAGTGAAGCATTTCCTGATCAATACACACGTCCTGCCAGCCTCTGCTGACACCAATCAGGCCTTCTAATGGTGCCTACTAATGTCTGAGGTACAGGAAAATATAAAGCCAGAGCGATGTGTCTCACCGCCCTGCTTTACCGCCTGCGTGGGCGCAAGTGCTTTTAGAGCTCTGCTTCACTGCCTGCGCTTTTACAGTCACTGTGTTTATAGATATCATTTCCATTCAAGGTGTGACCAGAAGGATGGGGCTGTCAGGAGGCATATCCTCCACCATCTGGTATTCAATCCCGACAGTGCTGGCCTGGTACCCGCTGATGCGTGATTGGTTGTAGCATCTTATTACCGCCTCCCTCTTTTACCATATCCCCCGGCCATATGGAGCCGTGACGTTTTACAGCATCAGTCATGCCACAGTTCAGCCTTAATTAACTGTGCCTATTAAATCCTCAAGGTGTATTTGTTAACACTCTGCACCTGTTAGTTAAAGCTTAGTATTCATTTGTGATTCAGTGCATGTGACCCTGTATTTCCTCAAGGCACTCAAAATTTCACTATCACTATATATTTTTTTTTAATGAGAGAAAATATCCAGGACCACAATCCTAGTCCCAGACAGGTTTTCCAGGGATGTCTGTCTTTAAATCCCCGCTCCTCATTATCCACAGCAGATTTATTCCTGACTTGGCAGCTGATTCTTGCCCTGCGGTCAAAACAGTTCTCCGGGACTGGGATAGAGTTGCCCCGGTATAAAAGTATGGGGTAAAACTGATAGGTTTCTGTTGTATTTCTGATGTTCAGTTATGGTGGAAAGCACTCAGATGAAATACTCATCGAGCAAAGTGGGAAAGAGAGACGCGTGGGTGATGTATTCAATCAAATCTGCTGTGGGGGGGAAAAGAGGAAGCCACCATCTAGACTCCGAGATTAAAATCAATGCTTTCCCCAGTCAGTCCCTGTTAGTCTCAGACCCTGCGGTGATTCTGGTTAACAGTGTTTCTGTTCCTCGCTTATAATCTGAATTAAGTGTACAGGGAATATGGACTGTACCAAGTGTACAGGGAATATGGACTGTACCACTGGACTCCTGTGATTAGTGACCATTTGTAAAATAGTTTTACTTTCAGACAGTAGCCAGACTCTTGATGCCACTGATAGAGTTGGATTCTGTTCTTTCATACAAACGTTTTAGCCTGCAGGTGTCTCCTCTATGTCCTGTGGCCTGAGTCTCTGCTTAGATAAACACTTCACAATCTCCATCTCCATCCTGAATCTCTATTCCCCAGAATACTTTCTTTAACCTTGTATCCTACACTCGACATCTGATTAACTGGAAAAACGGCTGTATTTTTTTTTTACAGGCGTAAGAAAACATTATTATGCAGTGCAACACATAAACAGAAGAGCATCTGTCCTGGAAGATTTCAATCTTACAAGCATATATTCATGGAAGCAGAGCACATAGAAATGGATGCAGTGAGAGAATTTTTTAAAACTAAAATCCATATCCATACATTATAGACATGATTATTAATGATTATTGCATGTGATTTTCAGTCAAATGTATCAGCCACATAGCAGTGCAGTCAACACATTCAACACACCCATGTGAAATATATAGGTATAATTTCAGTTTCAGTATATTTTTTCTTTCAATCGCCGTTCTTAGGAAATAAAGTTATGTTTCTTGATTGCGAGCTTACAAATGTTGGCCAAAAATGTGGCTGCTGTTAACTGAACCTTTGAAACATGAATTTGCCATTTCACTCACATAATAAAATCTCATGGCAACATAAAGCTGCCCAGTGTTGAAGAAAGTCCCTTTAGTAAAAACATCCTTGCCAGATTGTCATTTCTGTCTGCCTCGTTTAGCATGTGTGAGAGGTTTTAAGAGTGTACGCTTCCTTGGTTCATTTTAAGATTGCCATAAAATTCAAGCAGACATAATTTCAGACATAATAACCCTTCTTATAGCTTCTTTGATGCAGAACAAGCACTTGTTATTTAATGTATTTTATGATCTTGTGTATCAATACATTTTCCCTGAGGCTGTAAGATGGTGGGTAAGCAATGAAACAATGTAATCCAAAGTGAGACACAGGACAAAAAACTTCAACTAGACAAAATAATACATCACAAAACACAATTCCTCATACAAAAAACAATGACTATTCTGAATTACATGAATCAGATAATCAACCCAACCCATTAGATAGCCAATCATTCCTGGACAATATCGACCTCCCCAAACTATCTGATGAACAGGCAAATAAACTATATTAAAGGGCAGCAAAGCACTAAAACCACTTATTTTAGATGAGAACTGATACGCTTGATTTTTTTCTAAGTGTTACTGATTGATCCTGGTCCAAATCTTGACATTTTACTGCAGTCAGCGCAAAACAGCATAAACTCAAAAGATCTGGCTCAAAAGTGTCTCTAGTGGTAAAACATTAGGTACTTCACGTCCAGTCTGTCATTGGCCAGAAACTTCATCCAGCAGACATATTCTTCCCGGTGACGAAATTGAAACCTGTACAGCTACGCCCTGAAGTTTTGGCGCGAGGGCGGGCTACGCCCCAGCTTTAAAAGTGAATCTCAGCGGTTGATCTCACCATTTTCTATGTGGTTCGGTAGTTGATCTGCGTGGACGGAGAGGAGATAGGAGAGTTCTACCACCTGGTTGAAGACTTGTGCTAATTAGCAATCCAGGTGATTGGAACAAAATCTTGGGGAGGACTTTTACTTTCTGAACCTGGATTTTACACCTCTACCTCAAAGGCAGACAAATAACATGTGGTGCCTATTCAGTCAAATGAATAGTTACAGAGTAGAGTTGTTGTAATGTCCAGTAATATTGAGACACCCCGGAACCTTTGTTAGGTTATACTACTCCGATAGGTAAGAAAGAATATAGATGTCGGTCTCCGAGAGCAGCTAGTTCTCCAACAAACGCAGGAGCTTACTTGCAAAAAACGTTTTAAACTTTTTTAATTTTGTAAATGCTTTTCCCCTTTTCCTCACCAATTTGGAATACCCAATCATATTCATCAGTGTTTATTGCGGCAGCCTTGACAACCAACTGGGAAGAGGGCAGGCAAGCATACACTCTCCTCCTAAGGTCATCCGCAGCTTCTTATCACACGTGAATTAGAGGAAGACACTTCGTGTGCACCTCAGCACCTCAGCACCTCAGCACATGGATTTGTGCACCTCAGCACATGGATTTGTGGAGGACTGATTAGTCAGTGGGGGACTGATTAGTCAGTGGGGGACTGATTGGGCTTGTAAGGGACTGATTGGTCAGTGGGGGTTTGCAAGTGGGGTTGGGGAAACATTGTAACTTCGGCCTGCTGAAACCCTCCCTTCCCTAGCCGAGGCTTCAGCCAATTATGCTTCTGGCCACAGTCGGCACTGGCAGAGCCCAGATTCGCTAACAGTCCTCTGGGCTCGTCCAAGCACTAGAACAGTGCATTATCAGCATGCGACACCCAGCAGCCCATGTCAAGTATTTTATTAACCCTTTAATGTCCACTCAACCGTTTGGTGGAGCACTCTTTTGTGTCTTGATATCTTGTTGAAAAATATGTTGGACTTAACTCCACCTGATTGAGCCATCTCTACCACGTACACCGATAGAGATGGCTCAATCAGGTGGAGTTTTCAACAAAATATCAAGACTCAAAATGTGCTATACCAAACGGTTGAGTGGCCATTAAAGGGTTAAAATGCAGTAAAATCATGGTTCAACCAAAAAAAAAAAGTCTCAGTATCATTATCAAATGTTAACATTTTGAATACATTTTTGTCTTCATTGCAGCAATATCTTGGGGTGATATTAAAGGTTGTACTTGCCAGGTATCTGCAAGCTGCCTTTTAGCAATGCTTCTAGGCTAGCCATTCATGCCAGCGACATTGAAATTGAGGTGTCAATCAGCAGACCATCTGTGCAATCCCCCCTGTGCCGCCATGTTTGTTCTTTGTGTGTCTGCCATGCATTCTCGGTTGAATATGGGAGCTTGCACATGGACCTGCATACCACCTACTTTTGATAACCATAAACCATGGCAGGAAGTTCCAGACATCCAGGTAAGCCTATCACTCATCACTCATGACCGAGGATCCAACTCTCCCATGGTGAGCTGTGAATGGAGCAAGGTCTCTTTATGACCTTCTCTCTACTAGGCACAGACCAGCTTTCCTTTGCCTGGTTTCACACTCAGCATCCTGAACAAAAAGCTTCTTTCTCCTTTAACTGCCTAGCCAATGCCGACTGTGGCCAGCAACCCAGCAGGTCACCGGATAATTGGTCATAGCATCACCTTGGGAGGGTGGGTTGATCCCAACTGGTTGTTCAGGCACCCGGATTTTAAAAAACATAATGGTGACATTGCATGCTATGCTGTCCTGGTTGTACATTACTAACAGTTGCATAAAATCAAGCATACAGCCAAACTCCTTAGACAAACATGTTCAGTAGAATGGGTCGTACTAAAGAGCTCAGTGACTTTCAACGTGGCACTGTCATAGGATGCCACATTTCCAACAAATCAGTCAAATTTCTGCCCTGCTAGACCTTCCCCGGTCAACTGTAAGTTCCGTTATTGTGAAGTGGAAACGTCTAGGAGCAACAACAGCTCAACCGCAAAGTGGTAGGCCACACAAGCTCACAAAACGGGACTGCCGAGCGCTGAAGCGTGTTGCGTGTTACACTAACTACTGAGTTCCAAAGTGCTTCTGGAAGCAACATCAGCACAAGAACTGTTCGTCGGGAGCTTCATGAACTGGGTTTCTAAGGCCCGAGCAGCTGCACACAAGCCTCACATCACCAAGCATAATGCCAAGCGTCGGCTGGAGTGCTGTAAAGCACGCCGCCACTGGACTTTGGACCAGTGGAAACGCGTTCTCTGGAGTGATTAATCACACTTCACCATCTGGCAGGCTGATGGACAAATATGGGTTTGGCGGATGCCAGGAGAATGCTACCTGCCTGACTGCATAGTGCCACACTGTTAGGTTAAGAACTTCACCGGCCTGCACAGAGCCCGGACCGCAACCCCATCTAACACTTTGGTATCAATTTGAAAGCCGACTGCAAGCCAGGCCTAATCGCCCAGCACCAGAGTCCGACCTTACTAATGCTCTTCTGACTGAATGGAAGCAAATCCATGCAGAAAACATCTAGTGGAAAGCCCTCCCAGGAGAGTGGAGGCTGTTGTAGCAGCAGGGGGGGGGGGGGGGGGGGGAGGGCAATTCCATATTAATTGATTTTGGAATTAAATGTTAGATGAGAAGGTGTCCACGTACTTTTCCCCAAGTAGTGTGTGTGTCTGTATGCTGTATATCTGAGGAGCCAAATGACCCCAGTGCGCTTAATGCATTGACTATCCACTTGTCTGCCGTCAGTGAGTGGATGGCCAAGAATTTCCTGAGGATAAGACTGAGATACTTTTAGTTGGCCCCAAATCAAAAAGAGATAAACGTTTTACTAGACTGGGCAGTCTGGCACTGCAGATAAAATCAGTAGTTAGAAATCTGGGAGTCATTTTAGATTCAGACCTACATTTTAAACCTTACATGGGCATAGTAACCAAGACTGCTTTCTTTCATTTAAGAAATATAGCTAAAGTGACACCCTTTTTAACACAACAAAGTGGAGAAAAGCTCATACATGCTTTTATATGAAGCCGCACGGACTGTTGTAATGCTCTTTTTACTGGTCTGCCTAAGAACACAATTGAGAAACTACAAATTATTCAGAATGCTGCAGCCAGAATTTTAACTAAAACCGAGAGAGAGCATATTACTCCTGTCTTGTTTGCATTACATTGGCTGCACGTGTCTTTTAGAATTGATTTTAAGGTCTTAATTGTTTATAAAGCGCTTAATGGCTTAGCACCTACTTACATTTCTGATCGCCTATCCTTGTATGTCCCAACTCGAGCTCTTAGATCCTCCACTGCTAGTCTCCTCAGGGTACAAGGAGTAATGGAGAAACTGACTTCTGTTTTTGTGCTTCACAGCTACGGAACACTCTTCCAAAAATTTTAGAGAAGTCTGCTCAGTAGACATCTTCAAAAGCAGCTTAAAACATACCTGTTTACTCTGGCTTTTAATTGAAAGTTTAATCCGATGTCCGGTTCTTGCCATTTTTATTTATTTATGTAGTTATTTATTCATTTTATTTTTAGTTTTTTATTTTCCAATTGTGTTGCGTTATATATTTGTTACATATCTATTGCTTTATTTATTCAATTTTTTAAAGTATGTAGTTTTATTATTTTTATTGTTTTATTTAACACAGAATTTTTTACTATGTGCTTTATCTGAGTGTGTTGTAGGTTCTATCACGGTAATAAGCTCCTCACAAGTCCATCCTGTCTGTGGCCAAACCTGAGGAGGATTATTTATGCCAATGTAGTCGATGTCTCTTGGCTAGTTAGCTAGCAAGGAGTGAGGTGCACTAAGGCCTTGTAGTAGGTTACCATGACAACACTCACTTGCAATACAACCCTCAGGTTCTAAATAACAATGGTACTCTTAGCTAAAGGTGATTTTACCTTTAGCTGATTTTACCTTTTTAGCATACTCCCAATGAGAGAATTTCTCCAAAACTCACTCTGAAATGGTAAATTCTGATGACTTCTGAGAATAGAAAATTACTTTATTCACTCAGGCCTTACATTTCAGCATAAAGCCAAATGTATCCCAAAGCTATACATTTAACCCATGATTTATCAACATGAAAACATTAGGCTACTTTACAGAATAATCAGAGTAAACCAAGGAACATTTTTTTAATTATTTAAATTTAACCTTTATTTTACCAGGTAGGTCAATTAAGATTAAAATCTTATTTACAATGCAAGAGTGAAAGGAATGAGGCAGGGGGAGGGGGGAGGGGGGGAGTGAGACAAAAGAAAGTGAGACAGTAAGACAAAAATATTAAATATTACGCCACATATTAAAATTATACTTTTGGGGGTGCCGCGGTGGCACAGCGGTAAAAGCATCGAATTTCAGTAAATGCAGTTACACGCCGAGGGCCCGGGTTCGTGCCCAGGTCCTCCCTGATCTGAGTATGGTCGGTGCTCTGAGGGAGTGCAGTGCTGGAATCATGGTCAGGGGCATGAGGAGTCACGCCTTGAAGAAGACAATGGCGACCTCCTTCCTACCGCCGGCCGACATGGTCGTATAGCGGTGAATTCTCAGCAGTACACAGATTGAATCGTACTAGGGTACAATTGACTGCCAAATTGGGAGAAAACAGTGAAAAATCTGAAACAATTTATTTATTTAAGTATACTTTCAAATTCATTGCATAAAGAGTGGCACTTGTTGGGGAATGTTCAACGATTGCCACCAGCACATGACACATGTAGATAGGGCACCTTAATGTTATTTTAAGTATAGCCAAATTCCAATACAAAGACTACAACCATTTGCTTCCTAAGTGTCTATTTTTGCCTGACCCTCTTGCGCTGCTGAGGATTGTAGACACACATGTGGATCAGATGCAGCTATCTTACTCCAATCACTGTTGAGGATATTTACATTTAATCATACGATTGGATCAGACAGGGCTCACATTCCTTGTCTTCCTCACAGACAAGAGGCACGCTTTGCTGATTGGCCTGGGGCTCAGGTTATTGAGCCAACCACGCAGTACATTCTCAGATGCTAAATTAGACGCAAACACAACAAGACATAAAACAGAATCATGAAGCTGGATTTTACTTTACTTCATCATTAGCTAGCTACCGTTTTGTCTTTTCAAAACTTTTCACGTGACCTGTGTGAAGCCAGCTGCAGTGTGTGGAAGTGAAGTGTGTGGGGCTAATGATCAATACATAGCTAGATGCAAGAAAAAATCAGAAATGCCGCGTTGAAGCAGTGCTCACACCAAAGAATAACACAAATTTGATAAAGACATTAAATGGGGTGGCCAGATGTCCATCCTTGGGCCAGACAGTCCGGTTTTTAATCCAGCCGTCCTCCATCCCGTGCAGCCTCTTGTCAGAAGCATATTGGACCGGTTTTTGTGAAAGTAAATTGTGTGTAATGTTAACAGCAGCGTGTTATATTGCTAAATCTTATCGGCTCAGAATCAAATCAAATTAATTTGCGCGCTTGATTGGTATTTTAAAAAAAGCTGGTAGACAGTTTATTGGCTATGTTGTTAGTCTCCTATACTTTATCAGCTGACTGATAACTTTTATGTGACTGAACGGCCCCTTTTATGTGAATCAATGCCTTTCATTTGACAGAATCTCAACAAGGGGGATGGCTTTGCCAATTTCGGTTAATAAGGGGAACAGCACTCCCCCACGTTCAAGGACAATTCGAGCCCTGGTTACATAGCTGCGGATTGTACGATATTACCACAACTCCATTGATGCCCCTATACTAGTCATTGTAAAGCTAGCAGTCTAGCTTCTATAATGTGTTTCTCATTAACTGTTAAAAATGGCATGTCTAAAATAATATAAGCAATGAGCCCTTAATGTGTGACCAATTATGCATGAATAAGATGGTACCTGAACTGAGCTCTTTATTACTGTGAATAAATGAGTGGTTACTGAGTCATTAATAAGGTCTTAATTAGCCCTTAATTTGTGAATCCTAAAGTCTTTTACCTCTCACACACTCTCATTCTCTTTCTCACACTCTCTTTTCAAACGCAGGCTCACACGCACGTACACAAACACTATATTAGGCTTAAATTATTTATAAATCAACAAATAGGTGTGAAATTCCACTCATGTGGGTGGGGGGCCTGTCTACTGAAATCAGAATCACCATGGAGGGGGATATATATCATGCATCTCACCTAATGTTTCCCTGTTTCTGAAACCGGCTATATTGAAAGGACAGGAGGGGGGAGATTTCACAGACTGGAAGCTTCTGTCAACATTACGGCTTACGCACACACGCACACGCACACACACATAAACCACACCCCCTAGGAGACAAGGCCAGATGGATAGCTGAGCGATTGCCAAACCACGTATTAAACTGAAGCGTGATTAATCTCTCACAGCATGCAGTCATTGCTGCGATTTTTAAATGAACCATCATGTTTAAACCATTGGATATCTCTCCTTATTAACAGCAAAAAAAATTTTTTTTCCCCCATCTTGGTCAGATGAGGTTTTCTGGATTGTTTTGTGTGAGGAGCATGTCAATGTAAAATTCCATCCTTTGTGGAACGTGTATAGTATCAGTGTTTATATTAAATTCACTTTCTGTTTCCCCGAGAAAAAATGGGACTAACCGGAAGTAGCATATACAGTGAGCTCTTCAACTTCATCAATTTCAACTCCTTTATTATCAATGATGCAAAGGCAGGCATTAAACCCAAACAGGTCATGCTGTACATTGACAAAAATAGAAATCCTGCTGAAAACTAGCAGTGCTACAGGAATGGATATCTTTAAAAAGGTGGACATTGACTTGACAAAAATGCAAAGCACAATCAACTCTGGAAAACCAATCACGTCAGAATAATATTTTGATCGATGACATCCCCGACTCCAAATCGGAATCAAGTCAAGAAACTGTTCACTGAGCATCTCAAGCTGGACTCCAAGCTCACTGAGCATCTCAAGCTGGACTCCAAGCTCACTGACCATCTCAAGCTGGACTCCAAGCTCACTGACCATCTCAAGCTGGACTCCAAGCTCACTGACCATCTCAAGCTGGACTCCAAGCTCACTGAGCATCTCAAGCTGGACTCCAAGCTCACTGACCATCTCAAGCTGGACTCCAAGCTCACTGACCATCTCAAGCTGGACTCCAAGCTCACTGACCATCTCAAGCTGGACTCCAAGCTCACTGACCATCTCAAGCTGGACTCCAAGCTCACTGACCATCTCAAGCTGGACTCCAAGCTCACTGACCATCTCAAGCTGGACTCCAAGCTCACTGACCATCTCAAGCTGGACTCCAAGCTCACTGACCATCTCAAGCTGGACTCCAAGCTCATTGAGGTGGAGAGGGCTCGCAGAACTGGGTCATTTGAGGCAGAGGGTCGGCCCAGATCTGTGATGGTAAAACCTCTCAGATTCAAAGACAAACGGAGGATTCTCAGAAGAGCCATGGCCCTTATTGGCACAACTCTCTTTATAAATGAGGATTTCTCAGGGAAAATCTTTCCTTCCCAAGCTGAATGGAAACACTGCTTACCTGAAGTATGACCGGCGGATTGTGCCTCCTTCTAGAACACGCTCCCCACCTTTCACTGGCCAATTCATTATCATGTCCCCCGATTTATTTTATCACCATTTAACTTTTATCTGTCTTCATGAACGAAAAAATGCAATGCCTAAAATGCACAACAGCTGAGATCTTCACCGGTCTTTTTTTTGTGGGCTTTGCCATGACA
The DNA here is from genome assembly GCA_029718625.1 of Synaphobranchus kaupii. Lineage (NCBI taxonomy): Eukaryota > Metazoa > Chordata > Actinopteri > Anguilliformes > Synaphobranchidae > Synaphobranchus > Synaphobranchus kaupii. The sequence continues at coordinate 13,785,448 of CM056376.1, forward strand.
TCGTGCATGAAAATGCACTCCTATTGCTAAGTCTAAGTGTTTGGTCTCATTGGACGTGTGAGACATTTATATCTGTGTTTCCTTTGCACTCGCTTCAGGATTCTCAATTTCTCTCTGAAAAGAAAATGCTTATTCTTAACTTATTCTTCAATCCTTTTGATATCAATGATACCAATGTCACTAAATATAAATAATTTATTGATCTAAATGCAAACTTCCAAACTTTTAATGGTGCAGAATCAATCACATGTGACTATTATACCAGCAAACAGCTTAATAACTTTTACAATAATGTATGCACTCCTGATTCCAGCATATTCTCATCTTTTCACCTCAATACTCAAAGCTCATCTTGCTCATTATTTGTCATCTGTCAGCCACACATTTCCCATAATAATCTTGTCAGAAACTCATCAAGTCTATGATTGGTCCTATCATAATGCCATTCACCACTACACATTTATAATCGCACTCAAACATCTCACTTTTTGAACATGTTATGCTACAGTTACCTATATCCTCTGATCTATAAAACCACAAGGTTTCCTCTGTTACTCTGATTGACAATATCTTTAAAAATAATAATATAGTAATATAATAATAATGTAGTAATAACAGTAATATAACCAATATTGGTCTTCTATATACTGACATTTCAGAACACTTCCCCATATTTCAATTCTCAGTATCAATTGGTAAAAAAACAGAAGGAAATAGTCAACAATATTAAATGTAGATTATTATTATTATTCAACAACAGACATACTGAGTCCTTCAAAATGCTGATTGATGAAGCCTCATGGGAAAATGTCTATCATTGTTCTGATGTGGGGACTGCTTAACAGACTTTTATTACATTATTCAACTCAAATTTTTAACAATAGTCAGACTATGCAAGAGAGCAGGAGATGGGCTATGTAAACCATGGTTTACATCTGGGGGGGGTATACTATGAAGGAAGCTTAACACAGCCAGGGTTTCTTTGCGGTAGCTGGCTTCAGAAAGCCTAACCACTGCAATCTGGCTCAGAAAATCTTTTGCGGAACTCACTAATCTCGCCCTGCAACGAGATTCCCTCGGTATCCGCATATATCTCTACGGGATCCTGTGGAATGGAGACGCCTTTTTCCAAAGCCAAGGAGTTGATTGAAACATATAAAAGCACCACCCTTTTACAAATCTGTTATCCTGAACATAACCTGCCCCGAAGCAGGTTAGCCGTGCAGAGTAAGTTGCCGTGGCAATATACCCCAATTAAAAGTGAGTCGGATTCGTGATACACAAAACCCAGGGTTGAAGCTTAATTTAGCTCGCTATCCCCTTAATCTCGCTTCGTAGTACACCCCTCTGGTCTCCAAAAATCCTCAATTAAAAAAAACATCCTTTAAAGGGAATTTCTCTCAAAGCCCACCACTGTTAATGCTGTGAACTCATCTAATTCGTACATATAAAACAAATAATAATAAAAACAATTTTAAAAAATTAAAAAAAACAATTCAATGATGGCAGTAGGACTCAAAATGATCGCCATTCAATAGCATGTGAATTTAACCATTTTTTTGTGAATGTGGGTTCCTCTCTGTCAAAGAAAATCAATACAATTGATAGTAATCCCTTAGATTACATTAAGGGATATTATCCTTCTGACACATTTTGATACACCAAAGGCCACATGTATAAACAGTGCTGAGAAAAGAAATGCCCTCAGAATGCTGCGTAAGCGAGTTTCCACGCAGAAATACAGATGTATAAAATAAGAGAAGAAGAGAGTTTCAAACTGAAACTTAAGCAAAGCCTGATTAACAAAGCCACCCAATAGTTATCAAATTTAATAGAATTTTGATTACACACACGGACATGCATGCACATGTTTACTTCCCTTTCTCCCTCGCACACACAGGCACACTCATTGTAAATATCAGTGTGTCTTTCTGTTTAAATACTGTCTTTCTGTTTAAATACTGTATTGTTTCTTTCCTGCTATTATTACTATCACTGTTACTGTTGCTGTTATCTTGTTGATTTGTTTGTTTTAGGGTGAGGTTCACACATAAGCCTTTTTGGATTTCTACCCTCACCTGCACATTTATTATCATTATTATTATTGTTGTTGTTTTTGTTGTCTATTAACACTGTCATTTTGAATTATGGATCTTAACACAATTGTCTGTGTGTCTTGTTTTTAATGTGTGCAAATAAATAAACTAAACTAAAGTGATGCCCAAAAACATATAACAGGTCAACCAGCTCTACATTTGTGCCTTTGATGTTGATTGATTTGCAGTCTGCCATTTTCTTCTGGAAGTCCACTATGATTTCCTGTTTTCTTTGTGTTGAGCTCTAGGTTGCCTTCACACCAGGATGTGAGATGCTGCACTTCATGTCTAGATGCTGATTTGACATTGTTGGTGATGAGTCCATTTTAGGATGTGGTTGCTCTGGTGCTTGGCTGTACAGTCATGGATGAGTGATGACTACAGTAGTGGACTCAGGACATACCCTTTAGGAGACCCTGTTTTCAGAAGAAGAGTGATTATGTGTCCTTACCACCCAGTGGCCTTCCAGTAAGTCCAGGGTCCATTTGCAGATGGGGAGGTTCAGTCCAAGGTCCATAGGTTTTACAGACAGGTTTGATGGGATAATGGTATTGAACCCAGAGCTGTAGTCCACAGAGAGTAGCCATGCATATGTGTTGCATTTGTCCAGGTTTTATAGAACATTGTGGAGACCCAGTGAGCTGGAATCATCCACAGAGCGCTTTTTTTCAGAACGTATTTCAGTGTTATGAAAAAAAACCTCCTTTCCTGAAGTTTTCATATCTCAGGTTTTACTGAATATATCTGAAACATCATGCAAGCCAATCGGAGAATGGCCACTAGTTACATAAAAAGCTGTGCGGAGACGATAGTGTGTGCACACATGCCTCTGGGTTAGCATTGTATCGTTGTATTGTAGCATAGGAATCAAGCCTGCAACTCCAAGGCCGCAGGCTCGATTCCCAGCAGGGGCACTGCTGTCGTACCCTTGAGCTAGATCTCAAAAATGTAAATGTAAAATGTATATGCGCGACAGAGAATACTCTCCCCCTTCCCTTGGGTACCCAAAGAAGGTCAAGGCTGACACACAGATCCAGCTCTTACACATTTCCACTTCCTCTTGTCCTGTTACATCTCCACCTCCTCTAAACTTATTCAAACAAAGGGCAGGTAGGGAGAGAGGGAGGGAGAAAGACAGAGAGAGAGAGAGAGAGAGAGAGAGAGAGAGAGAGAGAATTCTGAGAGTGGTGTCAGTGAGAGAAATGTTATTTGAATGCCATTAAGTCACAGAGATGTCACAGATTAAATTGCAGGTTGAACAAATGTCTGTGCTGCAGTGTCAAGGGAAAAGGTTTAGCAGTGTAGTTCCTACCCTTTGCCCCTCAGAGTTGACCAGAAGGTGACTATTTGCAAATTCCAAAAAAGTTGGGACAGTATGTAAAATGCACATAAAAGCAGAAAGCAGTGATTTGTAAATTCTCTTTTACATATATTTAATTGAAAACAGTACAAAGAAAAGATATTTAATGTTTTACCTGATCAACTTTATAGATTTTTGTAAATGTACGCTAATTCAGATTTTGATGCCTGCAACACGTTCCAAAAAAGTTGGGACAGGGGCAAAAAAAAGACTGGGAAGTTCAAAAGACACCTGGTTGGAACATTCTACAGGTAAACAAGTGATGCTATCATGACTGGGTATTAAAGGATATCAAAATACTCTTGATATCTTATTTTCAGGCACTCTTACAAGCAATACTATAACCTCTCTCTCACTGCATTTGAATGAATCTCTATGGGAATTGGGGGGTGGTACTAGATTAAGCTGTAAATTACAAAGGAATAGTATGAAACCCATGGTTGGCTAAATGGCTGTAAGTCATCAAGGGTCTGAGGTATCAAACGAGCCTCAAACCATCACTCTGCTGCCAGATATGCAGTAGATCATATGGATGGATAACTTGAAGGGTTTCTTCTCCTGACTTATTTTCCTGTTGAACTCTATGGAAAAATAAGTCAGGAGAAACAACCCTTCAAGTGATCCATCCATATCTACTACATATCAGGCAGCAGTGATGGTTTGAGGCTTGTTTGATACCGCAGACCCTTGATTACTTACAGCCATTTAGCCCACCATGGGTTCCATACAATTCCCGTGTAATTTACAGTTTAATCTAGTCCCACTTTTTTGGAATTGGGATTTTATGTTATTTTACTCACATGGGGTATTTCAAGGTAAACATCCACTAAAAGCATTTTTTTAGATTAAAAAAATGATTACTTTTGCTGTGATCAAAAGCATCATTAGTAAGAATCTCTGCAGTCTCTGATTCTTCCACATTAAATTCGTAAGATCACACATACCTCAGAAAACCCCACATTTCTGCATTCTGTTTATGTCTGTGCCAGCGTCTGTTTTCACACATTTCAAAACTCTTTGCAGGTTAACTAGACCAAACAGCTTGAGCTATTTCTCTTATGACTCATTATTGTGCGAAAATGCCTGCCCTGAAATAGAGAAGCATTAATCAAATTAATATTACCATGAAAGAAATAAGCGCCCATCCAAAGGAAAGCTTTTGGGTGGAGGAGGATAAAGATCATGTAATATGACTATAATCAATAATAATCACCTGACATAATAGAAACTATGGAAGGAAATGAGCAGTAGTATAGTGTTTCAGGTCAAAGGTCATGTAAATGGAGGGAAGGAGGAGTATAAAGAATGGAGAGATTACTTTCCTTGGGGGTGATGCCAGAGTAAATGATATAGCCCCAATATAACCTTAATTTAAAATGGAGACAAGATACATGTACTAGATAAAAACCCAATATAATGCTGATATGATACTGCGGTTTGCTTGATATTTGAGTGAAGAGGTGCCGGAATTGTTTCTCACAGATTATTTAATATTTCAGTATGATTTATGCGTGAAAGGATTATGTTTAATCGACTTGCTCCTTATCTGTGAAAAAGCACAGATGTGAAACTTATTTGAGAAATATATTTTACAAAAGAAAGCAATTATATTTAGCCACGGTAAAAAATTTTCAAGACAACTGGAAGCTTGAAAATGAACACTAAAATTACATACTAAATCAAAATGGAGGATATCCATAAGACTCAATATCACACTTGTACATTCTAAAGTGGGCCTAGCACCAACCTTAGCCCTGGGCTAGCACCAACCTTAGCCCTGGGCTAGCACCAGCCTTAGCCCTGGGCTAGCACCAACCTTAGCCCTGGGCTAGCACCAACCTTAGCCCTGGGCTAGCACCAACCTTAGCCCTGGGCTAGCACCAACCTTAGCCCTGGGCTAGCACCAACCTTAGCCCTGGGCTAGCACCAACCTTAGCCCTGGGCTAGCACCAACCTTAGCCCTGGGCTAGCACCAACCTTAGCCCTGGGCTAGCACCAACCTTAGCCCTGGGCTAGCACCAGCCTTAGCCCTGGGCTAGCACCAACCCTAGCCCTGGGCTAGCACCAACCTTAGCCCTGGGCTAGCACCAACCTTAGCCCTGGGCTAGCACCAACCTTAGCCCTGGGCTAGCACCAACCTTAGCCCTGGGCTAGCACCAGCCTTAGCCCTGGGCTAGCACCATCCTTAGCCCTGGGCTAGCTGACCCCTGCTCCGGAGGTCCCCAAACAGGGTGCCAAAATGGCTAGTGTGAAACGGGGTCAGTGGCAACTATTGCGGCAATGCATAGAATTTTCACTGTCCAATCCAATAGTGTGGAACGGACATTTAGCCTGGGGCTTAGGGGTACAGTGTGAATCCTTAGCCCAGGGCTAACGCTTAGCCCAGGTTGAGCAAATGCTTGTGTGAACACAGCATGAGCTAGCCTAGGGCTAAGGATAGCCCAGGGCTAACTACAGCGCAGTGTGAAAAGCCCTTTAGTTGCCTCATGGTTTGGGAACTCACATATCAAATGCTGATCGTCAGACCTCTTTAGTAGCTGCCACATTGCTACATGACATTCAACTTAATGATCATTCAACTCACCTTTGTATCTGCCTTTATAATTGTGATTTAGTTACTTCACAGTTATACTTTTTAATGTGGTGTTGCCAGTATTTTGTCCAATCACAAAAAAAGATAATAAAAGGCAAGTGGCTTTTTGCCTTGCCCATCGGGCATCTAGGTAGCCATGGCCACTAAATGACGATGTTACATTGTGCATTATCGTCACTCTAACCATAGAACCTTTGAATCAGAGAAAACAGCCATCAAAACATTGCGAGCTATCATGAGGCCCATGCACAAAAGCTCGGTGTCAGGACTAAGAGGCAGAGTTGAGCCTACTTAGAATACATTATTGACAGTGTACTGTAACTTTTAATTTAAGTGCCTGTTTTAAAGTCACCAGCAGTTTGTTTGTTAGATACATAGTAACATTGCTTAATTGATAGAAGCGTTTAACCCTGCCTTTTGTGGCTGAAAACAGTTGTTATTTAATCGTATGTATGTTTTTAGTTGAGGTTGTTGTTAATTGTAATCTCTAAAATGCACCAGTCATTAAAAATGTATGTATCAGCAAATTGATGCACTGTATATATACTGTTAAAAGCTCATTTTAGTGTCTGTCTAATGAGTCCATTTGCAGGTGATGTTTCCAACCTCTTTCTATTAAGGCAAAGGCACTTAATTCTCACAGCACTTTAACTGAAACATATATTCCTACACAGAACATAAGAAAATAAACATAAAACTAAATGGAATTGAAAATAAAATTCAAAAATAGCATATAAATAAAAACTAATTGAAAAGATAAAACTGTAATGCCTGTGGTGAGATTTTGCTATGCAATGTTCTTGTCAGATAAGGTGCACAAACTGAAGTCATTCAGTGAGTATAGATTAATTTCACAGACGCAATGAGAGATAGACTCTAATATCACCTGGCTGTAGTGTATATATACAAATGTTGGAAATAAGCAAAAATGTTGTGTCTTCTTTGTCCTGAACAGAGTTGCAGGACAAATCACAAACTGCATCATGGCAAACAAGCCCAAAACGACTGAACAACTCAAATTGTCCAAGCAAATGGGTGAAAAGAAGCACAAAGTCACTTATAATAAGCAGACCTGGCAACGGTGGTCTTGAACCAGAAAAGAAGAGAGATCAGTGTTGTTGGGCATGCACCTCTAGCCATTACTGCTTTTGCTTTTATCTACTGTAAATTTAACTACTGGAATATATCCAGCACTGAGCTTTAATTGCTTTGGCTGTCTTCCTTGTTCTGTGGAATGAAAAGAAAACTGTAATTTTGTGATTTATTCTAATAAGAAGCTTCAAGTTCAGTTCAAGCACGGATAATGGATCAATGTTTTAAAGTAATCAAAAGGACTGTTGGTACAAGGGTAAACATGGTATCAGGGAATCAGGGACTTATGTCTTATGTCTCAAGTTCATTTGACATTGATCAACAAGGTGGTCGTTCTGGATAATGTTAAATATTCAACTTTGTGGAAAACCAAACCAATTAATCAAGTTCACTATACTGCTAATTTAGCCAGGCAAATAATGTTGAGGCCATACTGTGTAAAAGTGATTGTTAAAAACAGTGTTCAATAATTGTTTGAAGTTATATCATATCATCTTCACAACATTAGGCAACTATGCTCCAATAGCCAATGTTGACATGGAGGATCGAGTCACAATTTAGGGTGTGGCAGCTCTGAATCCAGCCAGTCTGCTATAGTAATCATGCACTTTTAATAGGTTGAAAGATTGCACAAGAGAACAAACAACAGAAGATTCCTAAATGCCGTACGTACTGTATTTATTGAAATACAAGGCAATTTAAATTATTATTCAAAATAAATATCTCAATTCAAATCTCCAAATTCATTGAAAGGTTAGTTAGGGTGATATATATAAAACCATATTTTGGTTTTCAAAAAAAGAAGATGAGTGGGCGGGCATTATGAACAAAATATTAGGCTCTTAATTTATTTATATACGTATGGTCTATTGAATGAGCTAATCTAAATCCCGGCCATTTTTGGAAATTTAGAAATCCCACCCTGGTGGATAGTTCAAGGAAAAAGAGGACATCAAGGGTCTCATTTATAAAAACTTTGTGCATAAAAACTTATAAAAAAGATTTCACAATCAACTTGAAATTTTGCGTATGTGCACCTGTCTAATATCCTGCCCATTAATGCCCACAAATAACCATAAAAGGTTAATTGAACGCCCAGTATGAATATGATATGCATCATTCCAATTCATCTTCAGAAAAATTGATTAGTCATACCACAAAACAAAGAAGAGAAACTTCACGGGGTATGAAATTGAGACGGAGGTAGAGGTCAGACCGGCTATATTGTATATTATATTATATATATTTTGTTCGGTGGAATAGTTGTGAAAACTTGTGGAGTGGTTTGTCACAGCAGCCGAACCATTTCAATATATCGGATATTATAAGTGCAAATTTCATAAAGTTACAGTACCATAACCGTGAATTAATAATTGTTGCTATTAATCGAGTCGCGACTCGTATCAGCCCATGATGAGATGATTCAAAATACGATATGATAAATTGATAATACTATTTTCTGATCACACAGAAATGTTTCTTGCATCTTAAAGTGCCAGTTTCACAGAGTTACAAACATGGCCGACAGATACATCCACACAAAACCATGACAGATATGCCGTTACATCCACGTAAATATCTCCCAGATTAAACCCCTAGCCATCAAATTGAAATCTCATTATTGGACCTTGCATTCAATATTTTAATATATTCTGGGATAAAAGAGCGCTTGCATCTTATGCGTCTGAACAGTTGGGACTCTATAGCGCCCCCTGATGGCATAAGCTGAAACTGTGAATGTAACATCTGGCCGGTGTCACCGGCAGTATTAATGTTGATCAGACAGTCTGAATGCTTAAATATGGACTTTCAGACTAACACCAAAAAGAAAGATACTTAGGCCTGCATTAGCCTTTGACAAAGGGATGTGGTTATTAGAAGGCTGTGTACTTTGATATGAAGTGAAAGGAATTGAATGAAACGGCTCTGTTGGACTATTTAATTAACTTTGCCATCGGAGTCGCCAATTCTCCACAATGTGCGTACGCATGGGGTTTGCGTAAATGTGCGCATGCCTGATGTCAAGTTTGTTTTTCTGAATCCCAAGACTTGATATGCAATGATTTGGGGAAATATTTGAAAATATAAAACCTTTTTCATTTGGGGGTTTCCTAGGATGCCTTTGAACCTGAATTGGGGTCTATGGATAACAACTAGTTGAAAATCCCAGCTCTAAACCAAACTAACCTTCCTCACAGGAGCCATAAGTAGTTCACTGATTGGGTGATGCTGAGTTTGGGGTCAAGATGGGACAGACTGGCTTATCTCAGAACTAACAAAATTACTATAGGTAAAGAATACTATCGACATCAAAAGTAAGCACCATAATATTACTACGAAAAGATTTGCTGTTGGAGCGTATTTTTAAGAAAACTACAAATTAATCATCTAAGAGATAAGTCAGCTGCTAATTCAAACAATTTCTTCTGGTCTTTAGTTCTTCAGTCCTGTTTAATTGCCTCAGGAATTCCTTTGAATTTTTGGGTAGGGGAGATAGAGAAACAGGCAAGGGTCAAATGATAAGGTCAACCTCAGCTCACCACAACGTGACCATGAACAAATAATCTGTATTATTCTGTCCCTCAGAGTCTAAATCTAGGTATGCCACATCTAAATACCAACCTTCCTCCTGATTGCTGAAAATCGACTTTTGCAAATTATCTTATAAATCAAATGAGTTTCAGAAATGCTTCACTCCTCTAAGCTTGGCTATATAATTCTCACTCAGTTTGCAACACTACACTCACTCAGATGCTGGCTCAACAGGCACTGTAACTGGAGCTAATTAGCAAAATGCTATGTCTGTCCCCCAAAGTATGGCAGGATTTAATGGTGTGTTCTACAACATCACGACTCACTGGCTTCTGCATAAACATGAGCGCCAGCACCACTGCATTTCAAACAGCCAACAAATGATTCATCACCATCACTAGGCTGCTCATTTCATAAACACCATTTTACATTTCCTGTACAGCAACGCTTGAGGATTCCAGGCACAAAGACATTACCATGGAGCAATAATAGGCCACAGTCTGCGGAACAGAGACAATTCTAAACACTAGCCAAACATTTTATCATCTTTTCAACTCAAGAATAAACAAAGCGGTCCCTTCTACAGTGACATCAAGAGCGCGGATGGAAAGGAGCCATGTGATTAATCCAGAATGCAACGCAGGCATAGAGAAACTAGATTCAATTTATCATTAAAAGAAGCCATCCCGATGATACTATAATATGATTATGTAGAAACTTTTAAGAGTTGTTGGAAGTTTTATCTCCTTGGAAGGTTACGGCTTTAGTTTGCGACTGACACGTACTGCAGAGACACAGTGTGGATATCAAGGACACAGTGACCTTTCACCACCCGAGGCAAGTCAGCAGGGCGATGCTGCTCATTCACCATTATTTACATAACTGCCTGTAGGAACATTTGCACATGTTGCGGGGGGGATCTTCAGTGGGAATTACACACCATCCTGCGTGAAGGAGCCAAAGCTAAACAGCGGTTGGTCAGTACTTCGGGGGGGGGGGGGGGGGAGGGGGAGGAATTCCTGCTACTTTCAGTCATATGACCTTGCAGGGGGTGGAGTCGCAAAAGGAGAGGTGATAACTGCTTAAGGGAAGTAAATTTACTTATTTCCATTACCATACCCAATTACATTCATCCCGTTCTCCCCATCTTTCAACCAGCCCCTCTGAGCACTTCCCTTCCTTCATCATCCCTCTCTTTCCCTATTCTCCGACACTCCCCTCTCCCCTCATCTCTCATCCCTCTCCCTCCCCCTCCTTCAGTCTCCCTCTCTTTCCCTATTCTCCGACACTCCCCTCTCCCCTCATCTCTCATCCCTCTCCCTCCCCCTCCTTCAGTCTCCCTCGCTTTCTCTCCAGGCCTTTATTTACCATTCACATGTTTCTCTGGCCTAGATGCATTGGATGCAGCGCCCCCTAAGGACGGAACCTGCACGATGCACTAAATGTAATGGGGCTCATATTCCTACAGCGATGATTGCTCTCTGCAGCGTATGGATTAAGTGTGGCCCCTGCATGATTAAGTGTGGCCCCTGCATGTTGAATAATGAATGGAGGGACTATGGATGAGAGTGTGGTGGGCTTTAATGGGATAATCAGTGAGACTGCTTTGATTCGGCCCCACAGGGCATCCTGAAACAAGGGATTGTATTTCACACGGGCAGCTTTGCCTTTAGGAGCTTCATAAATACACGGTGGAGACTAGGTATCCAATACTAACACAGCCTGAAGCCTACAGGCAAGTAGCACCGTAGATGGTTGGGATAGGTCTACCGCAGAGCATTTTAAATGCACATGCAGGCTATAATGAATCTGCATGCTGGCTTTGGGATGTCGGTGTGTACGGGGAATGAGAATTGCCAAGGTCACATGGCAAATCACATCAAGGCATCCGTGTGTCACACTTAATGCAGCATTCTAAGGCCATGTGCGTTGTGTCTGAGCAGTGTTCTAAAGCTGTGTGTGATGTGTCTGAGCAGTGTTCTAAAGCTGTGTGTGTTGTGTCTGAGCAGTGTTCTAAAGCTGTGTGTGTTGTGTCTGAGCAGTGTTCTAAAGCAGTGTGTGATGTGTCTGAGCAGTGTTCTAAAGCAGTGTGTGATGTGTCTGAGCAGTGTTCTAAAGCTGTGTGTGATGTGTCTGAGCAGTGTTCTAAATCTGTGTGTGTTGTGTCTGAGCAGTGTTCTAAAGCAGTGTTCTAAAGCTGTGTGTGATGCTTTGAACAGCATTATAAGGTGGTGTATTATCACTCCCTCGCTGCACACAGCTATCTAGAACAACATGGGTTTGTATAAATATTAGATTTTTTTCCTACAAAGAAAAGAGCCTTTTCTTTCAGCACAGCAGTAACTGTATCAGCATACAGCAAGGTCACATGCACACAACTGAATTTTAAGGGCGCAAATAACACTGTCTAACATGAGCTGTTCAATGACCTTCTGGCCAAACGCGGAGGACGGGTGTCACGATAGGTGGGGGGGTGGGGTGGGTTGGGGTAGCTTGGGAGTGGCCCCTATATCACTATTGAATAAAATACTGGTGCAGATACAAGGCAAACACAACAACAGGAAAACCAGCACTCACTCAAAAAAATACTGAGAAACAGAACAGAATGTTCAACGCAACACGCTGCCTATGTAAAATAATTAAGATAATTTTTGTAAGTGAGTGCAGGAGTTCTTTTTCTCCTGTTTGAACTGTCTTCAGCCACCAGCACAACCCTGAATTAGGTTACTATATTAGCCTATATTGAGTTTGAGTGTGTCATTTCCTTTGAAGTCAGGAGTATGGTGAACAAACTGCATTGAAATGACAACAGCCACCAGCCTACCAATCATAACCATCGATATTCCATAATGGAATCCTGGAATTCCCATTATCATTTTATATGATTTCAGAATTGCATTACTAGTAAAATAATAATAGTTAATATGGACAAAAAATGTAATAAATTTGTCTTCCAGGGGGTCCTCTAGGTCAGTGGGCCCTGGCCTCGCCCTCTGGCCTCGCCCTCTGGCCTCGCCCTCTGGCCTCGCCCTCTGGCCTCTCTGGCCTCGCCCTCTGGCCTCGCCCTCTGGCCTCGCCCTCTGGCCTCGCCCTCTGGCCTCGCCCTCTGGCCTCGCCCTCTGGCCTCGTCCTCTGGCCTCGCCCTCTGGCCTCACCCGCTGGCTGCGCGACCCCCCACTTTCCGCTGCTATGTCTGCTGCTGCACAGCATGGCTGCTGCACACTTGTGGGAGAAAAAGCAACAAAAAAGCAGTTATTTCATCCCCAGATGCATCGTTACCTTATCACATTAATAACCATTCCCAGAAGGCAGTTTGCTCCATGTCTATCTATCAGTGGCTAAGTTTGCCATGTCTGTTTTCGGCGTCTGTGATTAAAGCCGTTTCCTCCTTAATTCCTCAGAGCAGCCATAAACCTGTCGGAGGATATATGAGAGGTAAAGGGCTATGGATTGGTTAAGAAAGTAATGGATGTGTGCATTGTATCTTAACTCTGAAGCCACACAGGGAACACTTGTTATTTTATACTACATTGACTTTTTTAGTTTGTCATGTTCCATTCCACTGGCCGTCCAATCGATAAAGTTCACTTAAAGGGATAAAGATAGCCTCCTTGTCCTGTCTAACTGAAAATAGCCCTGAGAACCGATATCACACCAATGCCTCTGTGGTCAAAACAATGATATTAGGAGGAAAATCCAGATGAGGCAATGGGATAGAAGATGGCAGGAGTTGTATTCTCTGATGTAAACCAAGTACAGGTCACTTCTCAGGGCACTGAGCTATAAGTATCCTTGATCATATTCAGAGTTGGTGTTATCAGGTGGTATCAGGAACTCTTAAGGATAAATGCTGAACCTGTAGTAGTCTGTGTGAATTTGACCATATATTTTTTTCTCAACGATGACTTCCAAGCAAACGATAGAAAATATTTTTCTTTAGCTATTGCTGTTTTGGGTTATGGTTAATTTGTTGTTAATAATACTCTTAATGATTGTTTATTTCAAATAGTCTATTCGGTAGTTTTTTTACCTACGTTTTTCAGTCAACCATATTTCACTATAGGTATGACATTCTTTTCAACCTAAGCATCCTTTTTCTGATGCCAAACCATAATGCGTGGCCAAACAGCTAGATTTTTACAATCTCATTCTCAATCAAAACTCCAGGTCGGCTACATGGTTTTGTTGATTTACCTCAAAAAAGCCTTTTTTGGCAACCTTTCCAAAAAAGACTAATGCATGGAGGCTGATGGTTGATTTGGAAACTGTGTTCACCATCTGCCTCACTGCACATGGGAGTAAGATGTACTTTTGTCCTCTGTTAGGCAGCTTTACTACCGCTTCAATGGTCTTAAACTTTTTAATTACTGATGTAACAGGAATTAATAAACCTCTTAGTGATACCTTAGTTTTTTATTTGTTTGCAATCTCCTGACTTTTGAAGGTCAACACCATGTTGTGTTTCTTCTGAGAGTTATTTTAGTCTATTATTATTTTAGAAACTGTGCACATCCTGAAAATGTTGCGCACACGATGATTATATTTCTGAACGGTCATTAAAAACAGTGAGCAGTGAGTAGAATTGATGAGAAATCAGTGGCAATGAACAAATGTGTAACAATGTGTATGTATGTACAATAGCATACACTGTACATAGCTTACCTCCGTTTATATATGTAACATATATTATGCTACATTATGGGAAGGATGTGCTTTGTCTTGTCTGTTCTGTAGTGATCTTGATGACGTCTCTGTATTCACTTATTGTACGTCACTTTGGATAAAAGCGTCTGCTAAATGAATGTAATGTAATGTAATATATTAATAATTATGCATGGTAAATATCAAATGAATCATACAAACAGACACTGAAGGCACTGCCCTGCTCAACCACAATTCAAGCCATTTAAGATTGAAATGAACATGAACCCTAGACTCAAAAAATACAAGAGCATATTCCTGCCCCCTTACCCGGCATGCGCCGTGCAATATGCCAGTGGTTCTTAACCCTGGTCCTGGGGTACCCCTGTGTATGCTGGGGACCCCCTGTGTATGCTGGTTTTCGTTCCAACCACAATTGCAATACCAGAATTTTAACAAGCTGTTATTTTTTCTTAATTAGGTGTTTTTATTGTATAGAGAGAACACTTTAAACTCTTTACTCTCTTAAGCCACGTTATGGTAGCAATAGCTATGCATGCTTGGAAGAAAAAAAATCCCATGTTCGTTATGCTTATTGTGTTATATTGCAAACAATTACAAAGAAGAGGTAAGAACTCAGGTGAATAGGCTCCTAATTAGGTAATTGAACACAAGTTTAAGTTCCTTCATAATTTTTTCCGTAAACTTGTTAACACAATGCAGGTTTGGCTCGTTATCATTTGCTTTGTCTTTGAATTCTTCATTATTTACCAAACGGTTAGTTTTAGTGGCCATGTGTCCACAATTTCACCAATTATGAGCCAATTGATTCACCTCAGTCTTTAATTTGATCAGTTAAAACATTTTTTACCTCCTTTTAATTGTTTACAATACAGCACAATGTGAATATTGGACTTTTATGCTTCATGGCATGCATAGCTATTACTAACATAATGTGGCTTAAGAATGTAAATAATCCCTCTAAACATTAAAAACACCTAATTAAGAAAAATTAACAGCTTGTTAAAATTCAAGTATTGCAATTGTGGTTGGAACGAAAACCAGCATACACAGGGGGTCCCCAGGACCAGGGTTGAGAACCACTGCAATATGCTACCATGTAAAAGGCACTTTATACCAACCCGCTCCCTGCTGGCTGGAATCCAACATTACAAGGACTGAGACAAGGACATTTGAAAGGACATTCTTGGTAGATATTGCATTGCCAAAGCAATATACGGTACATAATAAAAGCACAAATGATGATGAGAAAATAGAGGGAGAAAATAAATTCATTATTACTTTGATACAATGCATCAAGTTAATATACAGTATACTTACCAATACAGAAATAAAAAGTGATATTGTCCTTACTTTAATCTTACCCTATAGGCTGTAGTGCCCTTACTCCAACACTCCTCATAGTTGGATGTGTCCTTAGCTCATCATTCCCTATATAGCATGCTAACACTCTGCCGCTGTTGCTCCCGCTCTCCCAGCAGCCCATACCGTCCCGATTACTAGCTCAGACACTCAGACTTAATAGAATAATGGATAACACTAGATGAGGCACTTTGAGGGAAGTGCATCATTAGTCTCAGAGACACAGGCTGCTAAATCCCCCAAATGACTTCCTCCCGTCACTTATACAGGGCAGGAGAAATAATGCTGCTTTTACCAGTTAAACCTGCGTCCCATCTCGCTGGCTTGATAAACTAGCAGAGTAGAAAACTTCACTTAGAAAGTAGGTCGTTATTTATGCTTTATGCAAATTCAGTTTTACTTGCAGCAGTGAGCCAGAGGCACTGATAATAGCTCACATGAATAATATTATTATTAAAAAGCAAAAACAGACCAAGAGAGAGTAGAAGGGAAAGAGAAATGAGAGTCTAGCTCACTCAATAAGTTGAAATTGGTGAAGGGTGTGACGGAAGGGGATTGGGCAGGCATCAAATTTAAAACTCGTCTGGAGTCTACGGACTAGCCAGAATACTATTAGTTTTACATTGCAGTACTTGGCCTTTGGCCAATCAGAGGGTGCGTGCACATTGGCCTTCGGCTAATCAGAGGGTGCGTGCACATTGGCCTTTGGCCAATCAGAGGGTGCGTGCACATTGGCCTTTGGCCAATCAGAGGGTGCGTGCACATTGGCCTTTGGCCAATCAAAGGGTGCACAGACGTGTGTTGCGTCAGACTGGTGGGTTGTGGGAGTGAACAGCATATCCTTCACAAAAAGTTAAGTGTGAACATTTTAATGCGGTGTTGCTAAATATTAAGACTTAAAAATAAGCTTTGATTTAAAAATGCACTCTGTTTGTTCCACTTTGCACACTGTAGCCCATTAACTAGAGAAGCTTTGGACAATAATGATACTGCAGACTGCAGTGGAAGCAGATTCTCCATGCACAAATAACTCTTCACTCTCCAAGCTTAGATTTCACATTCATTATCCAGCATAGCATGTGAAATATAATTCATTTTCTTGGACAAACTTTGAATAAATCGATGCATTTTTGAAGCCATGTTTATATTAGCCAGTTTGAACAGGATTGATATTGAGTCCATGAGGGCATCTCATCTGAAAGATGACAGTCCCCCCCCCCCACCCCCCCCACCCCCCCCCCTATCACACACACACACGCACACCTTTTTTCTTTTTCCATTATCAGTGTGAGAGACTTAATTTCCTGTGTGCTACAGAAAGTCTTTATTGTTCTTATCCCTGTGGACGGTGTTCTAATAGATTTCTTTATAACCGTAATATATATTAAATGGATGAAATGGATTGCCCCCCTCCCACTCCCAGCCCACCCCAATTGGTCTCAAAATGTTTCTCATCTCGGATTGATATACTTTTGTCTTTTTTGTATAATTCTTTTTATTAGCCATTTTGTCTTTTTAGATATAATTTTATTGCCTTTTTCCAAATTTGGCATGGCCTATTTGTAACTCCATGGCTCCATATTTGTAGGCTACCCATGAAACTTATATAATGCTGTCATAAATATAGAACCTGTCATAACAAGTCATTACAGTGTCCTTTGTTAAATGACATGAAGCTGTCATAATGCATGCAGCAATAAATGTCATGAAATGACAGCTTAATGTTAATTGATAATACAAATGATCATTTGTACATCGCCTGCAATGACAAAATATTTACGACACTCATTATTATTATTAATTATATTATTTTTATTGTTATTAGTTGTGCTGTTATTGTATACTTTAGCAATACAACACACCATGCTTAAAAAAGCTTGTTTGAATATGAATTCCAATGGAGACTGACATTTGAAAACAGATAACCCTGCAAATAACCCTGCAAACCATGTGAGCTTCATTAATTCATAATCAGTTCAACAATTCTTAATGTTACCAGCAAAAAGAAAAAGAACATCCAAGCAAAGAATATTGAAGCACTCTGCTCAAATATTCTAAACATTTTCTCTTCACCCACCCACTGCCACTGGGGAGCCGTAATGGGAGAAAGAGTGTCATTTTCCATTCACGTCTTGTTGGTTTTGTACGATTTGGCAATATGTACCAGTGTATATCATGCTAATAAAGCACACGGATAGTGACAGCCATTGAAGAGATGGACCAATGGGAGAAAAGGCAGAGAAGAGACAGAGAAAAATGGAGAAAAGTCAGATAAGAGGTGTGGAGGGAGTAAGAGAGATAAAGAGAGCAGGCCTCCATTTGCCTTCAGCCTCCCCCCAGGGGTAAAAAAAAAACATTAGCATCTCCCTCCCCAGTGAGAGCACTGTGTGGCCCCCTCTATAAGCCCTGCTTCATGTGTGGCCCCCTCTATAAGCCCTGCTTCATGTGTGGCCCCCTCTATAAACCCTGCTTCATGTGTGGCCCCCTCTATAAGCCCTGCTTCATGTGTGGCCCCCTCTATAAGCCCTGCTTCATGTGTGGCCCCCTCTATAAGCCCTGCTTCGTGTGTGGCCCCCTCTATAAGCCCTGCTTCATGGGGAAATAATGAGCAAACCTCATTCTCTTTGATGGTCTGCTGTTCTTATGAGCAGAATTAATTATTTGTTTGGCTAATATTGGGCCGGTAAGAACGCTGATCCCCATGACTCGACTTCTGCAGTGTGCGCAAACACAGGCCCATCTCCACAGCCCGTACTTAATGAAATTCTGTTTCATATAGTAATATTATAGTAATTACCCACTACTATAAATAATTTTTTTACTTTAGTTTTTGTTGGAGTAAAATTTGTTTATATCCTTGGTAACAGTTTTAGTTGTTATAATTCCTCAGAGACTGACAACGGGGTACAGAATAGTCAATGAACACACATGGAGAACTCTGATACTGGAGAGGAGCCATTTGTGATCAATGCAATCGAGTTACAAATCAGGAGTTCCCCGCCCTCTCCAAGGTCAACGCCTCCGCTAATGATCGCCACCTACATTCATTACACACATTACACACATTACACACATTACATTCATTACACACGTCACAGCAGGTCATCATTACCGCTATAGATTCCTCACCTGTGAGATCATCTAAAGGGTCTCAAAGTGGATCATACAAACTTCAACAGAAATAAATATACCGTACGTACATACATCTGCGCACGCTGTCACGGCTCTCTGGCTCCGCTGGCCGTTAGTAGGCAGGTGGGTGGAGTTACTAGTGACTAATTATGAGACACACCTGTATTAAGTCTTTTGTGCCCCATTTAACTCGCTGTCTCCTACGCTCTGGTCCTCTCCACGCACGTGTTTGTTTGGGTTTTTTTTTTTTGCATCTTACAACACTCACTATGATACCTGTCACTCATTCAAGCATATGCATACACACCTGATAACCTACAGACTTCACTCACTATGATACCTGTCACTCATTCAAGCATATGCATACACACCTGATAACCTACAGACTTCACTCACTATGATACCTGTCACTCATTCAAGCATATGCATACACACCTGATAACCTACAGACTTCACTCACTATGATACCTGTCACTCATTCAAGCATATGCATACACACCTGATAACCTACAGACTTCACTCACTATGATACCTGTCACTCATTCAAGCATATGCATACACACCTGATAACCTACAGACTTCCACACCTCATGTTTACTTTATTTTCTACGTGTTTTTGGTTAAATATAATAAAATAATATCTGCTCAGTAATTTCCCTGTGTGGTTTCCCTGTTTTGTCATGGCTCGAGGAGCCGGGTCACAACAACGCGCAGACAAGACACACAGACATACAGGTGCACAAACACGCACACGCATACACACAAGCTTACTGCGCACACACACACACACACAAGCCTACTGCACACACACATTTACACTTTGGAACTGAAGCACATATTAGCACAATTGCACGCTCATTCAGTTGTACACTCATACACACAGAGGTGGTCCTCAGCCTCCACCATATACACAAACATACATTCTCATACATACAATAATCCTCCCTATAGCCCCACCACATAAACAACCAGAGCTGCACACTTTCTGATGGATCATTTGTAGGTTACAAACATTACATTACATTACAGGCATTTAGCAGACGCTCTTATCCAGAGCGACTTACACAACTTCTTATTACATTTACCCATTCATACAGCTGGATATATACTGAAGCGATTCAGGTTAAGTACCTTGCTCAAGGGTACAACGGCAGTGTCTGGCTGGGAATCGAACCTGCAACCTTTCGGTTACAAGTCTTGTTCCTTAACCATTATACTACACTGCCGCCCAAACAGAAGGCAGGGGATAAAGTAAAAAGGATAAAGGTTTGTGTCAGCTGTTAAACTGTTACTTTTAAATGCAAGATTTCAAGTCGGTGAATACGCTACACACCGTTTGCGGAGAATCTCTGAGCATATGAGGAAGACGAGCACCAGAAGAGGAAGAGGTGAGTGACGAAATGTTTAAAACTGCAAGTTAAACGGGACATACGGCACACTGAGAACCAGCCATAATCAGTCAGATGAAAGTTTGGAGAGGCTGTGAATGTCTTTACACACCGGGGAAGAGCAAATTCATTAATCAAATATGTCAGCGTCACCTTGGTCTGCCGCTCAAACTGAAAACCCGGGAGACGGCAAACCCTTCACAAACCTGGCAGAAAAACCTTTATGTATTTTAATGTTTTCAGATGATATGATACAAACTGTCTTGGATGACAAAAACATGTTGCAGTTGTATTTGCAAACATATTATTCATTTTTTTTTTTTTATCCCTTGTAGTGTAGATTTCAGAATATATGGTTTTTGAGATTAAGACCAGATACTCATGTCCCCTACAGGGGACAAACATTAATTGCCGGGTCTTAGGAGGATATTTAAGATACTCACTGCTGAGTAAATGTGTTTTTCTTCACCTTATGATTTAATAAGGAATAATCTGAGAGTATTGAAGCATTGAAGATGGTAAATGCCAAAATCATTATTATTATAAATAATTATACTTACCTACTTACTACCAGTTCATTGTATTTTATGTTTCATATTTAGTATTAGTAATGCATTTAATGGACTGAGACGTTTACCACAGTCAGTCCGACTCCACTCCACCCTACTGTTCCACATAAACCGCTTTCCCTTCGAGACATGAGCTGTCAGCACAAATATTCCATTATTACACATCGCATATTCAAAGACAAATATTGTTTTCTGAACCCAGGTTGACTGAATTTACATTGGGGGGGGGGGGGGGGGGGGGGGGGACACTGAAATTATAACAGCAGCATATAACATCATATATTTTAAGTTTGGCTCCACACCCTGCTCTATTTTTTTGTTCTTTGTTTGTTTCCAAGCAGCCGCTGTTACAGACATCTGTAGAGCCATTTATTAGTCATATGTCAGACCCATTAAAGCTCAAATAACACCACTAAAGTTGTGCGAAGCAAAAGAGAGAAAACAAGGAAACAAAAATGTAGATTCTACAAATTCAGAAATACGAGACGAGAATTTTGACTACAGATACTTAAGTCTGCCGGTATTGACTTTACTAAATCCCTTATCTGGACCATGCAGGGATTGTGAACAGAGAATAAACAAGCATAGTCACTTTGAAGGGGGTCCAATCGGTTCCTTCCGTTCCTCCGACGAGCGGAGAGCAGGCAGAGCTTGTGCACGGCGGTTATTGAGGCGGGGTGGGGGTCTGAGCGGGACAGGGTGAGGTCTGGGTGAGGCATGGTTGAATTTTGATAAGGCAGGCTGGATTATGGGAAGAGCCAGATGGAGTCTGGACAGGGTATGATGGAATTTGGTGAGGAAGGGGAAGGACAGATGGCACCTCCATGTTGGCTCTGACGCATGACTCAGTGTCTCATCCTCTCCATGGTGATGCTAGTAGGGGGTAGGCCTGTCATTTCTCCCTCACCCAAATATCTCAGCCACTATAGCTACAGCCAGTCCATACTCCCGCAGTGCTCCATTCACATTTTTATTACTTAACCACACTTACCTCCTAGTATTAAACACGGACACAAAAAGACCTACAGTCTGCGAACTGACACTAAAACCTACAGCCCCCTAAAACGCAAAGAGCAATAACCCAGAGCATCTGAAATTCCCTCCTCCATTTTGATGTTTCTGAGAACATCAGGAAATCAGGGGCTGGCATCTGTGCAAACTCATTTACTTAAACCTGCCAAAGAAAAGCGCCTTGAGCTTGATTCACTGACATTAGTAATAATTTACAGACAGTCACATGAGACAGTGACACACAGTGTATACAGCGTATGATTTAATGATATTTAGGATGTCTGAAGGACTGCACATAAGCGCGCATATGTTTACATAATGGGTGTGAAATGAACATATTAACAGGGATCATGTATTAATGTATAGATATATAGATTAATTATTAATGTATAGACTCTAACAGTCTCATGAAATAATCATGAATTGAACATTCATTACATAAAAGGCTTTTGCTTCTGTGAGAGACTGTTTGAAAATGTTGTTCAGTGCCAAATGGTCATGAAACATAGATCTGGGCTTGATACCAGGGGGTTCGTTGACTCAAATCCCTTTGAGCAATGTATTGAGAAGCGTCTCATTATTGGCTAAACTGCAGACATGTTTCATTAAAGGTAAAATTCACCCCACTTCATTAAGGGCATATGTTGTCACTTCTTTTTTACTGTGATAGTAATATACGTATACCAAATACAGTCAGATTGATTTCCATAATCTTCAAATAAAAAGATTTACAATTCTGTCTTTCTCAGAAGAATTGGTATTCCTATTTGGCATTGTGCTGCAATTCCTCCGAGCGCTTCATCTACATCTCAGACACACATCAAAGACAATGTCCAAGGGGATGAACAAGGTGATTACGCTTGTTTGTTTATTCTCTGTTCACAATGAGATAAAGGACATGAGATAAAGGAACAGAAAGGCCGTATACACTTTCAAGCTGAAGTTTAAAAGAGAGAAACATCGTATTGGTGTGCCTGCCGACTTGATTGACAGAGAACAAGTACTTGCACATGTATATTATATTATGTATTTTTAAACAAATAAGTAAACAAATAAAATTACAAGTTGCTGAGAGCAACTTTGGGGCTCGGTTTGGGGCTGGATTGATTGGGAAAGTGGGCTGGGTGGTATGGGTTGGTGGGTGCGATCACAAAGGGAACCCTCTTTTGGGGGCATATGTTAGGGTCCATCTGTGCTCCTGCCTGCTTTTCATATTGAACAGGGGGGTATTTCAGGATAAGGGGGGTATTTCACAAAGCAGGATTACCGAGTTAGCTGGATAACGACACCGAGTAAGAACCGGAAACCCTCCCAAATCTGGAACATGAGCTGGGTTTCACTCAGTGCACTTATCCAGCTAACTTAGTAATTCTGCTTTGTGAAATGCCCCAGGACTGAAATTAAAAGCTTTAATAAATGTTTTATTATTTAAATGTTTTATTAAAAACAGTAATAAATGTTTTCACTTTTACGTGGTTTTTATTTCATGAAGTAGGATATGTATGATACTTATCATTATAGACTTTTGTTTTTATACAAAACCTCTTCAACCACGTCTCTCCATTCTATAGAACAAGCTCCTCCATCCCAAGCACTCAGGTTACAAGTCCGCTCTCCTCACAAGTCCGCTCTCCTCACAAGTCCGCTCTCCTCACAAGTCCGCTCTTCACTCGACGAGAGCAAAGTCAGTCATCCTTCTTCATTTGTTAGTGGCATTTCACATTATCCTTGACCCCTCTCTCTCAAACCTTGCAGAGAAGGGCATCTCAGGTGTCATCCTTGCCAGGCCTGATTAATATCTAGCTTACCGATCCTACCATGTGGCCTGGAGGGGATCCGTTTTCTTCCCCCGGTCTTTCTTGACCGCGCTCGGTGCTCGACCTTCTTCTCATTTTACAGTGAAGCACCTGGTCCAGCCATCTCTGCTTTTGCCACGTCGTTTCATTGTTATGCTGATGATATTCAACTCTTTTTCTAATTTCACCTTTTGACACTCAACGTCAGCCCCATATCTCTGCATGCCGAGCGGATATTACAGCCTGGCCTGCCAAAATTTCTATTCTTCCAGCAAAGTGAAATGACCTTCCAAAATCAGTCAGGAGGGCAGATTCACTGGCTTTTTCTGCAAAGGTCTGAAAACCCACCTTTTGCACTAATTTGGCAGGAAATTTGTCTATCTTAAGTAGTGTTTGCTCACCATGTTAAATGCACCTTGGCAAAACAATAAAACATTTCTGGATTCAGTTTTCCTTTAATGGTCACGCTGCAGAAATGGATGAAGTTGATTAAAAAAGGTAAGCTATGCATTTCCCTGGATAAAAGTATGTGCTTAGTGACACAGTAATGCAATAAAAACTCAAATTAAACAAATAACCAACAACACCATGGTTATGACCAGTTTTAAGAGACTGTAAAGAACAATTGGAGGACATAGAGGGAATAAACTGACCTTTCAAAGTAAATCTATAAGACCAGTAAAGGTTTTTTCCATCAAATATAGCAGTGGGAAGGGCTGCAGAGCTACAGTATTTGGCTGAAGGGGAGATGTGGTGGCAGGGGGGCTGTTCATGAATATTTCACACTTCAGCTTCCCTGAACTCTGCTGCTTGAATCGAGAAAATACAAAGCCAGGAAAGTACCACTGGAAAACGTTAATGTGCACTTCGCCATGATGGTGTGTTGTAACTACATTTGATGCGCTTCCTCTGCTGCAACATGTGTTAAGAAGCACCCTGCACTGCACCATGCATTAATTTGCAACTGTACTAGGAGTTAACATGTATATTGCACTGTTAATATGCATCCCACACCAGTGTGCATCCTGCACTGCACCATGCAATAATGTGCATTCTGCACTGCACCATGCAATAATGTGCATTCTGCACTGCACCATGCAATAATGTGCATTCTCCACTGCACCATGCAATAATGTGCACCCTGCACTGCACCATGCAATAATGTGCATTCTGCACTGCACCATGCAATAATGTGCATTCTGCACTGCACCATGCAATAATGTGCACCCTGCACTGCACCATGCAATAATGTGCACCCTGCACTGCACCATGCAATAATGTGCATTCTGCACTGCACCATGCAATAATGTGCATTCTGCACTGCACCATGCAATAATGTACATTCTGCACTGCACCATGCAATAATGTGCATTCTGCACTGCACCATGCTTATAATGTGCATTCTGCACTGCACCATGCAATAATGTGCATTCTGCACTGCACCATGCTTATAATGTGCATTCTGCACTGCACCATGCAATAATGTGCATTCTGCACTGTGGTGTGGTGCACATGCCATAAACATACGCAAGCACCCAGTCTCATCACAGCGAAAACCACTAATGCATGCAATCAGAGGGAAGTCACCACACAACCACATCACAGAAATCTCTTTGTTACAGAGGAGAATTCTGTAAAGATACTACAATTTAAACTGATGCTTGATTTTAAAGGTAAATAAGGTATACAGACTGTGCTACTCATCCAGACCATATTGCTGTTCTCTGATTCCACGCAGCTACTGAGGCAGAACCCGCTGCTGTTCTCCGATTCCACACAGCTACTGAGGCAGAACCCGCTGCTGTTCCCGGATTCCACACAGCTAATGAGGCAGAACCCGCTGCTGTTCCCGGATTCCACACAGCTACTGAGGCAGAACCCACTGCTGTTCTCTGATTCCACACAGCTACTGAGGCAGAACCCGCTGCTGTTCTCCGATTCCACACAGCTACTGAGGCAGAACCCGCTGCTGTTCTCTGATTCCACACAGCTACTGAGGCAGAACCCGCTGCTGTTCCCGGATTCCACACAGCTACTGAGGCAGAACCCGCTGCTGTTCCCGGATTCCACACAGCTACTGAGGCAGAACCCGCTGCTGTTCTCCGATTCCACACAGCTAATGAGGCAGAACCCACTGCTGTTCCCGGATTCCACACAGCTACTGAGGCAGAACCCGCTGCTGTTCTCTGATTCCACACAGCTACTGAGGCAGAACCCGCTGCTGTTCTCTGATTCCACACAGCTACTGAGGCAGAACCCGCTGCTGTTCTCTGATTCCACACAGCTACTGAGGCAGAACCCGCTGCTGTTCCCCTCCTCTATACCACTCTCAAAGGACTCAAATATGAAGGCAGAAAAACGTGGGGAGATTGGATTTTAAGCTTGGACTAAATGGAAAAACACCAGTAAACGCTCTATCAAAAGAAATAGCCGCATGTTAATATTTATAGACTCACAAATATGGCATCTGTGAGAAACTGCTCTTTTGAAAAATAAAATAACAGAAGAGTCATTCTTGAGAGCATGACCAGGGCCAATGAGAGCATGTTCTTGAATATGCAAATCAGGATACATTTTACTGTCTATCCTGCAAGGAAAAGTCATTTCTCTGGTGTTGCAATACTCCTATGAGAAGAATGTTTATAAACATCGGGTTTGTTTCAACCCTCCTAAATTTGTTTTGTAGCAGCGTTCTGGCCGCTTTAGGGATTTTAAAACACTTAGGCTGTTTTTCACCTGTGTTCCACCTATAAATAGCTGGATGATTGTAAATGCTTTGTTGCTGATTTGTTCTTTGGAATGCTTCTTTGTCCCAGATGGGTTGGCAATAAGGTGGCACAGTTTATTGGACAGCTTTACTGAAGTGCTGAAGTAGAGGTTGAAGGTTTTAGCTCAACATTAATCACTGGTCACGCATTATTTTTAGTCCGCTCATTTTTAAAAATCTCATTTCTACAATCGTCTTGACTCCCAGCATGACAGTAAATCTGCATCGCTTAAGAAACAATTAACTTCCATATTCTCCAATCGCACGCTTATTAATAGTTTTAGGAATGGACATGGTTCGGGCCCAGGCAGCTGCTCTCTCTGTTTATTTGGGTATATCTGGATTATTTCCAAAAATATGTTTATTTCCTTGGGTGCTGATGTAGTGTGGCTCTCGCAGTTCAATAACGTGCTATTGGCATGATATGAAAGAATATGAAAGAAAAATAAAGTTTGAAAAGGTCTAAATGATGAACCCTGGTAATAAGAACAGTACAAGTAAATATGATAATGATTAATGAAACCGTATAATTAAATAATCCAGAAATAATACAGAATGTCATGGAAAGGGCAGAATGTTGTCCCTCTGTCCTGGAATTTTTGGAATTCTGTTGTAAATGTACAGTTGAAGTCGGAAGTTTACATTAGGTTGAAGTTTACATTACATTTACACTTAGGTTGAAGTCATTAATCAATTAATCTTATTTTCTGGTACTCTTACAAGCGATACTATAACGTCTCTGCAGTTGAATGGATCTCTATGGGAATTGGGGGGTGGGACTAGATTTAGCTGTAAATTACACTGGAACAGTATGGAAACACATGGTTTGGTAAAAGTCACCAAGGGTCTGACGTATCAAACAAGCCTTAAATCATCACTCTGCTGCCAGAAATGCAGTAGATATGGATGGATAACGAAGGATTTCTTCTCCTGACTTATTTTTCCATAGAGTTCAATAGGAAAATGTGTCAGGAGAAACAACCCTTAAAGTGATCCATCCATATCTACTGCATATCTGGGAGCAGAGTGATGGTTTGTGACTCGTTTGATACCACAGACCCTTGATGACTTATAGCCATTTTACCAACCATGTGTTCCATACTATTCCAGCATAATGTACAGCTAAATCTAGTCCCACCCCCCAATTCCCATAGAGATCCATTCAAATGCAGAGAGGTTATAGTATCGCTTGTAAGAGTACCAGAAAATAACATATCAAGAGTCTTTTGAAGTCATGGCATGCAAAGGATATGCAAAATGGGGGGGGGGACTATGTACAAGAGGTTCTATAATTTCTAAACGGTTCATCCAATATGGGTAAAAATACACTCAAATTAAAGCTGGCAGTCTGCACTTCAACCTCATTGTCATTGTATCCTTTCAAACTCAAAGTACTAAGTACAGGACCAAAATAACAAAAAATGTGTCACTGCCCAATGAATTATGGTGCTCAATGTATGTAAATATCTGTCCTCCACTTCTCCTGACCATAGGTAAAGCAAGACCTGTCCTCTCTGTGCAGTCATGTCTGTTTATAATGCCATGGCCAGGCTGTGTTTGCTGGCAATGTTCAATGTTGTTCGCTGCGGTACAATATTTGTAGTTTTTTAAATACTAAATACAGTCTCATGATCAAATAGCATTCAAGTAGTCATGGACGTGGACTCTTAATATACAACTGATCACAAGTGTGGCCTGTCAGCTTTGAGGTATTATCTCAGCACTAGGCCTGAGTTCGATTATCCCTCTACGGAGTTCTTCGTTTCTTCAACTGAATGGACTTTGAAGAGCAATGTTCTAGGGCCATGTTTCAATACCTTTTTCTAAAGGCTGTGCAATGGGAGCGTTTTATCTTCCATCTATAAAGGCAGGCTGTACTGTAAGTCAGTCAATTTTGGGTTTGATTCTAGCAAAAAATTATTTTTACTGATTTTGGGCTGATGTCTGTATTGATCTGTGTCATAAGAGGAATCAATTTTCACCAAAGCCATATCCACACCAATGATAACAGAGCTGTCATTTGACTACAGCAAAAACAACATACATTATTTAGATCTTGATATTGGTAAAGACGAGATGGGCTGTTTATATACATCTTTTTTTGCAAGGGGCTCCAGGCACTTGGCCCTTTTTTTGATTAAAAATAATTTTAAATGAATGATTGAATATTGAATGATGAATGCTCATTTTGGTAAAACATATCCTGTACAATATCTGGGCTATTGTAAAACAGTTTTTCTAGGTTGGTGTGCCCTTTTTTCCACACTTTGAGCACCTGCCACCCATAAGGTCTCTGCACATCCGTGCCAATGAATACAGTTTATTGAAAATAAATGAAAAATAAATTGAAAATTAAAAAAAAAAAATTATAATTGTAACTTCTTTCAGTGTGAAGCTTACTGGTGAAAATGTTCCTAGATCCACCTATCAGTCACCTTTAGGGGCTCTTAACCCCTTGACAGATGCCATATTTGTTCAACTCTCAACTATTTAGGGGGTGTTCTATTTAAGGCTTTATAACGCCAGGTGTGAGCATCACAGAAACTTGGTAAATGGCTTAAATGAAACAAGACAGTTGTACAATTCACAATACTAAATTAGATTATTTTATTTTCATAATTTAGGCCAAAGTGCCACAAATGCAAAGAAATCTTTAGTTTGCAATGAAATATCGAGAGATACAGTATTTCATAGTTTTTCATGCAAAACTACATTTTTGGATCATACACTTCATGTCCACAAGTGTGAAAAACCTGAGAGTGATATGTAGAACTACCAAACATCTATGACACAAAATGGAGGCACAGTACCCGGTTGTCCCTTAGTGTCTCTGTTACGACCAGCTAGGCTGAACGCAACATAAACACTCAGGAGACACAAATGGGCTCAAAACTAGGGGCTTTATTAAACAAATAACCAATGGATAAACAACAAAACGGGGGAATGGGGAGAAAATCAATACAAACGGGAAGATCAAAAAGAAACAGCAAGACACAACTGGCGTGGCGGCCAAAATCTCTCCCTCGACTTCCAGGGCCGAGGTGATTTTAAGGAGCAGGCTCCGCCCTCTCCCAACAGGTCTCACCTGCAAATAATACAGGTAAAGCAGCCAAGACAAAGAGACAGTGCCACCTTCAGGTACTACAGGGACGTAACAGTCTCCAAATATAAAATGGCCAAAATGGCTAAATTGTGCACTGCAGTAAATCATAAAATAATCATACTTAACTACAAGTCAACTATTTTGGCTCATAAAACTCAAAAAAAAATTTGCAGCATCAAATTCACAACATGAAATTACTATCTTTTACTACCACTTAGTGGGACAAACAGATTCTTTAGCTTCTTGCCTATGGGTTCAAAACATTCTTGGCTCAGTCATAAGCATATGGGCTGTTTTAAGTCTGATCAGTGTCCATGCAGTGATTCTAATGCAAAAGGAAGGCCGTTTTTGATATGGAGACTAATACGGAGAACAACTTTAAATTAACTTGTGTTACTTATAGATTGGAATGCCTCCAGTGTAAGTTGTTTTATATTGACTGTACAGAAATACAGTTACAAGACAGGTTAGCAGGGCACAAGAAATGGGCCCTGATGACTATTTTATGGCTAAACAATTTAAGGTGGCGCGCCAGAGCAATACGTCCTCTTTACGAGCCGTAAGTATTGGCCACATGCCTTGATAAGAAAATGAGATGGTCTTAAAAAACGAAATCAGTGAGAATGTTTTTGGATTTACAGATTAAACGCTGTAATATATCCAGGTCTTAATGAAGGCCTGGATCTGACCCCATTTTGTGAACTGATTTATCATGTCTTCTGCAATTTGGTATAGATTTTTTGAACTCAAAGGGACAGCATTATTACATTGGGTAAGATGGAGGAAAACACCCCCTTTAAGACCAATGTCGATTTATTGTTAATTAAAACATATTTTGATCTTAGTATAGTATTTACATAATGTTTATCCTGAAGCCAATAAGCCTTTAGCACAAGTAAATTGAGCTAAAGAGCGGGAAAATTGTGTAAAGGTGCATCTTGCTCCAATTGCCATCTGAGTTTTACAGACTAATAGTAAAAAAATCTGTTTTTATTTGCACTTATAAATGTAAATACTGTTTTTTAAATTTAAATTGAAAGGCTCAAATTTCATTATAATAACACTATGGCAAATGAGAGATCACCGTAAAAGAGAAACATTTAATATATTATTTTGTTTATTCATTAAATTATTAATGTTATGTAAACTCATTTAATAATAGCATTTAATAAAATTTTAATGTTGGCCACAGATTAAGAAAAAGCAATATTAAAAGAAGACAGTTAACATTTACTTCATAAATGCAATGTGCAACAGTTTGAAACTGATTCATAAGTGATTTGTGCCACAGTTTAGCTAAAACAAATAACATAGTATCTGGCCAATGCTAGCTTACTAGCAAATGAACACATAACATAGTATCTGGCCAATGCTAGCTTACTAGCAAATGATTGATGCTACAATGAACAACAAATAACATTTTCACTAAACTATAAAACGTATTGACATAAATGCGTGTCTTTTTGGCTGTATCCACTCGAGAATACACCTAAATACTTTGGGATTTATTTTGGGGGAAGAAACGCCCAGGGGTTTTTGTCCCAAATCAGATGGGGCTTCTTGCCCCAAAAGGTTGGAACTTTACCATTTTACCTTTTCAAGTTGTTGTTTTATTTTTCCAAACAAATGAATTACTCTCCCCATGAATACCCCATAGACATCTAAAAATAGCTATTCATGTAGGCTACAGCTTAATTCAAATACATAAATCGCCATTTTCCAGTGAAAGAAAATTAATCAACTTCCAGTGGAATAAATCTCACAAATACGGTGAAATGTCAAAATTCAAAAGCAGAGACATTCAATAAATGTGTTGAAGTGAAATTTGGCATAATCTCTTAGTCAGGAAGAAGATTTAGGGCATCATACCCTATATATGTAGTACTGGGTTCCTTACTATGTTAAATCAGTCTTTACAATGTATATTTTTCCTCCAAGGTGATTGTCAATAATTCAATTAACAGCCATTGATAAAGTTAAATATTCGTTTTCTCCCATTTTTTTCTCTTTGCGATTGCTCTGCTGAAGCTGGAGTTTTTACATTTTTATTGGAACTTGCCATAGAATAAAGGAATTTTAAATGTATTTTCTAGACCAGTGCCTTGGGTTTCTCTGTTCTAGCATTCATGCAGGGCGGAGTTTGAGTGGTTTCATTTCAGATGTATTCTGCATTTTCTTTTTTTCATAATTTTCTATATTACAGTCCTGAAGCTGACTGGCGTTCTATTAGTACCTGTTAAGGAACCCCTTACAGCAGGGATGGGCAACTCCAGGGGCCACATGTATAAACAGTGCTGAGCAGAAAAATTCAGATGTATAAAATAACACGTGCTGTGAGAATCTGTGTACCTCTGCACATGCTGGACACCATATGTACGCAATGTTTGGCATTAGTGTGATATGGCGACAGTTACCGAAAGGCAGAGGTAGAAAATGCAAAACTTTTTTTAAGCAGATTTCTGACTTTCACTCTGAGCATTCTTTTACGCATTCTTTTACTCAGAGTTTTGTACATGTGGCCCCAGGCCTCGCAGGCCGGTGCGTATGCAGGTTTTTGCTGCCACCAGTTAGCCTGCCTCAATCAGCCAATTAGCCATATGCACCAACACAGATTCACTCGTAAATTAGAGCACAATAAAATGCACTACATGCATACAGGCACAAGAACATTCATCTGCTGCTGTTCATATCCCGGAATTTAGCTAAGATATCAGATCATGTAAATGATTGGGCTAATTAAGTAATGGGTAACTGGCGGCAGCAAAAACCTGCCTACACAGCGGCCCGTGAGGCCTGGAGTTGCCCATCCCTCAGCATCCCTACAGCAAAGGGATATTTTGTAAATATATGACATTTTTAATAATGTTATCAAAATATATTTCACATCAGCGTATTTAAAAAAATATTTCAGTATCTGAAAGCAGCAATAATTTGTGTAGTTATTGGGAAACTGCGTTGTAGGCTACTGATAATATATTGTATTTCAATCCAGTATATATTCCGTATATTCCATTTCCATAAGGGGCTGAGCCTCAGAACATGCAGGCTGAGGGGTCCCTGCCTGGATTCAGCTCATTAAGGGGCTGAGGGGTCCCTGTCTGGATTCAGCTCATGGCAATAAGGGGCTGAGGGGTCCCTGTCTGGATTCAGCTCATGGCAATAAGCGGCTGAGGGGTCCCTGTCTGGATTCAGCTCATGGCAATAAGGGGCTGAGGGGTCCCTGTCTGGATTCAGCTCATGGCATTAAGGGGCTGAGCCGCAGAACATGCAGGCTGAGGGGTCCCTGTCTGGATTCAGCTCATGGCAATAAGCGGCTGAGGGGTCCCTTTCTGTATTCAGCTCATGGCATTAAGCGGCTGAGGGGTCCCTTTCTGGATTCAGCTCATGGCATTAAGCGGCTGAGGGGTCCCTGTCTGGATTCAGCTCATGGCATTAAGGGGCTGAGCCGCAGAACATGCAGGCTGAGGGGTCCCTGTCTGGATTCAGCTCATGGCAATAAGCGGCTGAGGGGTCCCTGCCTGGATTCAGCTCATTAAGGGGCTGAGGGGTCCCTGTCTGTATTCAGCTCATGGCAATAAGCGGCTGAGGGGTCCCTGCCTGGATTCAGCTCATGGCATTAAGCGGCTGAGGGGTCCCTGTCTGGATTCAGCTCATTAAGGGGCTGAGGGGTCCCTGTCTGGATTCAGCTCATTAAGCGGCTGAGGGGTCCCTGTCTGGATTCAGCTCATGGCATTAAGGGGCTGAGCCGCAGAACATGCAGGCTGAGGGGTCCCTGTCTGGATTCAGCTCATGGCAATAAGCGGCTGAGGGGTCCCTGCCTGGATTCAGCTCATTAAGGGGCTGAGGGGTCCCTGTCTGTATTCAGCTCATGGCAATAAGCGGCTGAGGGGTCCCTGCCTGGATTCAGCTCATGGCATTAAGCGGCTGAGGGGTCCCTGTCTGGATTCAGCTCATTAAGGGGCTGAGGGGTCCCTGTCTGGATTCAGCTCATTAAGGGGCTGAGGGGTCCCTGTCTGGATTCAGCTCATGGCATCGCAGGGTTCATTTCTTGATGTTTATTAGAAGTGGATATTGGCCTAAATCTTCCCTGCATACATTTTTAGGGGGTTTTCATCTGTACCCAGAGTGCTGCATGCAGGATATCAGATGGATGTTTGTTCTATTTATAAAAAGATTGGAGTGGACCCCACACTTCACTTCCAAAAATTGAAATTGCTTATATCAATGATTTAAATATTTTGAGCCAGATCCTAATTGGAATTTTGATTTGCATTGACCCTTTTACAAAAACTTTTACAAAGCCAGAATTTACCCCTTTTGACAACAAGTGAGATGCACAACAGGATGTATCTAATTGTGTGACTATTAGGCTTTGTTAGTTTTTTTTTAACAATGTTTTGCCTCATTGTGTTCATATTCATATTTAAACTGAATATGTCCCTCAACCAAATATTGCACTGCTGTGGACTGTTTAGTCAAGTTGTCAAAAATGTGTCTTTTATTTTTTATTATTTTAATCATAATTTTACTTATTTATTATTTTAAACTTTTTTTGCCATTTAGCCGACACTCAGCCGAAGCAATTCAGGGTAAGCACCTTTCTCAAGGGTACAGTGGCACGGGCTCACCTGGGAATCAAATCTACAGGGTGGAAAGCCCAGTTCTCTGGCCACTATGCTACACAGCCACAGACCCTGTAAGCGAGACCTAGGAGGATTTTATAAATGGTAAATTACTCTGCAGAAAACCTCCAGCATTATGCTAACCAAGCATTCCAAATCTGTGGGAAGTACCCAGTAAGTTGGAGGTATGAGCGGTTGCATGCAGTTCAGGGCCGATGTGTCCCAGCTAACGCAGGTGTCTCTGGCCTACAGGCCCTCACAGAGTAAATCCGTTAGTAGTTGGTATATTCAGATCTGTTCACAATTAAATGCTTTGTTTTCCATTTTTTTAAATAAAATAATTGAAAATTAAAATACATGAAAAAAATTTATATTTTGTTGAGTTAGTTGGACATGCATTGTCCCTTTTTCCTATTTAAGAGCTGTTTAAGAACTGAGGCTCCAATGGTATCTGAGGCATCCAGCTGTTTGCTACCAATAACATATTCATCAAACACATGTTTCTTTGGGTTTTTGCTAAGGTTGGTCTGGTCTCTTTGTTCCGTTTTCAAGCCTTAGTTTTCATTTTATTTCCAGATTGTCAAATATGTAGTTTAACTGTTGTGATGCCAGGTGTAGACCTCACTGTTGCATGCTATCCTCAAATATGTAGTTTAACTGTTGTGATGCCAGGTGTAGACCTCATTGTTGCATGCTATCCTCAAATATGTAGTTTAACTGTTGTGATGCCAGGTGTAGACCTCATTGTTGCATGCTATCCTGTACTCAGCATGCTCTTTCGCTCAGCACTGCTCAGTATTCTCTGAAAGGGACGGATCTAGAATTTATTTGTGCAGGGGAAAGAATATGAGAAAGGGCCCCTACACCCCTGTGCGTGCACACGACACATCCCACTTCCTGGGGTCCCCTGGGAAAGCCCTTAGCTCCGCCCCTGCTCCCTGGTGTTCTGCAGCATTGGTCAGGCTCTACATAAACATAAACATAAATATAAATATAAAAAAAGGGTTCGACGGCAACAGGCCATTCAGCCCAACTTGGCTCGTCGGTGAAATATCTTTTTTTTAATAAAATAAAACAATAAATACAATCAATAAACAATAAACCCAATAACCATAAAACCAATAAATCATTAAGAGCAATAAAAACAATCAAAATATTCATAAAACCAAAAATAGGCTCTAGTTATAGGTTGGCTTAAAGTTTAAAGGTTTTGCTGCAGGATATTGATCTCTCAGGACTCTTGATTTCAGGTAAAGGGGTACCTGGCTGGGGAGATGGGGCGAGAGGTAATTAGTACATTTTTGCCCTTTGTCTGTAGTGCTGTTGTCTAGCACATTACTACCCAGCAGTGAGCTGAATATGTGCCTGCAGGGCCTAATATTAATATGCCATTAATGATGTTATTGTCCAGGCCTTTATAGAGGGGCCTGCTTTCTGGTATTATTCACCACATTGACACAGCTCTGCTACTACACAGATATTCCCTTCTATGCTGACATGTCAATTTTCCGGCATTGAGATCTCCTATCATTTATACTGAGTACAATGACTGGAAATTGAGGAAATTGCAGATTTTGAAAAACATCCTTTGTGTAGTATAGGGGTACAGATGGAGATATGTAAACGGCACATACGGAAATGAATGTGGACCTTTCTGGTTAATGCTTCTTTTGTAATCCAAATTTAAATCGTTTTCTGATCAATTTTTTCTGGAGAAATGTACTTATTGAGTTACCTTGTATAACAAATGGCAGTATCCTATGAACATCTGCTATGATGCCAGAATCTCTCTCACTCTCTCGCATGTAGAAATTGTACACATCATTGTATCACATCTGCCCAGCCCAGCCACAGGGTACTCCGTCTCTGAGTGATTTACTATTCTAACAGATCTAAAGGTCAACATCCCTCTTCAACAGGGATGTGTGCTATTCCAGTAAAAAAATATATATATAAATAAAAAATCTGTGACTCCTGCATATCATTGTACTCTACTCATACTAAACTCCCACTTGCTGAAGCCATCAATAAAGACCTAGATTTATATATATATATATATATATATATAAAATCCTTTAAAATACATTTAAATCACAGCAATAATGAAATATAAATTTCCGTTCATTTCAGTATTTTGCATGTTGAAACAAATAATTTTCAAGCACTATTCCTTCAAAAGTAAGAAAGAAGCACTATTCCTTCAAAAGTAAGAAAGGATTAGCCTTTCTGTTAGCCTAACGACGAGGCATCAGGCAGCTATTTATTTGAATAGCAATGAGCTGTCGCTCTCCTATGGAGACTGTCCATGGTGCTGTCCATGGTCCTGCAGCTGCAAAGAGAGAAAATGGCTGCCCTTCTTGGCAGCACTATGGGGTGAACGATGGAAACTCTGCATTTCACTAAGATGAACCACCCAACAGCCCCACGATCAGCAGTTTTATATCTATAATATTTTGTTACAACTGCAATATCACATACCCACCAAAGCTTGCTGTATGAGATGGTGGATCTAATCTCATTTTAAAAATCACTGCACTTTCATTTATAATGCTGCTTAGTCCTGAGTCCTGGCTCATTTTCCAACTGACCTCTATGGGAACATAAGTGAGGAGAAATAACCCTTCAAGTGATCCATCCATATCTACTTCATATCTGGCAGCAGAGTGATGATTTGAGGCTCGTTTTAATACCGCAGACCCTTGATGACTTACAGCCATTTAGCCACACAGACTCAACAGGCTTTTTAAAATACTTCGTAAAATGCCTTTTCCGTGAACTTGGAAATATGGCTTTGAATGTCTCCTGGTCTTGGTCCATGTTGCAAAAACAGTTACAAATGGATATAGTGATCATGGCTGAACTTAAATGTATTTTATTGTTCAAACCTCTATAGAAACAGTAAAGCCTCATTGAAGCTTAATTCCACAGAAGACGGCTCATGAGAGCATGGATGGACAAGCAACGAGCAAGATGAATGAAAAAAGAGATATATACTGACATGCTACTGCATTCCAGACGCAGTTAATTAGCCATTCTGTGAATGGAGAGCGAGTGGGAATGTATATTATATGCAATGAAAATATGGTAGACGTTATTGTGTGGAGGAGCGGGAGGATATCTGAAGCAGCACACAAATCCCCCCTTTTTAAGAGCAGATTTATGCAGTCCATTTATTTAAAAGCCTTGTCGTATTCCCCAGTGGCTATGTGGGGTTTGTGCATCAAATGTAAAGTCGAATCACAAATTCAGGCATACTAACATCTTACGTTGCACTTATGACTGCCGTTTAATACCAGCTAGTGCCAGGGACCACATCCCTTCAATTTCTTTGGCTTAATGGGAGATGCTCCTCAGAAACTGTATTATTTTTACAAAATACACCTTTTATTCATTTTTGCTGTAAACCTCATGCAATTTGTCTTTAGCTTCGGACTATAAATCTTTAATTGGTAGATACCCGTCTTATTGCCATTATCCAGATGTTATTTAGATCGTTAGCTTTCAAGGTAAAGCTTTATACGTGATGTTTGTAACCTGATCATTTAAAGAGATCAGTGCAGCCATGGATGTGCGTCAATAAATATGCACTTGGAATTACACAGGATTGATGAAAGTGCACCAGGTACAGTGTCTTAGAGGATCATGTTTATTAATATGCACATACACCTGTGCATGTATATTTCATTTCTGTGTGTCCTTGCTTTATCTTTTAGCTCTCAGACTGAAACTCTGTGTGTGTGTGTGTGTGTGTGTGTGTGTGTGTGTGTGTGTGTGTGTGTGTGTGTGTGTGTGTGTGTGTGTGTGTGTGTGTGTGTGTGTGTGTGTGTGTGTGTGTATGGAGTAGGTCTTATGTTTCATCGACTGCTTTCCCTCCCCGTCTCTCACAAGAGATTTTATTCTCAGCGAGACGTCCTGATCAAATAAAAATAGAACTGAAATCACACAATTCAGATGAGCTGTAACACAACACTTTCCTGAAGTTCATTTCCCTGTCACATCTCCTGTTCCTGTAATCATCACAGCTCACAACACTCAATCAAACTCTTTCCTCTGCTATTCTAGCTTTGTTATGACCGTTATTGTTGTCAATGGGGAAGCCCAGCCTCCAGAAATGTTTAGGAAAAAGCTATGAATGGGAAATGATGGATATTTTCTCATGAATATTCTCCACATCGTGTCTTTCTGCCGGGAGCCTTTGGGAGGCTCGTGATTAATATAGTCCAGACTGTTTTGGCAGTTTATCCTGAAATCTGACCCAATTAATCAGCGTTTAGCCTTTCACTAGCTGGCCTCCTCATTAACTCTGCCGTACTTCCACAATGCACTCTCTAGTGTATTGCACTCACACACAAACACACACGTTTGTGGTCACCCACAGATGAACATGCATGCACACAGCTTTCTGAATAACAAATGAAATATACGTGGCATGAGTAAAACATGAGCAAGCATCAGGCCATGAGAATTCAACTGCATGGCAGAAAACGGCTCCAGTGATCCCTGGCTGTAACCCAGAATCCTATGTAGAGGAAACATATGCGTGTAGAAAAGGTCTGAGAGTGTGTGTGTGTGTGTGTGTGTGTGTGTGTGTGTGTGTGTGTGTGTGTGTGTGTGTGTGTGTGTGTGTGTGTGTGTGTGTGTGTGTGTGTGTGTGTGTGTGTGTTTCAATAATAAGGTAGATAAGAATAGTGTAGAAAGGGAGAAACCCTCCCAGAAGGGCTCTGGAATATGTCTTGGGGTTCTGTGTCTTTGGATAAGGGGGTAAATACTGGGGCTAGATGCAGTTATACACAAGTTTTTATATTTAGAGGGAAATCGGGGAAAAGAGTGGCGGGGACAGGCAGAGAAGAACATGATCAAAGCACAACACTGCCCTCTAGTGGTAGCCAGTTTTAAACAGAGCAAGGAACAAATTACTTGCCATCCGTGCACACGAATAGACACACAGACATACAAACACATACTTAATGTGTCAAGGAAAAACTCTGTGAAAATGAGATGTTTCCGATATGATTCAAAAGTACTCTCAATATTATACAATATCAATAACTTTTCAAGGACTGCTATATATTATGTATATATATATATATACATACATACAGTACCAGTCAAAAGTTTGGACACACCTACTCATAGGTTTTTTTTTTGGTTTTTTTCCTGTTTTCCACATTTTAGAATAGTAAAGACATCAAAACAATGAGATAACACAAATTAAATTATGCAAACAAATCAAAAAAAGTGTTATATTTTATATTCTTCAAAGTAGCCACCCTTTGCTTTGATAACGGCTTTGCACATTCTTGCCATTCTCTCAACCAACTTCTGTGGTAAACAAGTATTCCACAGGTAAACAGGTGATGCTATCATGACTCTGTATAAAAGGATATCAAAAGACTCTTGACACCTTATTTCCAGGTAGAATGTGCAAAGCTGTTATCAAGGCAAAGGGTGGCTACTTTGAAGAATCTAAAATATAAGACCTTTATTTGTTTAACACTTTTTTTTGGGTCTTTGCATAATTCCATTTGTGTTATCTGATAGTGTTGATGTCTTTACTATTCAAAAATGTGGAAAACAGTAAAAATAACAACAACAAAAAACTTTCTACGAGTAGGTGTGTCCAAACTTTTGACTGGTACTGTATATATATATATATATATATATATATATATATATATATATTCTTTTTACCCAGCACCTGCGCTGAATTTTTGGATGTGTGTATGCCTATTTTTTAAAAAGGACTGCTATATTACCATGTTAAATCTGGTATTTTTTGTTGCAGATACGCTTTCATTCTTATGATCAAGTCATATATATACACTACTCACAAAAAGTTAGGGATATTTGGCTTTCGGGTGAAATTTATGGAAAATGTAAGTTCACGCTACAGTGATATTATACGTATCATGAAAGTAGGGCATTTAAGTAGAAGCATGCAATGGTGATTTCCTCATCTCAAACAATTTATTGAAACAAAAGGCAACAACAGTGGTGGGTATACCACAACAAAAATGTCAATGTCTCAATAACTTGTCATGTGCCCTTCAGCATCAATTACAGCTTGACAACGACGTCTCATGCTGTTCACAAGTCGACTTATTGTCTGCTGAGGCATGGCATCCCACTCTTCTTGAAGGGCGGCCCTCAGGTCATTGAGGTTCTGGGGTACAGAGTTACGAGCCTCTACACGGTGAGTCAGCTGATCCCATAGGTTTTCTATGGGATTCAGGTCTGGAGAAAGTGCAGGCCACTCCATTTGAGGTACCCCAGTCTCCAGCAGCCTTTCCCTAATGATGCGACCTCGATGAGCTGGAGCATTGTCGTCCATGAAGATGAAATTAGGCCTGTGTTGTTCATGCAGGGGCACAATGACTGGATTAATGATGTTATTCAGGTAGTATGGGCTTGTCACTGTACCATTCACAAAGTGTAGGGCAGTTCTGTATTGACTAGACACACCTGCCCACACTGTAACACCGCCACCACCAAAGGGTCGTCTGGTGACAACAGTGGCTGATGCATAGCGCTCTCCTTGACGTCTCCAACATCGTTGGCGGCCATCATTTCTGCTCAACGTGAATCGACTTTCATCAGAGAGCAGCACTGAGGCCCACTGGTCCCTCGTCCAGCGTAAATGCTCCCTGGCCCATGCAAGACGATGACGCCTGTGCCTGGTGGTGTGGTCAGGTACCCTTGCAGGTCGTCTAGCACGCAGACCACGCTGATGTAAACGGTTTCGAATGGTCTGACGTGACACTTGGGTGCCTCTCACCTCCCTTAAATGTGCCTGGAGTTGAGTGGCATTCATCATCCGGTTCCGCAGGGCACTGTTCACAATGAAGCATGGGATGTGGCCAAAGGACGTCCACTTCTATGCATTTCTGTGACTCTTCCAGTCTCTCTGTATCTCTGTTGCAACCTGCTGATGACACTCTGTGACACTCTAAGCTCAGTGGCCACTTCCCTCTGAGAACATCCTGTTTGAAGCCTCGCAATGGCGAGGTACTGTTGATCAATTGTTAGGTGTCGTCTTGGTCTCATGATGTCAAAATGTGAACAGCATGATGAAGAGGACTGTTTAAATACCAATTCTAATTGAACCAGGAAATTTATTGGTCGATTCATGGATCAAACACCTGTTGTGAATTTTGCCGTTCAGCTCCTTGTTAGAGAACAGCAAGTTGTGCAAAAAGTACTGAAACATTGAATAGTTGGACATGTGCATTCAAAAGTTTAGAGAAGGTCAAATTAATTTCACCTGTAAAGGTTATAGTGCATTTTAGGTTCATCCTGAAATTTCACCCGAAAGCCGAATATCCCTAACTTTTTGTGAGTAGTGTATATATATATATATATATATATATATTCATATTTGGGTTCTATTGCTCACCACTTTCTATAGGTTTTTTGACATGAGGAAGGAAATACTAAAACTTGGCAGAGCTTGTTTAATGTTATGAATCCTTGATTCAGCATTTTCTGGTTCTACATAGACTACATATTCTAAAAAAGATTTCCTGAAAGATTTTAGGAAACTAATCAAGTAAATGTAGTCTATAAATATGTATGAGTGCATTTATCTTATATGAATATTTGATAAATTTATTTTATGAGAAAGGGAATTTCAAATGGAAAACTGTCTTGTTCTATGGCTCATATGAAATCACATCACACTCTACAATCACACCCACACTGATACAATCACACAGAGATAGACTGTACAATCACACCCACACTGATACAATCACACACAGATAAACTATTGTCACTCTTGCACTTATACAATCACACCTACATTGATAATCACTACAGTCACACCTACACTGATACAGTCACATACAGATAAACTCTACAATCACACCTACACAAATACAATCACACTGATACAATCACACCCAGATTTAAATAATCACACACAGAAATAAACTCTGTATCCCTGTGGGAGTGATTGCAATCACACCCACACAAATCCAATCACACCCACACTGACAAAATCACACCCACACAAATCCAATCACACCCACACTAATACAATCTCAACCACACTAATGCAATCACACCCACACTAATGCAATTACATCCACACTGACAAAATCACACCCACACAAATCCAATCACACCCACACTAATACAACCACACCCACAGTAATGCAAACACACCCACACTAATGTAATTACATCCACACCCACACTGACACAATCACACCCACACAAATCCAATCACAACCACACTAATACAACCACACCAACACTAATGCAATCACACCCACACTAATGCAATCACACCCACACTGATGCAATTACATCCACACCCACACTGACACAATCACACCCACACTAATGCAATCACACCCACACTGACACAATCACATCCACACTAATACAACCACACCCACACTAATACAATCACACCCACACTTACACAACCACACCCACACTGACACAATCACACTCATACTAATACAATGATACCCACAATAATAAAATCACACCCACACTAATAAACTCCACAATCACAGACCCTCCGAACTGCAACTTCAAAGTAAAGAATAAGGGACGACTTCAGAAGAGGTTCCATTTGAGTCAGATACTAACCTGTGCTCTCCGTATGCAAATAACTCTGTTATATCTGTATCCTTTTCCCTCACATCAACAGTGATATTCTGGAAAGACCAGTGCTTTTTTTAAACAATTTTGTTCTTTATTCCTCACAAATAAAGTTGTTCATTTTCAGACCACAATATTATTCTTTTTTCTAACTGTGGGTATGTTTAAAAGAGGCATATTTGTTGCAGTTGGTGGCAGGAGGGTGAAATCTGCCACATTTACAGGCTTCAAATGTCTGTCTGTACTCTCTAAGACCATCCTCATCACCTCTTACTCTCCACTGGGAATACGCTCAAATGCATGCACTTAAACTTTGCCAATTCTACTGTAATACCAAAATAAATGACATACGACAAAAAATAATTAAATATTACACCTGAGTTCTGAACAATGTACAACTTGCTCTTTTGACACAACCACCCACATCCCATGCAAACTAACATGGAATGAATCATTAGATATAATGGTGTGTGTGTGTGTGTGTGTGTGTGTGTGTGTGTGTGTGTGTGTGTGTGTGTGTGTGTGTGTGTGTGTGTGTGTGTGTGTGTGTGTGTGTGTGTGTGTGTGAGAGGGGGGGGGGGGGGGGGGGGGGGGGGGCGGGGTGGTGTTAAGCAGTAAACTATATATACTTCAACGGGATGGAGGAGTGGTAGCACAGCATATCTCACCAGGAATTGCATTTTACACTGATGAATGTTTGGGCCTTTAGACGAGGTGCTGTTGTGGTAAAGGTGACAGAAGACGGGAGTGATGGGTTCTCTAAAAGAATTCAAGGTGGAACAGCAGGTAATAAAGTCCAGAGCGCTCTAAATAAGAGCCCCCAGCGCCTCCTGGCGCAGAGCTCTAAATAAGAGCCCCCAGCGCCTCCTGGCACAGACGCAGGCAACAAAAAAAGCAACTTTGTTAAAAACTTTGAATCAACAGTCAACTCTTTATCGCGCTGCTGCATATACTTAATCTCCTGCCAGCCCGCACCGCACGGACAGTGAACATATCCTGCCCCCTACGCTGGGCTAGGATATGGCAGGAGCCCAGGTGTGTTCTGGGTAAGAGGGACGTGTTAAAAAACAACGTGGCTGATGCACGCTGGTACA
The DNA here is from genome assembly GCA_029718625.1 of Synaphobranchus kaupii. Classification (NCBI taxonomy): domain Eukaryota; kingdom Metazoa; phylum Chordata; class Actinopteri; order Anguilliformes; family Synaphobranchidae; genus Synaphobranchus; species Synaphobranchus kaupii. The sequence continues at coordinate 13,829,237 of CM056376.1, forward strand.
CCTCCGCACTGGGAAGCTAAAAACAGCCTCCTCCATGGCTAAGAGATTTTACCCGCTACAGGAATCAGAGTATTACGGAGGGATCGGCTGTTATACTCTCAGGTTGATGAAAGATGAGCAAACACACACTTGGTGAGTGTTAAATATCCATGCGAGTGAGGATCTTGTAGTGCGGTCGGGAGCACTGTTGCCTCCCAGCAAGAAGGTCTTTGGTTCGAATCCAGTCCAGGGGCCTTTCTGTGTGGAGTTTGCATGTTCTCCCAGTGTACCTGTGGTAAGCTGGACTACTGCAACTCCCTGCTCGCAAGCCTACCGGCCTGCGCCATTCTGCCTCTTCAACTCATCCAGAATGCAGCTGCCCGGCTTGTGTTCAACCTCCCAAAATTTTCCCACGTAACCCCCCTGCTGAGGTCTCTCCACTGGCTGCCAGTTGCAGCCAGGATCAGGTTCAAAGTTCTGACCCTGGCCTACACTGCAGCAAATAGGACAGGCCCCGCCTACCTGCAGGACTTAATCCAGAACTATGTTCCTGCTCGACCACTTCGCTCTTCTACAGCAGGGCGACTGGCACTTCCCCCCCTCCGTGTCAAAGGCTCTCGCTTGTCCCGACTGCGGAGTTTTTCCATATTAACACCTCAGTGGTGGAATGAACTTCCCATTCCCCTACGTTCTACTCCAACCCTGCCTGCATTCCGTCGAGGCCTGAAGACACACCTCTTCAGACTCCACCTTGACTGATATCCTCACCTAGGAATATCAGTTCCCTGTTCCCTGTGTTTTCCTGTCTGTTTATTATAGTTTATAATAGTATTTGGAATGGTTTATAATAGCATAGTTTATAATAGTATTTGGAATGGTTTATAATAGCATAGTTTATAATAGTATTTGGAATGGTTTATAATAGTATAGTTTATAATAGTATTTGGAATGAAAGTGTGGTGTTGCTGATTTGCCCACAGCTTACTGTGAACTACAGTCAACGTTCATTGCTAGGGATAGCTGCTACATTATGCAAAGGATGTGCTTTGCCTTGTCTGTTCTGTAATGATGATGATGTCTCTGTACGCACTTACTGTACGTCGCTTTGGATAAAAGCGTCTGCTAAATAAATGTAATGTAATGTAATGTAATGTTTCCTCCCACAGTCCAAAGACATGCAGGTTAGGCTAACTGGAGACTCTAAATTGCCCGTAGGTACTAGTGTGTGAGTTAATGGTGTGTGTGCCCTGTGATGGATTGGCGACCTATTCCAGGGGGTATTCCTGCCTCTCACCCAATGCTCCAGCCCCCCCGTGACCCTGACCAGGAATAAGCAGGTTAGCTAATGGATGGATGGATAGTTCACGGATGGGCTCCATGGTCCTGGATCGAATCTCGAGCATGCCAGCGTGGCCAGTATCCACCCTGGCAGCGGGACCCCCGCCGGACAGTCAGACGCCTGCAGTCTGCTTTCTAAAACTGCGCACAGTCTTCCTCTGACTCACGTCTGTGCCGGCTTGGCTTGTGGGCCGTGCTGTGAAAAGAAGCAGCTGGCGAGATCACACGTTTCGGACGACAGTGCATGTGTGTCTACACGCTCCTGCGTCGTCAGCGGGGATCACGCCATGAGCACCATTCCACATTAGAGAGAAATTTTTAAAAAGATCTGTGTGTACAACAGCTTTCCTGATTAATGCCAACGTCACTTGGCATGCAGAAGCAATGAAAGGCACTTGGGACATGCTGCTTTAGGATGTCAAAATGTGCTGGAACGAGCAGAAGCGGGGCGATCTCCAGTGGGATTGTGACGCTCGGTCACACTACACTACTATTTTGCTATATGCTCAGTGGGTATTGTGAGTACAGGACTGAACTGCCATGATTCAATGATTCATCTCTTGAGAGCCGTGAGACACCTGAATATAAACAATGTTCTTTGTTCATTGACTTTGAAACATATGGCTACCAATATACGTAGCTTTTCTATATCCGATCCTTGCAAATATAACAAGTACCAGTTGTGGTAGGATATGCTACCAGGTAACAATGAATGGATGAAGGAATTTGAAGGTAACACCACCTGCCTCTGTCACCACGTAGTCCTCACGGGACCAGCACATTGCCCTGTTGCTAAAACAACATCAAAGCCCCATTACTCTGGTGTTAAACAGAGTAATGCCACATGTACACAATACTGCATATACACAGGTAGTGAAAAAATGTATACACCAATGATGCTTAATGGAGTGTTGGGCCAGGCCATGTGGCCAGTACCACCGGTATGTGCCATGGAATAGAGTCGACAAGGGTCTGAAATTCTGCAGAGGGAATACAACAACACTCTTAAACAATTCAAGCTCGGTTAATCATGTCTCTGGAATATCCCATAAAACAACATTTCACCTCAGACACTGTTGCATGTGAAGCATCAGAAATTTGAGCTGTCCTCCACACTGAAACTCCTGGCTAAAGTATCCCAATAATTACCCCTCGTTCAAACTCGCGTGGCCTGTACCCGTGCTAGCCGCAATTATAGCCAATCAAGCCTGTCCAGTAATTGTACACATGACCCTGTGTCATTTGCGTAAATACTGGTCGAGCCACACCTTTGTAGTAGCCTCTGCTTTGCGTATACAGTGCTTGCTGCCTCTGCTTTGCGTATACAGTGCTTGCTGTCTCTGCTTTGCGTATACAGTGCTTGCTGTCTCTGCTTTGCGTATAGTGCTTGCTGTCTCTGCTTTGCGTATACAGTGCTTGCTGTCTCTGCTTTGCGTATACAGTGCTTGCTGTCTCTGCTTTGCGTATACAGTGCTTGCTGTCTCTGCTTTGCGTATACAGTGCTTGCTGCCTCTGCTTTGCGTATACAGTGCTTGCTGTCTCTGCTTTGCGTATACAGTGCTTGCTGTCTCTGCTTTGCGTATACAGTGCTTGCTGTCTCTGCTTTGCGTATACAGTGCTTGCTGCCTCTGCTTTGCGTATACAGTGCTTGCTGTCTCTGCTTTGCGTATACAGTGCTTGCTGCCTCTGCTTTGCGTATACAGTGCTTGCTGCCTCTGCTTTGCGTATACAGTGCTTGCTGTCTCTGCTTTGCGTATACAGTGCTTGCAGTCTCTGCTTTGCGTATACAGTGCTTGCTGCCTCTGCTTTGCGTATACAGTGCTTGCTGTCTCTGCTTTGCGTATACAGTGCTTGCTGTCTCTGCTTTGCGTATACAGTGCTTGCTGCCTCTGCTTTGCGTATACAGTGCTTGCTGCCTCTGCTTTGCGTATACAGTGCTTGCTGTCTCTGCTTTGCGTATACAGTGCTTGCTGTCTCTGCTTTGCGTATACAGTGCTTGCTGTCTCTGCTTTGCGTATACAGTGCTTGCTGCCTCTGCTTTGCGTATACAGTGCTTGCTGCCTCTGCTTTGCGTATACAGTGCTTGCTGTCTCTGCTTTGCGTATACAGTGCTTGCTGCCTCTGCTTTGCGTATACAGTGCTTGCTGTCTCTGCTTTGCGTATACAGTGCTTGCTGTCTCTGCTTTGCGTATACAGTGCTTGCTGTCTCTGCTTTGCGTATACAGTGCTTGCTGTCTCTGCTTTGCGTATACAGTGCTTGCTGTCTCTGCTTTGCGTATACAGTGCTTGCTGTCTCTGCTTTGCGTATACAGTGCTTGCTGTCTCTGCTTTGCGTATACAGTGCTTGCTGTCTCTGCTTTGCGTATACAGTGCTTGCTGTCTCTGCTTTGCGTATACAGTGCTTGCTGTCTCTGCTTTTCCAAGATGTCCTCACCGGCGACAGGAGGCATTATGTTTTCGGGTTGTCCGTACGTCCGTACGTCCATCCGTCCCATTCTCGTGAACGCCATATCTCAGGAATGCCTTGAGGGAATTTCTTCACATTTGGCCTAAACGTCCAATTGGACTCAAGGATGAACTGATTAGATTTTGGTGGTCAAAAGTCAAGGTCACTGTGACCTCACAAAATAAATATTTTGCCATAACTTAAGAATTCCTACGCCAATTATGACAAAGTCTTTAGTTATTTTTTGCATGGTTCTCAGCTGTGTGATCTCAACTTATGTCTCAGTGATCAGCAGCCAAATGTATGTCTTTTAACATGTTCAGGTACATGACTGTACAGTTTCCTAATTTAATTTGCAAATTTTAAAAAATGACAAAACTGTATTGGCAGGCTGATTAGCTTCTCTCTATCAGTCCTCTGTACTCCTCTGTAAAAAATAGTCTCTAAGTGAAGACAGCATTCACTGGAATCATACATCTCAATATAGTGATAACTTCCATTTCGCCAATAAGTACACTTCATACCTTTTAAATTAAATTCCTTCAAATTCCTTCACTACATATATTTTATGAGTCTGGAGACATGGATGTAAACTGCACCTTGACTTGTTGGCGGAGGCATACTACCGCAAGGCGGTTATTTCTAGTTTTTTATTATTATTTACGATGGGCCCTATTCAGACTTCAGCAGGGGAACACACAGGATGTTTAATTCATTCTATGGTGCCTCTCAGCAGTTTTAAGCAGATTCAGAGTTGGCTGCTAAAATGGTGCTAAAGTGCAGGGGGGCTAGATAAGGGCGGGGCTAGATAAGGGCGGGTCTCGTGTAATGGCAGACTAAGTATAAGTGTGTTCAGATTGGGATTTAAGCACATTGATTTGGGAATATTGGAATTATGGAATATTTAGTGTGCTCCATAAGTGAATGCTATGTAATTACAACAAAGTTTGTTTTAATAAAATGCAAATTAAAGTTAGTTCAATAAAAATGCTAATTAAAATTAGTTCAATAAAAAAATATATATTTCATGTAGAATTCTTAATGAGAAATATAGCCTACATTTCTAGTTATAATTATAATTATAAATAACTAAAATGTGCATTATTTTATTATTGTTCAATTCAAAAAACATTCCCATGAGTTATTAGTGAGTTTGTTAATTAAACAATAATGTCCTTCTGTAAATTTGATTTCATATCTGTTTGAATAATGGCTACACTGTTTTTCAACTGATGATTAATGAATTTCCACAAGAATTTCTACAAGCACCCAAAATTAGGAACCATGATTTGAGACGTATGTATTTTGTAATATAATGTGGCTGGCCTATTTACTTTTAAATTTTGCAGACATGACCCATGTGTAAGACATGCAAACTGAAAGAATAAAATAAAGACATGCAAACCGCATAGAATGGTGCTGGTTCCTACAGTAAAGGGCATCATGTTTATTCAGAATACTTCAGCTATCATGAAATTATTTCCAGGCAGTTTCCAACATCAGGGATAAGCTCAATCCTGCTCCAATCAAACTAAAACAGATCCCATAGAAAGCCCCGCTCAACAAAATGCTTTAAATTTCTCTTATGAATAAAGCGTGGTTTTGTGTTAGGAACCTTAGTATTTCTAACAGTAACAACAGCACAGTGATCACCGGGGTCATTGCAGGAAACGCCAACAGCAGAGAACTTGTGGGGAACATTAGTCAAGATCAAATCAATGAGAGTAGATTTATCAGGACATTTAAGGTTAACAGCCGGGTAGTTGTGGTAATCAGCTGGGTTAAATTCATGGACTCACAATACAATTTAAAATCATCCGACACTGCTTTCAGCCAGTGCCAGTTCAAACCACCAGCCAGGATACTTTCACCTTACTGGAGTTTGAATAAAAGGTACAACAAAGGGTACGTCACATGTAGCAGAAGGCGGCCTATAACAGCCAACCACAGTTAAAGAGTGAGACCCTTAGAGCCTTCCACATCCTGTGCAAGGAATTCCAATTGCAAAGAAATTGTTACAAAGAGGATCACATTGAAATCAAACTTGTCTTTACATAAATAGCCACACCACCACTTTACTTTTTTTAGGCCTGTGCTATACACTTATGTAACCATTCATACATCATTATCTAAAACTGACTTCTTCAGCCAGGATTCAGAAACCAAAATAATATCAGCATCTGTTTTCGCCCACATCCTAAACACATCCATTTTAGGTAACATGCTACATAGGCTAGTGGCTACGCACCTAAATGTAGCCTAATACAAACACCAGACCTAGTTTTAAAATCCAATGGTGTTTGGATAGGCTACATTGCATGACAAGACCAGGGTTAGGTTTCACATTTCCTGATATCAACAATAATAGAACCACCACACATCTAAGTTTCCAAACCTTGCAAGAAGTGTCCTTCTAGAGACCGTGTTATAAGCGAATTCACTCAGGGGGCTATCCGACAACACAAAACAGTCATTTAAAACTATAAGGCGTGTGAGCCGGCTGGCGAAAGTTCTGGTTCATGTGCATCGGCGCTTATTTCGTTAGAACGGGCCGGGGAACTCGAAGGCGTTCCCAGGCATGTAAAATCCAGCGGATCAAGCGCATTTTATGATGAATTACTTACCCGACGCAGTTAGCTCTTTCCAGAGTCCAATAAAGTCAGTGTGTAAAGCAACACTCACAAAGTCATTGTCTCTATCGGATGAGAATGGCGAGGTGCAGAGCAGACACAGTGAGGAACGGCGGGAGGCTTCGATGAGGCGCACCGGGAAGAGAGGACAGATTACGGATCCAGGTGGAAGTTTGGTGTGGTTGATGCAGCAATAAAACGATCGTATTAGAGGGAGCTTCACAGTTTCTCACCATTAAAAGAATTTAAAACTACACTACCCTACCACGCATGCAGTGACGGCGCCAGGAACTTTTCTCTCCCTGGGCTAAGGGTGGGCTAGGTCAATACATGGGGGTGCTAAGGTTAGCTGTGTTTCCCCCAGGATGGCTTTTGTGTGTGCGCTGGGGCGGCCTGCACAAGAGGCAGAGCATCTATACAACAGTCAGAATTGTACAATTCTGTAAATTGAAATAGCATTACAAATGTCATTTGGCTTCATCAATACGAGTACTTAAAAATATCAGACATCAAAGAAAATAAGACCGGAAAATAATGAAAAAGGACTTGAGAAGAGAGGATAAATTATCAGTGTAACGTTATGTCAAAAAAGATGGCTAAAATGTCGTTGTTTAACCGCTGTTCTGTGATTGGGACATTTAGGAGTTTCATTATCTAACGAAGATCGCAAACTTTACATATCACTTAGTTATGCTGTGCTCCATAAAGCTGCACCGTAACATTTGCGTTGGTTTCTGTATTATCAGAACAGCTTCCACTGTCACCACTCTCCCCTATCTCATTTAGCTTGTACATTTAGCTACATGGAAGAAATATGAGATCTTTAACGGTACCTGGCCATTTTTTGGAGGCAAGCTCTTCTTATTAGCTGAAGTCGAGATGACGAAGATTGAAAATGATAATTTAGCTAATTTAGGTTAGTTATTCGCTTTCCAAATCTACTCATCTGTGCATGGCCAAGCAGCCAATGTTGTGAGATTAGTCTAACGCCAATCAAAACACTGTAGTTTACACTTGGGAGTTGCTACCTAGGGGGGTCCACACACTCCACAAATCTGTTGAGTAGTTGATCATTTCCGAAGACGATTCACATGGAGAGCTTATGCGAACACATTTTCTATTGATTTTAAAATGATAGTAAATTAGTTTTCAAACAATGACGTTTCCATTTAATATTTTTTGACATGGTGGCGAACTCTGTAGGCCTGGTGTATTGTAGGCTATGGGAAACACTGGGTTGCTAACGTTAGAAATCAGTTTACGTTATTTTGTAATTTGCTTGAGCTCCCTACACACACACACACACACACACACACACACACCCACACCCGTAGCCTTCGTCATAGCATAGGCTACATACGCTGCGTAGCCAGGATGAATATCAGAAAGGGATTAGAATTGTTAATTTACTTTTATATATTTTTATTATAATTATAAAAATGTTATTAAAATTCCTGGGGGGGCTAAACCGGGGCTAAGCAAATTTGTGACGGGGCTATAGCCCACCCTTGCCCCGGTGTAGCGCCGTCCATGCACGCATGTAGATTTACAATCTCATAATTAGGATTAAAAACCTTAGGTTTCAATCACGACCCACAGGACAAATTGACTGACGTGCTGCCATCTTGGATCTTAAAGAATCCGCCATCTTTGAAACGGTACCTGCCACAGGTAAAAATACTAAAGCAAAGAAAAATTGTTAGACCATTATTATCACCTGTCAAACCACTGGATTCAGGTGTTATTGATTAATCAAAACTCATCTGCAACCCATTTTGTATTCAAAATGTCAAGTGGAGTGAACATCTTTTCTATGCTTCATCATATAATTATCAATTTGCCCGTTCTTTCAACACACCAGCCTTCCACAGAAGCAGGGGCGCACGCAGGATTTCTTCCCGGGGTACGCAACAGAGGAGGCCAAGCCATAGGCTACATGAAAACAAAGCCACTACTTAGGACTAACGTTACAACGTAATTTACCGATATATTTTGCACTCATAGGGTCGCATATTACAAGAAGTTCTAATGTAGGAGTAGGCCCAGCCTACGTTAAAGTCGGATCTTTCATCAGCAAAACCGGAGAGATTTACTTCACAATAGAATGGAAATGTTGCGCGCAAAAAGATGTTACGTGACTTACAGTAGCCTGATCTTTCATCAGGAAAACCGGAGACCTCACAATAGAATGGAAATGTTGCGCGCAACAAGCTGTTACGCGACTTACAGCACAGTTAATGTGAACACAATGAAAACACTTCTGACAAGTCAATGTAACTATCGAACATGCTCAACAAAATGTATTCACTGCTTAAATATCTAATAAAATATTATCACTGAATGCTCGCCAATTGTGTGTGTGTGTGTGTGTGTGTGTGTGTGTGTGTGTGTGTGTGTGTGTGTGTGTGTGTGTGAGAGAGAGAGAGAGAGAGAGAGAGAGAGAGAGAGAGAGAGAGAGAGAGAGAGAGAGAGAGAGAGAGAGAGAGAGAAAACACGCCACTGCAAATACAAGAACATGTTGCCTCAATCACTGCATAAAAATAAATAGCATCTTACCCTTAAGCCCTATTCTGACGGGATAAGTTTTACAGGGGGAGGTGGGGTAATGTAATAATTACTGGAAGAGCTCCGCTATTCCGCATATTCATGTCTATAACTTTTACGGACTGCGCGCTCCCGCACCAGTAAAGATTCCGGAGTCTTTAACCTACTGTTAAATGTCCTGTAAAAATTACCCCAGGTTAAAGCAATCCCGTGCGAATTGACATGTCCGGTAAAATTCTGTTATTTCCTGTGATAAATTAGTTTTCCCCAGTCTTTTCTACTGGTTTTTCACGTAAGCACTCGAGGACGCCTTTGGTTGTGCTCTCTTCGGTCCAACTATTGACCGACCTCTAAATGAATGTAACGTTACATTAAATAAGAAGACAGAGAGCAAAAAAAAAATAAAAAATAAACTGGCTAAAAGGTAGGCTACAGTGGGGCAAAGCTTGTGGCCGTTTTAGGTAAGCTATTGTAGCCTAGCTATAGCCTTACATACGTACATGTTATGGCCTAACACTGTTTCTTTTCAAGCTAACGTTAATAAAGAGGTGTACCGTGTAATTGCAGGATTCCTCACGCTTTTTGTGGACGTGTTTGCCATGCCAACATTGTCTCCACGTAGTTGTTTTTTTTTTTTGGCGGCTCAGTTTTCAGTGAAGATGGGATGTGTAACGTTGCTAAGGTACGCAGACTGCGTACTCTGCGTACAGCTGGGGGCGCCACTGCACAGAAGAATGTGCTCTTATGTTGGTCAAATGTTGGTCTTATGTTAGAAATATACTATGTGCTGTAAAGCAATACACAATTTTAAGCAAAGTAAGGGGCTAATTCTTGTTTACTAGACTGTTTCAAACGGGCCTATTGAAAACAATCCAAAACATGGACTAACCCCCCACAGGAAGTTTTATTTACCGTTGTTTATTTGTCTTTTAAAAAAATATTTTTCAGCTTTAAGGTGACAACTAGAGGTGTTAATTTTATCACAAATGCACATTGACCGCCTTTATTTTCACTTTTTTTCATAAAGTATCTGGAGTTACTGACACTAGAAATGCAGTTTAAGTGGAATTCCAGTGTCGTTATTCTTGTCCACTCGTGGGCATGTGCTTAACCTGAGCAAATCTACATCGTCTAGCGCAGTGGTTCCCAAACTCGGTCCTCGGGGACCACTGTGTATGCTGGTTTTCGTTCCAACCACAATTGCAATCCCGGAATTTTAACAAGATGTCAATTGTTCTTAATTAGGTGTTTGTCATATTTAGAGGGATTATTTACCCTCTTAAGCCACATTATGTTAGCAATAGCTATGCATGTCATGAATAATAAAAGTACAATATTCTCATTGTGCTATATTGCAAATAATTACAAAAAGGGGGAGAAAAAAAAAAACATTTTTTAACTGACCAAATTAATTTTATTTTAAATATTAAATAAAATTAAAGACTGAGGTGAATCAATAGGCTCCTAATTGGTGAAATTGTGTATATATGGCCACTAAAACTAACCATTTGATAAATAATTTTAAAAAGACAAAGAAAATGATAACTAGCCAAACTTGCAGTGTTAATACATTTAAGAAAAACTTGATGAGGGAACTTAAAAACTCACATTTTCAACTACCTAATTAGGAGCCAATTGATTCACCCCAGTCTTTAATTTGATTAGTTTAAAAAAAAATGTTACCTATTTGCAAAACAGCCCAATAAGCACAGTAGGAACATGGGAATTTTTATTCTTCATGGCATGCATAGCTATTTCTGACATGATGTGGCTTAAGAGGGTAAATAATCCCTCTAAACATGAAAAGCACCTAATTAAGAAAAATGAACAGCTTGTTAGGATTTTGGGATTGCAATTGTGGTTGGAACGAAAACCAGCATACACAGTGGTCCCCGAGGACCGAGTTTGGGAACCACTGGTCTAGCGCACACTAGACAGGATGTGGTTTCCAATAACAAAGATAATCATGTGTGCCATGCAGGCGAGTCTTTATACCTGCTTAAGCAGGTAAATAAATCTGTTAAAGTAGGGTGCTATGATCGAGCCACTATCTGTATATCATGGTTGTTTGCTTTGCTATGGATTTAATTTGTGATGTTGTTGTTGTTGTTTTAGTATCCCTGTGTGAATCAAGCAATGTGGTATTTCCAGAAAATAATTTCATTTCTGCTTAGACCAGTTTTCTGGTGGTATATTTCTCATACCCTTTAAATCTCCTAAAATAGCAATGCATTGTGCATTTGCATCAAATCCCCCTCCCAGAACAGTATGCTAAAATCAGAGATGAAAATGCCAGCCTTGACATGAAAATCATTTTATGCATTAGTGCCACTCCAAAATAAATTCAAAAACTCCAGTCAGCATTTACGACAACTCTGCACTAGCACCATGTCTTCTTGATTTGTTTTTTTTTGCATCCTCAAAATACATAGGGCCCTGGGTGGTCACTTAATTACTGGATGGTTATTTGTGGACACACCCTATCTGAACTCACACTAAGCCTACATCTAGGTCTCCCAGTCCTGCTTCAACCAGCCACTGCTTCAACCAGCCCTGCTTCAACCAGCCACTGCTTCAACCAGCCACTGCTTCAACCGGCCCTGCTTCAACCAGCCACTGCTTCAACCAGCCCTGCTTCAACCAGCCACTGCTTCAACCGGCCCTGCTTCAACCGGCCCTGCTTCAGCCGGCCCTGCTTCAATCAGCCACTGCTTCTCTACCCATCCAGTTTACAAACTGAGCGGAGCCTTCAGAGGACGGCACTTCTTTCATGATGTTATAGTATTTTAACTATATTTTAACTGAGGTAGGGAATATCCTGCTGACATATATGTATCATCACGAGGGACTCCCTACCTTAGTCGGCACTGGCTAAATCACACTAATGATTCTGATGGGTCCAGATGAACAGGCTATCTGATGATAGCCTCCAGGCAGCCTGGCCTTCTGATCTGAGTCCTGTAAAACTCTCATGGATATACCGTAAGTGTCATCCCTGGAACAACAGGGATGTGGATGCTGAGGACGAATGGTGTTGATGAAAATAATGACTGAGAGCATTTTTATACCTCTATCCATGGTCTCAAAGTCCTGTACATTGAAGGTGGGGCATCATCATCAATGTACATGTAATGCCTTGCATTTATATAGCGCCTTTCTCACCAACCGGTGACTCAAAGTGCTTTACAATGATGAGGGGGAAACTCACCTCTACCACCACCAATGTGTAGCACCCACCTGGGTGATGCAATGGCAGCCACTTTGCGCCAGAATGCTCACCACACATCAGCTAAGGTGGAGATGGAGAGAATGATTTTACCAATTAAACTGGGGAATGATTAGGTGGCAGATTGAAAGAGCCAGGTTGGGAATTTAGCCAGGACACCAGGCTAAATTACCATAAGTGTCATGGGATCTTTAATGACCACAGTGAGTCAGGACCTCGGTTTAACGCCTCATCTGAAAGACAGCATCTCCTACAGCACAGTGTCCCCATCACCGCACCGGGGCATTGGGGTTTATTTGACCAGAGGGAAGCCTGCCCTTACAGGTCCACCAACACCACTTCCAGCAGCAACTTAGTTTTCCCACGAGGTCTCCCATCCAAGTACTAACCAAGCCCACACCTGCTTAGCTTCAGCCATTCAGCAGGAGCAGAGTGCATATGGTGGTATGACTGCTGGCATAAATATATGGGTGATCGAGCCATGAGTATGGTACTGATGATGATGACGATTATTATTATTATTAGTAGTAATAATAATAATGATAATAATATTACTGTACTGTTTTTGGATGTGAAACAGATAAAGTTAATGTGTATGTGAAGGAGCATGTATTTCTATCATAGATCAGCTTGATGTATTTGGCTTCCCATCAGGGTTTTAGTGCAGAATCTTCCCAGAGCTTTGATGGACAGTCCTGAGGTACTATAAGCATTGTGCAGCCTACTTTTTTGCTAAAGTCCCATGGCATGGTTTTATTTTTAAACCTCCCCAACTTTTTATATAAATGTCACTTCTTATTAGAAAAGCAAATAATAATTTTATTCTGTGGAGACATAACAGTGATGATGTTGATAATGATGATGATGGTGGTGATAGTGGATGATGTCAAGCTCGATATATAAATTGCCTGCTTCCTTAAACAGTCAGGTGAAAATTGTTCATTTCCACTTGGGTTTCTGCAGGGAATCATTGTTGCCTCATGTTTTATGCATGGCAATAATTTCAAGCAATATTTAAACAGGTTTAAATACCACTGGGACTTTCCTGGGCAAAATGCCAGGGTGGGCAGACCAATTCATACTGTACTGCTTTATGTGTGCCTTCAAAAATTGAATATATAATTTGAATTTAATTACTGCAAATTAGAAACACACCTGTGCTAAAAATCAGAACATTTGACATTTACTGAATTCACAAAGTGACTTCACAAGGCCCATTCATTTCCCTTACATCAAACTGCTTGGGTAGAGGTCAAAATACACACAATTGGTTAGGGTCAGGGGTCAGAGTCAGTCTCTGGTTAAACACTGCCTCCAAAATGAAAAATTATTATTTTTTTCTTTTATTCTTTTCGGCAATGGATATGGGAAGGATACAGCACTCTTTTCTGGGGTGCGTCCCAATATTCTTCACTCCCCACCTCCTTTCCTCCACTCCCCCACTACCACTCCTCTCCTACCCGGAAATATGCAAAACTGCCTGAACGTTTCGAGTACAAGTATTTGCATGCACAGTATACAATGTACCTGACATTGCGGTTTGCGTCGAGACATTAATTAATATGTAACCACTAATACGTAATTAAGATGTAATCATTAGATGCAACGTTAGATTAAAACACAAAGATCCGTTTCCAGGGCACAGAGTAGAGGAGCTGGTAGTGGAGGAAGGGAGGAGAGGAGGTGGTAGCGGAGGAAGGGAGGAGAGGAGGTGGTAGCGGAGGAAGGGAGGGTGCATTTTTTTACTATTGGGACGCACCCCTGGTGTTCAGCCAAGGAGATGCATTTCACCAATAAATAGATGGACGACCAGAAAGGTCAGTGAGGATCAGCCTAATTTTATCACTACTGTTCCAACTCCAGGAATAACTCAAGCAAACTGAAGGGAAAAGAATTGAATCTCTCCAGTCCAGTGATGATTTATCTCCCTCAGTTACAGCCCCTCTGTCTCGCTCTTGACCCCATGTTACCAGGGAAAAACAGCATGCTTCTGTGGCACCCAACATCAAGCTTCAGCACAATAAGTCTGTCTCACACGGTCACACCCCATATATAAGAATGTCCCACGCGGCTGGGCGGGGGTTTCAGATTCATGGCGAGGGAACTTTCTGTACTGTAATCCCATTTCTATCTGTAACTGCTGTCCCTCCGTCTGTATAAAGTGGAAACATTCAAAAGGAGGGCCTTTTGAATTTAGCCTCCATTTCTTAGCGTCATTAATGTGTAAGTGCCAATGTAACTTATGTAAACTGATAAAACAGGAGGGAAATGATGTTAATTGAAAGATTACACAAATGTAAGCATGTGATGGATCTTTGTAGATAAATGAAGCTGCCACTCAGCCTTGAGGCAGGCAGGTGAGTCAGAGAGAGAAAGCACATATCCATTCTGACTGACAGACCTCTCACTAGGCAGTTGACAGACCTCTCGTCCATCTATTCCTCTATCGTGACTTCGATCATTAAGAAAACTGGGGATAGGCTTAAGTTTCTCTATAGACAGGCCAACTTTCTTAACGAAAAATCACGCAAAATTTTGTGTTCAGCCTTGATTCAATGTTACTTTGATTATTCATGCTCATCATGGTATTCTGCATTATCTACTAAACTAAAAAACAAACTTCAAATTATGCAAAATAAAATGGTTAGGTTTGTACTGGATAAAAATTCAAGGGCTCATATTGGTCAGAAAGAACTTGATAGACTGGGGTTACTAAATGTCCAGGATAGGGTAACTCAACTGAAACTCAATCATGTGTTCAAAATATATCATAATCTAACACCTACTTATTTGACTGATAACTTCACCCATATTTCAGATAGACACAACTATAGTACAAGACAAAGCCAATTTAATTTTATTGTTCCAACTCCCTCCAATAAAAACACATTTTCCGTTACAGCCATCAAAGACTGGAATGCGCTGCCATCTAATATCAAATGCATCTCCAGTCTCTCAGTGTTTAAAAAACTAGTAAAGTCTTATCTATCCGATTTAGCAAATTCATAAGGAAACAAAGTAATTTTAATTAATAATATGATTGTAAAGATAGAAAGGGGCGAATATCATCAGCAACCGAATTATAATTTATAATTGTTTAAAGTACTTTAAGGTAATTTGGCATCTCTAGTTTTCCAGTATTTATAAAATCTAGTAAGGTTACATTTTTAGAATTTAGTACAGACACCGGGAACCATAGTAATTATAATTAATGATACTGACTGTAACCGGTTTTCGAATGAATAACACTTTTTAAATTAGTAAATTTTGTAATTGTAATTTTTTACATTGTTTAGGTAACTCAAGGTAATTTGACTGCTATTGGTGTTACGTTTGTTTGTAAACTGTTGTTGTTTAAGGGACCCCAATGGAAATAAGCCTACAAAATTGGCTTTTTGGGCTATCCCAGATTTAATCAACTGTATTCTGTATTTGGCTTTTTTCTAATCTCTGATTTCTGGCATTTTGTATGTGTTTGTGATGGTAGATTTTATCTGAAGAATAAAAAAAAAAAATTTAAAAAAACCTGCCTCTCTTCTTAAAACCCGTTCCCTCCCACAAAAGCCTGTGTCACATCACGAATAAGAGGCTTCGCTGACTTCAAAAAGAAACCAGAGCCTGGTTTCATTATTCTTTTGGGAATTAACCCAGTTCACTAACAGTGTTTGTGACTGCTTAATGAAAATTCCAGCAACCCAGAATAAGTGAACAGCAAATCTGCACCCTACACAAACATCTCACCAGACAGAAAACACTCCTTGATCTTTATGGCCCTCAATTTTTTATGCAGCATACCTGTACATACATCCAATTTCTTGACAAGTCCACAGGCAGCACCCTATCACATATTGTAATTTTTGTCCAAACAGGAATATATTTTTCCTAATTTGATCTGAATCACATCTGGAGGTAATCTGGGTCAGATTCTGCCAGTTTCGGATATAAATGTACACTGAAGCATGTGTTTTCTTTCGTCACTATTTCTGACCAATAACAACCTGTAGTACAGACGCTGTGAGGTACAATGTTATAGAGCTGGTAGTGGGACACAGGAACTAGGAGAATTGCATAAATGTATGGAAGTTATACAACACATTAAAAATTCAAATTGAAAAAGTTTCTTTATACAGATAACCAAAAATATTGGATAAAATTACTAGATATGAAGGTAAACAGTGTAACTCACATCACCGTATTACCACAAAACCAGCTCGCTGTTCCTCTCACGATTGTTTGAACAAAAGGGTATGTCACAAAATGGGATTAGAAAGTTAACAATCTTGAGTTTCAGAAATATTACTATATAATAATTATACAAAATACCTTTGTCAAGTTAGCTTGTTAGCTAACTCCTTAAACCAACTTTTTGTGGAACACCCCTTGGGGACACTGTGTTTTGCTGGTAGAACAGCTGTGAAAGTTGTAATTCAATGACTCTCGTTGTTAATGAGCTATATTTACCTGGCTCTGCTCAAAAAAAGACATGAAACTACTGATACTCTGTCACACCGGTTTCCTCATTACCTTTGATGATGGTACAGGAAATCTGGGGAAACTCAGGAAATCTGTTTCATGTCCTTTAATACACTGCCACCTAGTGGAATTTCAAAAACATTGTCACAAGATGGAAAACCAATGAATGGATGTTGGAGCAAAGGTACATACATCTACAGATATTACGGGATAACCAGATCATCAGCTCCTCTGATCCTTCCATCCTCCATTTTCTAAACTACATGAGGTTCCAGTTAGCAATAGACGTTTCTGGTGCTTCTTAACATCTAAACTGAAACTGCATTGCATTTGGTCAAGCCCCTTGAATGAATTTTCGGAGAATGCATCAAATATGAATTAAGCTTCAGAGCTCTATGTCAATAATAAACACCATCAAATTAAAATACCTAAGTATGAAGTACCATGACATGACTTGACTGAGGGGGACAATTCATAAGTCACTGCAATTTACATTTTCCAAAGGCCATAGGCCTAAATAGATTTCATATGAGATTGGCTCCAAAGTCAGTGATGGACAACATGGATCTGTTGTGCAAAAAGCCTGTGCCCCTAAGAGGGGACTGACGTTTTTGTGTTTATTATTTTTGTTCACTGGAAGGATGCTGAGTTTGGCCATCTTTGCTCCGGAGGTAAAACTGGTGGAATCGGATTCTGTCCTGGGACTCGATGTGGTTGCTGGGCATCATAGCTCTGCCTGTGTCTACGGAGGTGTTCAGACAGGTGTCTGTATACATGCCACTCTTCTGTAGGTGGTCTGTGAATCTGCGGTTGTCCCCGTGAAATGCAGTCTGCAGGAGAAGATAGAAAGGACCATGAAGGATATTTTCTGTCTCTGGAAAGAATATGTTGGAATAATAAAGCCTACTCCAGCGGGCAGAGCTCTCACCGGCATCTCGTGGACTGTTGGTTTCCTGCCCCCGTAGGTTTGGTTAGTCGTCCGATAGAATGGATTGATAACCTTTTTGCTGAAATGAATAAACATACATTTCCTTTTGAAGTACATACTTTGGAAATGGGCCTTAGATGTTAAATGAACCAAAACCAAATAACAGAAGAAATATTTGCGTGTCATGCTCTGCAAAAGATGCAAAAATCTTAAATGTAAAATGTCTGAAATCAATATACAATAACTTCTGTATTTTCAGGATTTCAAATATATAATATTTTCAAATATGTGTGCCAAAGAAATTATTTGGCAGCACAACGAACAAGTGTAAAGGTAGGTACAAGGCATGCAAGTTAGGTAGGTGACTGCCAGCTGATGAAATGTCCCTGAATTTCTAGTTTAACTGCAAAATGTAAGGTAGGCCTAGGCCTATTCAATATAATTGTGAGTAAGTGTTATCTATTTTCACATACTCTCAGAGAATAATACTGGGAATTCTAACGTCTACAACTTCCAAATGACTGTAGCTTAGCATCTGTTACAACGTACAAGTTCTTGCGTAGCCTACAGGATATAGCTAGAAACTTGGCTAACGTTACAGTAAACTCGAATCATATCGCTCTCACCATTACATTACAATTATTACATTACGCTCTTATCCACAGCGAGGAACAGCAACTTAGTGAACCATATCTTTAACTATTTTTGTGCCTGACTTTAACGTAAAGCAGACATAATTGCGAAACCTAATAATAGAAATAAAAAAATTGACAATTTAGTTATGACTTGAACTTAATGAATTTACTTTTTATATGGGATTCTTACTGAACAACAAAAACAGGAATGTTGAATTGTATACGCTCTGTTGGGAAGAAGCACTGTGTATGCAGATGATTGCACTGCTACTGAATTTCCATTAAGTGGGATGCTGACAATTAGACTATCTGTGCATGTGATGGAAAGGTGAACTGCACAGTGCACGTGAGATGGAATAATGCAAAGGATAGGGTTGTAATTCAACTGAATTTCCATTAAATGGGTATATTTTAACCAATGCTTGCCACAATATCTAGAATTGCATTTATATGTGTATCCCCCCCCCCCCAAAAAAACACCATTGTACGAACATTAGTAGTAAGTTATTAGTAGCCTACTCCCGCTGCATTGAGAAAAGGGTTCGTCGAGGGCGTAGCCGTTGCACAACGTTATCTAATGGATTTGAACTGCAAGTCATCATCGTGTTGCAATCCAATTCCATGTGAGAGCTTCCAGGAGTGTTTGAAAAAGTCGACCCACCTGTATCCTTGAAAGCAGTCGGGGTTGTTGAATCGTTTGGGTAGATTTTGGTCCACAGCATATACGTCGCTGGTTTTCACTGACAGATTGCTGTTCTCAAAAACTATTTCTCGGTCGGGATTCATATTCGCGAAACCGTAAATTTCTGGAGTAAACCTTTCGGTTGCTACAAACACAGCGGTTACCAAGTGACGTAACGTTATTAAAACAAAACGCCTTCCTGTTTTTCAGTAGTCTACACGTGACCCAAATGTTGGTCCAAATGACCACAGAACTAGTATTTTATGCCAAAGAGCCACCAACTATCCTAAATCACGTATGTAGCTTATATGCGACACAATTTCCCAACATTTTAACTCAAACTACACGGTGCAATGATTAGGGAACTCGCAGCTACGTTTGGGGCACTGTCCTGTCACCTAGCTAACGTTACTAAACTTGACCAATGCAGGCCATATTACCAAAATAATATATTACTAATATCCAGCTGTTTGAACTGTAAAATGCAAGCTGTGTTAAGCTGGATAAGAGCGTCTGTTAAATATGTAAATGCATTGTAATAGGCCTATCTGTAAGAAGAAACAATCACCAGCGAGCAATGAGACCACTGTAGCGTGCCTGATACCGGAGAAACCGATCAAAACACTTCCAGTCCAAAATAGACCAAAATGATCTCAATGGGAACCATTACCGCCACCTTCCAAAATTAGCATATCTGAACACTGAAGAGTAATATCTTCATTTTAATATCCTATTCCAGCTTAGAGATTGAACAAAAGTATTTTCTGTAAGTGTTTTACAAGCTTAGACCAAAATAGGCTATTCTAGCTACAGGTATGCGAGGCAGCCTGAAAGGCGGTGCTTTTTGACTGGCGCAGGTTATAGGCACCGCTCAAACAGGGGAGGGGATGGAAGAGGAAGGAGCAAGTAATCATGACTAGGATGAGAATTGGTCATACTAACCTAAATAGCACACTGAAGGTCATAGGGAAACATCCTACTGGGTTATGGCAGGAATGTTCAACAACCAGAAACAGTACAGCATATATTTATATCATGCAGGAGATACACAACAGAAAGAGAAAATATGTATGCAGAAATGAGGGAGATTGGTTTGACTGAAATATCAGTTAAATGTATTTTAGAAATTGGGACAAATGGAAGAGGGAAAAGATGGCTTTTAAAATTTATGAAAGGCACTGGATTAATTAGCCTAATAGAATTTAAGTAAGATGGCGTGATGATTTGATCCAGAAGATGGCAGCAATGCAACAACAAGGATGGTAGCTGCCGTTAAACTACAAAGAAGAAGAAGAAGGCACAGCTCAAAGTGCGACAGCAGAGGTAGGCATTAGGCAAATAGGCTCTTTAAAAGTGGAACAGAAAAGGCACGTCAGTGGAAGATAACGAAAGAATAGGACAGTGTTGCGCTGTTTAGACTAGTTTCTTCCCACGTCGTCTGCCTGAACGCAAACCAGGCGGGGAAAGTATTAAACCTAAGAGAGCTCGAAACAGGATAAAACAAAGTTTCTGTTGACTGCCAATATCTGAAACTTAGACATCTAAAACTAAGCTGAACGTCTAAACTCTTGGAAACGTTTGCAGAAAAACGTCACGATTCAGACGCAATTCGCCTACCTGTCAATTTACCTATTTGCCAATCCGAAATATTGGTTGCAGTATAAAACTAAGTAGTAGCGAGCGAATAGGATAACGTCAACCAGGTAGATACGCGTTAGCTAACTTCTTCACCTAATAGTGCAGTGGAATAGGCTATCTATGGATGTTCTCTGGATTGCCCTGCTCGCAGTCCCTGTGCTTCTGTGGTCCAGTAGGACGTTTGTATTTTACTTTAAAACATGTTTATACTTCACCTCGATAGTGTGCCTGGCTGTGGTAATAATCCCGATTTGTATTGTGAAAAGCGGAGGCAGGAACGTGGAAAACATGAGGTAAGTCCGACTACGCAAATTTGTTTTTAATTTTTTATCGTACTTTTACTATGAACGAAATTCTCGCCTAGTATAGCCTATTCACTTTGAAATAAAGGGATAACGTGTTCGTGTGGTACAGGCTAGGCTACGTGTATGATTTCTATTCATAAGAGTTTTTACGGGCACGTCTATAAAGTGCATTATAGTTACTGAACATGTAGGACGATCCGGGACGCTGTTTCTCATAGGCTACATTAAAATGGGTGTAGGCTAGTATCCCAACCATATCACTCAGCGTTCAGGAAAAGTTTTTGGAATGGGAATCCGGTGACATGGAGATCGCCTACAAGAGAAGCTGCTCGATTCCTCTGGGGTGTAGCTAAGGTTGATTTTTGACTATTTAACGGAGAACCTCGAGGCCGTGAAACACGCGAAACTTTATAATGGGCAGCTGTTGTTTGCGTCACATTAAATTGGTTGCACAAACTAGCGAATATTCGAATCCGCCAATTGTAAGGGGGGTTGTAGCTTTTATGTGAGCCACTTGACCTCTTTACAGACTTTGATTTTGTTCTGGCATTTCTGTATAAATAGCATACTATTGACTTTACCACACCTTATTCTTTAGCCATTCAGTTGTACTTATAAAGACATGCCCCTTGGCACAACAGCCAATAGGCCTACAAGCCATGATGCCATTACAATCCCTCTGGTACAGTCAGCACTGCCAAAATGACAAGCAGGATTACAAATTAACATATTAGTAGGCTATAATGAGCCGGTTTTCCATAACGGCCGTTTGGTGGGGGGGAAAAAACATTTTATGGAAATCGCCCGATGACGTCAGAAACAAGGGCAATATTTCCAGCAATATTGTACAATATTCCCAGCAATGGGTATGGGCCACTGTCGCAATGGGCAATCGGGCAATAACTGAAAAAAGAATGTTTGCGGATCCTGTTTTTAACCTCCGTTATGCCCGGAACCGCAAGAACCACAGCTTTCTGCCAATATAATTCAATCGACCATATCTCTGAATTTGACGGAAGCATTAATGGATGTATTGACCAGTAAGCAGGCGGTATCATTAGGTCTGCTGAATAAAGTTATCTAGCTAGCTAGTTAAGTCACTTGGTTCATCAGTACGGTGGTGACTGAGTAATAGGCCTACCAGTTATTTACAATCAAAAGTCAAGAATACCATAACTTATGAAAAGTTGGTCTTTATTTCAACATTACACTAATACATCAATATAACTTACCTCAGTAATAAATAAATAAATAAAGTTATAAGATCAGCATCCCTTCGGTTTCCTCGCACCACTTGGCAGCCATTGTTGAAACTTTTCGGAAGACTCAGGTGTCATGTGACCCAAACTCTCGTCTGTGATTGGATGGTACCAAAATATTGCTTGCCTCGATCAAACTTGTTCCGATATTGATTTAGCTATCAATAGGAAAAGTGCCAGCAATCATTGCCTGTCAATATTGCCTGAAAATATTGCCCGTGTACCATCAGCTTTACAGTAGATATTTAAATACTTTTTTTTTAAATTATTATTTAAATAATTTCTCATTAAACCATGTTAAGACCCCTCTGCGTAGCCTCATTAACCTGTTCATTTGTCCTGCGGTAGCGATGGTGATTTTTTGTTTATTCTTTTTATTCAGCAGATGCCCACATTCGATGCCAATGAAAGGTTTATCTGTAGGGTTGCACGATTTCAGGAATATTCAGGGGTGGAAACTTTCCATGGGAATTAACAGGAATATATGGGAATAAAAGGGAAGTTGTGGGGCTTATCTGCACTGGCTGTTAGCTATTTAGTTATGACTTGAACTTTAATATAATAAGTTTACTTTTTACATGAGATTTTTTCCCTGAACAACAAGAAGAGGAATGTTGAATATTGTATAGCCTACCCTCTGATGGGAGAAAGCACATGTAGATGATTGCATTGCTCCTGAATTTCCATTAAGTGGTATGCTGACCATTATCTGTTCATGTGCACAGTGCACGTGAGATGGAATAATGCAAAGGACAGGGTTGTAATTCAACTGAATTTCCATTAAATTGGCATATTTTAACCAAAACCTGCCACAATATCTAGAATTGCATTTTTATGTGTATTCCCCCCTAAAAAAAAAAATCACTATTATAAACTAACATTTTATATTGGAATTGGGCAAAATTTCCAAAATTCCCGAGTTTCACATGGAAAGCTTCTGGGAATTTCCCTTTGCAACCCTATCATGTTATCATTTTGTGATCACTGTAAATGTAGGCCTAAATCTTTGTAATTGCACAAGATTTAAGGTGAATTTCGGTAAGTAGACTACATGTACAGGGTTCTTGGAAATTTCTTTTTTTTTTTAGGAATTTTGAGGTAATTTTGGGAATTTACACCGTTAACAATATTTTTCATATTGTAAGTATGTCTTTGGTTTTTTTAAGTATTGTGCCTATTTGAGGGGTCACTGCAAATACTTTGCATGCATTGTTAGGGTGAAAACCATGGGTTTTAAGAAATGTCAACAAACATGATGTTGGTTTACCACAATGTGAACACATTTATGTATTTTTTATTTTTTTTTCCAAATGCAGTTTGTTTAACAAAAATCATAGCAACATGAATGCAAAAATACACTTTAGTCATTTCCTTTCATCAAATTAGATATGCCTATGTATTCGGAATAACTATCTTTTGACTAAAATAAGGTTAAACAAAATATTTTAACTTGACTTGCTTGAACATGGCTAATTAATTATCTCAACCACAGCTAGCTTCATCTTCAGAAAGAGACTGACTCGACTCTGGAGAATCTGGACAATCCTCCTGAGATTCAATTTGTGTGGTGTCATCTTTGATGGGCTCAAAGAGTTTAAATTTTGAAAGAATAGCCACCAGTTTCTCAACTATTTAGTTTGTCAGCCTGTTACGCACTCTGCTGTGTGTTCCACCAAACAGGGACCAGTTCCACTCTGATGCAGCTGATGTTGGGGGGATCTTGAGAATAATTGAAGCAACAGGGGACATGGCTTCATACTTACAGAGTCCCTTCCACCAGGTTGCTGCCTTCATGTGTTTGGCTGCCTTCCAGATGGCATCAGCACTCCACAGCCCTACCTTACTGGAAAATATAACCAAGCCTTCCCCTGATCTAGATTAACTTTCTGTGCAATGGCAGTGATGGTACCATATGCCACAGAAACTTGTTCTCCAGAAAGGACCTGGGGGGTATACTACGAAGCAGGATTACTGAGTTAGCTGGATAACTGCACTGAATAAAACCCAGAACAGCTGTTTTTACTTGAGTCCAAGTTCCAGATTTGGGCGGTTCCAGGTTTTACTCAGTGCAGTTATCCAGCTAACTCAGTAATCCTGCTTCGTAGTATACCCCCCTGGGCCAGTTCAGCATATTTAAATTTTTTATTGTTTTTTTCAACTTGTTCTGTTTTATTAGCTTTGTTTAACCTTCCTATTATGTTTGGGTCGATATCATGGGTAGGGAACCCTGGTCTTGGAGAGCCGCTGGGTCTTCTGGTTTTAGTTGTTACTCCCCACTTAATTGATCAATTAAAGCAGTTGATTACACAGTTAACTCACCTCACCTGGTTTCTTTGGTTTAAGTAGTTGCTGTATTTAAGGTGAAAACAAAAACCAGCAGACCCTGCGGCTCTCCAGGACCAGGGTTCCCTAACCCTGGTCTATATGAACCGGAATTACTTTACGGAATTACTTACAGCAAACACCTTATGACACCCTAGAGAATTAGGAAATACATGTAAAAAAAGATGTTGGGAACCCTTTTTAAAAATATATTTACCTGCAACATCACCATACAAATGGCAGTAAAATTCTAACATAATAGGAAGGTTAACCATGAGATGGAAAATTCCCAAAATTGCCAAAAGTTTCCTGGAAAATGTCCTCCCTTTGCAACCCTATATATGTAGTTTTTTAACAAACTTCTGAGTGACATCTTGTAAAGGTTGTGTCTAATGCTAATCCCAGCATCTGTGAATTTTCTTCATGTGTATAGTTTTACATAATGCATGTTTCAGAAAGTGCTTGTTTGTTAAAATAATGTAATTATCCTATAGCAAATGGCTTCTGTTTGTTGGAATATTGTTCTTATGGGGAGAAGTGTGGGACTGTTTTTAGGACGGCTGACTTTTTTGAGCCATACTGCAGGTCCCCCTGTGTGGGTGGGGGTTCACCTTCTGAGCAGTGATCCTTTCTCTATCCTCTACCTGTCTGAATAAAGCTAATAATAATAATACCTTGCATTTATATCGCGCCTTTCTCGATACTCAAAGCGCTTACAGTGATGAGGGGGAAACTCACCTCTACCACCACCAATGTGTAGCACCCACCTGGGTGATGCAACGGCAGCCATTTTGCGCCAGAATGCTCACCACACATCGGCTGAGGTGGAGAGAGAGAGAATGATTATTAGTCAATTAAACTGGGGGATGATTAGGTGGCAGATTGAAAGAGCCTGGGTTGGGAGTTTAGCCAGGACACCGGGGAAACCCCTACTCTTTACGATAAGTGTCATGGGATCTTTAATGACCACAGTGAGTCAGGACCTTGGTTTACCGTCTCATCCGAAAGACAGCATCTCCTACAGCGCAGTGTCCCCATCACTGCACTGGGGCATATTTGACCAGAGGGAAGATTGCCCCCTACTGGCCCACTAACACCACTTCCAGCAGCAACTTAGTTTTCCCAGGAGGTTTTCCATCCAAGTACTAACCAAGCCCACACCTGCTTAGCTTTAGCAATTCAGCAGGAGCAGATTGCATGGTGGTATGGCTGCTGGCTAATCATACAGGAGAAGGCCACACTATCTGCTGGCCTTTTAAAAAAGAATATTGCTCTTATATGATTGCATAGGGCTTGTTCGCATTACGCATTATGTCTCAGCATGGCAACCTTTGCTCCTAATAAACTCAGCAGTCAGTGTGGTGGTCTGATTATATTTATAGCCACAGACATGGCTGGCTGCCATATATGGAAATGATTGCAGAACTTCTGACAATTTTCCAACTAGACCATGGATGATTAGAACTGTTTTATTGACAATGTATATTTCTATTCATATTTATGTTAATATTTTGACAATATCAAGGCATGCTTAGAATTAAGTTACTAACAATTCCTTTGCGCAAAAAAAGTATTTTTGGCATATCAAATAGGTTTACTTAGTGACATTCATACTGATGGTGAGTGAGATAGATGTGGTTTAGCAACTGCTTCATTGAGTTTTTGATTGGCAGGGTGATCCGCTTCCTGATTCGGCATGTGAAGTACTTAATGGGCTTGCGATTTCTGGTGAGTGGCAAGGAGAACCTGCAGGTGGATGGACCATACGTGATCATCTCCAACCACCAGAGCTCTCTGGATATCCTTGGTATGCCCCCATAGTACCAGCCACATTAATACCCATCACACCTGTCATTGTTGATGTCATGAAAGAACCTTGTATCTCCATTTTGAGTTTTAACACACAATGGGCCTCATTCATGAAATGTGAGCAGAATGAAATTGCACGTAAATACGATCGTATTAGCAATTTTGTTCGTATTTTGGCGTTCATCAAGGTTTTTGTTTCTCAAATTTGTTTGTACGTACGAACATAATTTACACCTACACAGGACCACGTGTACTGCATCCATAAATTCAAAATGCTGCTAAATGTAGCTTCTGAATGTCAGTTACAATAGGCCTATGAATATATGTGTGTATTTCCACGTTATTTTTAATATTATTTTTACATCATTTTTATAATGTAGCCTTTGAAGTGCACAATCAAACGTAATAATTATGACTGTAAAAAGCAAGCACTTTAGATTAAGCCTATTAATCAATTGTAGGCTACTATTTTTCTGAATTGAATAAATTAAAATGTTATATGACGTTAAATATGCTCATTTAAACACACATTAAAAACCATTGAACGAAATTTGCAATAAAATGACTTACAGGTCTGTATAGCCAGCGTTGCAATGGCTGATCTTGTGCTGTTGGAGGAGTTGGCTCCTTTAGGATTGAGCATAGGCTATTTGTTGGCTGAGAGCTGTATGGCTGCTTAGTTGTTTTCAAGTTTTTATGAAATTGCCAACCTGCCCAATGTTAATGGTGCCGTAACTATACTGCACAAACGTACCCTCAAGGCTCAATCCGAAGATGCGTGTGCGTATATGAATAGAAAGGGCTATCATATCTGTGCAGCTCATACAGTACCTGTCAAAAGTTTGGACACACCTACTCATAGAAGGTTTTTTTCCATTATTTTTACTGCTTTCCACATTTTGGAATAGTAAAGACATCAAAACTATGAGATAACACAAATTAAATTATGCAAAGACCAAAAAAGTGTTAAACAAATTTTAAAAAAGTCATATATTTTAGATTCTTCAAAGTAGCCACCCTTTGCCTTGATAACGGCCTTGCACATTCTTGCCATTCTCTCAAACAACTTCTGTGGTAAACAGGTATTCCACAGGTAAACAGGTGATGCCATCATGACTATATAAAATGATATCAAAAGACTCCTGATATCTTATTTCCAGGTACTCTTAGAAGCGATACTATAACCTCTGCATTTGAATGGATCTCTATGGGAATTGGGGGGTGGGACTAGATTTAGCTTTAAATTCCACTGGAACAGTGTGGAACACATGGTTGGCTAAATGGCTCTAAGTCATCAAGGGTCTGACGTATCAAACAAGCCTTAAACCATCACTCTGCTGTCAGAAGTACAGTAGATATGGATGAATAACTTGAAGGGTTTTTTCTCCTGACTTATTTTTCCATAGAGTTCAATAGGAAAATTTGTCAGGAGAAACAACCCTTAAAGTGATCCATCCATATCTACTGCATATCTGGCAGCAGAGTGATGGTTTGAGGCTCGTTTGATACCTCAGACCCTTGATGACTTAGAGCCATTTAGCCAACCATGTGTTCCACACTGTTCCAGTGTAATTTAAAGCTAAATATAGTTAATTTGTTTAACACTTTTTTGGTCTTTGCATAATTTAATTTGTGTTATCTCATAGTTTTTACTAGTTATCTCATTGTTTATCTCATTGTTATCTCATTGTCTTTACTATTCCAAAATGTGGAAAACAGTAAAAATAACGGAAAAAAACCTATGAGTAGGTGTGTCCAAACTTTTGACTGGTACTGTATGTCATGCGAAATGTATTGCTCGACATCCTGGCGGGACCCTCGACAGCTTCATTTTGCGGGGCAGTTCAGTTGGCACTAGAGGTGTGCAGCAATGCCATTATGCGTATCTGTATTTGGATTAAAAATGAAGTGGAGTTCCATATAGGAAATGTCATATTTTCTAGTCTGAAATTAATTGTTATTGCAATTTATGAGTATTCGCCCCATCCCTGTCTTTATGGATGAAAATACCCTCAAATTAAAGCTGACAGTCTGCACTTCAACGTCATTGTATCCTTTCAAACTCAAAGTGCTAGAGTACAGAACCAAAATAACAAAAAATGTGTCACTGTCCAATGAATTATGGTGCTTACTGTATGTACATACACACACATACACTCACACACAGGGGAAACGCCTAACAATATATGAATATTAAGAACATCCTAAATTCTTTTTAGGAGTTTTTTTTTTTTGGAGTTAGGGATCGGCAAAACTTGGAAACACGGTACAAAAAAAATAAAAAAATGTTTACATGTTTAAAGGGTAACAAAACACGCTGGTTTCGCAAGACCCCGCCCATTTTTGAAATTCAAAAGATGCCAAAATCTTGGCGTGATAGGGTAATAATGTAGGGGCTGAGCTCCAGGTATCAAACCACGCCCCAGCAATTTTTTTTCACTAGTAGCTAAAAGCTAATTTCTACTCTGGACAGCACTCACAGTGGCTGCTTTGTTCCTCTCTCTCTCTCACTCGCTCACTCATACACACAAAACACGCTAGCTCAAGCTGCTGCCGAGCCCCCGTTTGAGCTTATAATGATGCGGTCAGCAAACAGAAAATCACATGCTGTCCAAATAGTTACCCACACCATGTAGGCTACTAATTTTACAAAGGCTGTAGGCAATAACATTATCTGCAAGATATCAGCAGTAGCCTATATATTCATTTTTTAAAAATAAACTAGCTAGCTACTTGCTAAGCTAGACTGAAAAACAAAATATCAGAAAACAAGGGACTAGCAATTCACTTTTAATTCACTATATCACAATTCCAGATAGGCTAATTGACATTATTTGAGTCAATTGGAGGTGTACCTGTGGATGTATTTTAAGGCGTACCTTCAAGCTCAGTGCCTCTTTGCTTGACATCATGGGAAAATCAAAAGAAATCAGCTAAGACCTCAAAGAAATTTGTGGACCAAAGTCAAGGAGTGGCCATCACAAAGTCCTGACCTCAATCCAATCGAAAGTTTGTGTGCAGCACTGAAAAAGCGTGTGCGAGCAAGGAGGCCTACAAAACTGGCTCAGTTACACCCGTTCTGTCAGGAGGAATGGGATAAAATTCCAGCAACTTATTGTGAGAAGTTTGTGGAAGGCTACCCGAAACATTTGAGTTTAAATGGATTTGGCTAAGGTGTATGTAAACTTTCGACTTCAACTGTACATTGCCTTGGAACAGAACATTTGCCAGAAGATTGTAATGTTGTAATAGATCAGATAAGCACCTAGCACAGGTCCCCGCCATGACCATAGCTCATATTTCAGGGTCCAAAGACCTCTTCTGATGCTAGCGTGAGAAGGCCACCCAATCAGAAGAGTCCATGCTATAAAGACATGATTGTTGTGAACTTGTGAAGGTTTCTCAAATAATGAGAAACTCTTACGTAGCCTAAATAAGTGGCAACCATATATTTTGACAGGTGATTTGCACTCTCGCTTAATTTTTTAAACTTCATTTTATAGAACCAGCCCTGAAAATTGTCCAGACAACAAAGCCATTATATTATAATTATTATAATTCTACATATAAATTTTAATATCCTTTCAACTTGACAGTAAAAAGGGACTCTCCAGTTCTGTTTTTAAGCCACTATCCCTACAGGATGGGGATGAGGTTTTGGCCGGCTAGGAATAAAGTATGGCACTGCAGCCTCCTGGACCATACGCAGTGACCCTGCTGGCACTGCAGCCTCCTGGACCGTACGCAGTAACCCTGCTGGCACTGCAGCCTCCTGGACCGTACGCAGTAACCCTGCTGTCACTGCAGCCTCCTGGACCGTACGCAGTGACCCTGCTGTCTCTGCAGCCTCCTGGACCATACGCAGTGACCTTCTAAGGCCAGAGTTTAGAAACCCTGCAGCACTATGACCCTCTAAGACCAGGGTGGAGCAACCCTGCTGGCAGTGTGGCCCAGGCCTGAATGGCCCACCAGGTTGAATAGTGATATGGGCCATCCAGGATCTACCCCAATACCTCCATAAATTTAGCCATTCCGATAAAATATGTTGTGATATGGTGTTGTAGATGTATGCAAAATAAGCGTACCTTCAGTGGAGGCTTTGAAGGACTCTGAAGAGACTGTATGAGAGTCTGTACAGGTTGTCAGAGTCTTTGAGCGGCTTCTCAGAACGTGAATAGTATGAAAATCGCACATCACTGTCTATTTTGTCTATCAGTGCAGAATACACGGTGGTTTTGAAAAAGGCTGGTTTAAGCACCACCCTCACTGCCGGAATTACATGATTGTTAGAGATTCCATCAAAACGGTTATACTTTCACCCACACTGGCTACAATGTAGCAATCAGGAAAGTTTTCTTTTTTACTGGTTGTATTTTGTGTTCAGTTTATTGTGCGCTCTGTGTGGCTATTCCCTAAAGCGGAGGCTGTGATGGGTTCCAGCATAAATCCTTTGTTGTTGCAGGTCTGATGGAAATCTGGCCCGATCGCTGTGTATCCATCGCTAAGAGAGAGCTGCTGTTAACGGGCGCCATTGGCCTCATGTGTTGGCTGGGCGGCACCATCTTCATCAACCGCAAGAAGACCGACGATGCCAAGAGCGTAATGGCTGCCACTGCCAGAACTGTGGTAAAAGACCAGGTGACTGACCTCTTCAGACTGCACCCTGCTAAAAGACCAGGTGACTGACCTCCTCAGACTGCGCCATGCTAAAAGACCAGGTGACTGACCTCCTCAGACTGCGCCATGCTAAAAGACCAGGTGACTGACCTCCTCAGACTGCACCATGCTAAAAGTCCAGGTGACTGACCTCTGACCTCTTCAGACTGTGCCATGGCATCCCTGACCCTCATTAGCTATTCTATTTTGGCACTGTCTTTTTTGGATAATAATGTTGTAGGTATCGCTGTATAAAGAAAAGTTATCTATATAGTACTATTTACTTGTTTACTAAACAAAATAATTTGTTTGGCTACCATTACACTTATTGATTATAATTGGCCCTTCTGTGCCTTATTGGTGTTATTGAGCTTCTTCATTGACTAACATGTCCTCGGACTAACATTGACTAACATGTCCTCAGACTAACATTGACTAACATGTCCTCGGACTAACATTGACTAACATGTCCTCGGACTAACATTGACTAACATGTCCTCAGACTAACATTGACAAATGGAGGCTTCTTGTGACAGACCTGGTGCAAGAACAGAAAGTGTGGGAGATGAGCTGTACAGATGAGCTGGATATGTATAATTATGTATAATTACACATGTACAGATGAGCTGGATATGTATAATAATGTATAATTCCACATGGCAAAAATCAAGCTTGAATTATGAAGGTTTAGTCTACAGTAGTCAGCTGTGTATAGTTGTTGATTCAAGTATGAAAAAGGCTCCAAAAAACCTGAAGCCCTGTCCTTTTTTAGACTACACTAGTAAAAATACAAGGAATTTAGCCTCTGGCTCTGTGAGAGTGAGTCACAGAGGAGGGATGAGCAGACATGTAGAGAAGAGAGCCGTGGGCTCAAACCATCACTGTCTGACTTCCTGGACTCTGTCTGTGACTCCGAGTTGCATCTGTAACTCCGGGTCGTGGGTTTCGGTTCTGCGCGTGACTCTGGGTTCCCCGTTTCAGGTTCGGCTCTGGATATTCCCCGAAGGCACTCGGAACCACGAGGGTGACCTGCTGCCGTTTAAGAAGGGAGCGTTCCACCTGGCGGTACAGGCTCAGGTGAGTCGCGCGTCGCACGTCTGCTTCTTCTCACTCATGCGTTTGCGTGCACACGTACGCACGTGTTTTTGTGCTTGTGTGCGGTCATGTGACCTCTCTCTTGCTGTCTTTCTCTCTCAGGTCCCTGTAATCCCAGTGGTGTTCTCCTCCTACAGCAAATTTTATGTTCCCAAAGAGAAGAAGTTTGAAACTGGTGAGGAGAGGAATTTCAAGACCCACTTTAGCGCACAATTTTATTTTCTTGCTGAGATGTACAGTAATGTTGGTGGCATGAAAACCGCAATAGCTTACAGTTGACTATTTTAAGAAGACACTTTTTTTTGTTTTGTTTAACTGTTAAAATTCCAGAGGACAGCTGAAACAAAAAGTAATTTGAGACAATTCTTGCTCGGTGGCAATTTCTCACCCAGTGGGAATGTGATCTCCTCAAGATGAAAAGGGCCTACTTTACATACAAATTACATAAAGGGTTGTAACTTGATTTGGGTACAAAAGTAACCTAACTACCCAGGTAACAAGGAACATTTTGGATTTTTAAAGAACATTCCCTATACAGCCCTGACTCATTACAGAACATTCCCTATACAGCCCTGACTCATTACAGAACATTCCCTATACAGCCCTGACTCATTACAGAGCATTCCCTATACAGCCCTGACTCATTACAGAACATTCCCTATACAGCCCTGACTCATTACAGAACATTCCCTATACAGCCCTGACTCATTACAGAACATTCCCTATACAGCCCTGACTCATTACAGAACATTCCCTATACAGCCCTGACTCATTACAGAACATTCCCTATACAGCCCTGACTCATTACAGAACATTCCCTATAGAGCCCTGACTCATTACAGAACATTCCCTATAGAGCCCTGACTCATTACAGAACATTCCCTATACAGCCCTGACTCATTACAGAACATTCCCTATACAGCCCTGACTCATTACAGAGCATTCCCTATACAGCCCTGACTCATTACAGAACATTCCCTATACAGCCCTGACTCATTACAGAACATTCCCTATACAGCCCTGACTCATTACAGAACATTCCCTATAGAGCCCTGACTCATTACAGAACATTCCCTATACAGCCCTGACTCATTACAGAACATTCCCTATACAGCCCTGACTCATTACAGAACATTCCCTATACAGCCCTGACTCATTACAGAACATTCCCTATAGAGCCCTGACTCATTACAGAACATTCCCTATACAGCCCTGACTCATTACAGAGCATTCCCTATACAGCCCTGACTCATTACAGAACATTCCCTATAGAGCCCTGACTCATTACAGAACATTCCCTATACAGCCCTGACTCATTACAGAACATTCCCTATACAGCCCTGACTCATTACAGAACATTCCCTATACAGCCCTGACTCATTACAGAACATTCCCTATAGAGCCCTGACTCATTACAGAACATTCCCTATACAGCCCTGACTCATTACAGAGCATTCCCTATACAGCCCTGACTCATTACAGAACATTCCCTATAGAGCCCTGACTCATTACAGAACATTCCCTATACAGCCCTGACTCATTACAGAACATTCCCTATACAGCCCTGACTCATTACAGAACATTCCCTATAGAGCCCTGACTCATTACAGAACATTACTGTGGGAACATTCAGGGGAGTATGGGAAACATTCATAGGTTGATTTCTAACATTGCTGGGAACGCTGAGGAACGTTCTTCTTCTTGTGTTTCTCTTATGCTTAGAGAAAAGTTTATGGGGAATGTTCCTCCCTGATAACAAAATAACATTCCAGGAATGTCCCCTAAATGTCACAAACTTTGCAATGCGTTCCCTGGATGTCATAACATTGTGTTCCTTTCAGGTCCTCAGAACATTCCTACAACTTGTCCATGGAACATCCCCTTCACATTCCACTAACATTACAGGAGCATTCTATGTAACATTAGGGGAATGTTCTAGGAATGTTAGTTGAATTGTTCCCTTTGGGTTTCTCTAATGCTTGGATTTAAAGTTCCCTTAATGTGAGACCGGAGTACATTGCTAACATTCCCCATACATTCTTGCCATGTCATTACAAAATGTTATTTTGGGAATATTCTGGGGTGTATTGGGGAATGTTATTCCAAAATAACAAAAGAACATTCCAGTAACATTCTAGGAGCATTGCTCTCAGGTTCTAAGCACATTCTATGTAACATAAATGTTGAATCTCCTGATCTACATTTGTGATCTCAGGAGATGCTACCTTTGTTACATAGAATGTGCCTAGAACCTAAGAGGAATGCTCCTAGAATGTTACTGGAATGTTAAAGGGGACGTTCCTCAGAAATGTTGTGTGAATGTTCTTAGAACCTGAAAAAAAACACAACATTGCATCAACCAGGGAACGTTTAGGGCAACCTTAATAACATACAGGGAACGCTCCTATAACGTGATTGTGTTAGCTGGGTAGCTAACCGTATTCCAATTTTGAATTGTTTCTTGGAATACCTTCCAAAAAAAAAATAAAAAATCTTTTGTTGTAACGAGCAGATTACAAGTAAACGGAGGAAGAAACGAGATGTGAAGAAAAAGGCAGTGGGCCTTAGAGTTGGGATGTTTGGGGGTGTAATGTGATCATCTGTATTTGGGAATGTGCTGATACTGATCGTCTGTGCCTGCCCCCCCCCCCCCCCCCTATCCTCCACCCCCACTTTCCAGGGACGATAAAGCTCAGGATCCTCCCAGCGATCGAGACAAAAGGCATGTCGCCAGACGACGTGTCCACGCTGTCCGAGAAATGCCACGACCTCATGTGCTCTGCGTTCACTGAGATCTCCGATACGGCTGCAGGGCCGAGTCAGTGAATGCTCTCCTCCCACCCATAGAGGGCGCTGTGTCCTAGGGCCTTGTCCCAGACTGAGCGTATGGCCTGGTTTGACCCTCTATCTATGCCATAATTTGTCA
This sequence comes from Synaphobranchus kaupii, assembly GCA_029718625.1. Classification (NCBI taxonomy): domain Eukaryota; kingdom Metazoa; phylum Chordata; class Actinopteri; order Anguilliformes; family Synaphobranchidae; genus Synaphobranchus; species Synaphobranchus kaupii. The sequence goes on from CM056376.1 coordinate 13,864,128, forward strand.
TTTCCTGTTTTTAAAAAAAAGATCTTTACTGTTTCTTTCATCTGTCAAATGTCCAGTCTCTGTTGGGTTAAGCTTTCAATGTTGGGGTTTTGTGCAACTTGGTGACCAATTTTACCAGATTATGATGCAGATAAGGCCTCCTATTATTCCAGACTACTGTCTCCAGGCAGCATGGAGCCACAAATAATTCTGTATGTATTTATATAATAAAAGTATTTATATTTCAACTTAACATACAACCATAGTGGTTACAGAGTGGTTTAACTAAGAGTTCTGTTATTCTGATGATTCAAGTTGTGAATGATGATTCAACAAGATAATTTAAACCTCACGCAGATATGATCATACAAGTAGATGTATGATCATAATAGGCTATTCATGAACTGTATTGCATGTCAAAGTGAAATGAAAATGTAAATACATATTGTATGTATGGCACCAGTGTAAACTAGAAGTAAGATTTTAATTAAGAGAGCCGCCATGCTCCTTAAAGTGTGTCCTGGTGTAAGGATGTCTTTCTGTGATAAAATGCTATAGAGGAAATATTTCAGGATGCTATTCAGAAGACTTTATTTAAAAGTGGTTCAAATGGCATTTACACACATCTTTATCCAGGTCACAGTACATACTGGCAGATACAGGTTACAGTCAATATCAGGTGGTACATGTTACGGTAAATACTGGCAGATGCATGCTATGCAGTCAGTATTGGCCTGTACAGTAGATACTGGGAGATGCGGGTTAGTTATCTGGGCTGGGAGTTCTATAGGTTGTGGTGTCAGGAAGTGAATTGTGGTGCTGCCCTCTGGTGGACAGCAGCACTGGTGCCAAACACAGGCCGTGATGGCAATGAAAAACCTCAATTGCCTTAATCAATGTGCCTAATAAAAGGGCCTCATTCTCAGGCCTAGGGGAGACCTTTTAAAGGACTGAACTGAGGGGTGGTTTTCTGGGTGAATGCTTCTTTGATGCCTTTTTCTGGGGTGCATTCTCTTCTGTTTGTGTGGAGTTTTAGTTGCCAGATTGGCCTGCTTTTGATTTATAAAGGATTTATGTTGCTTTCAGTTTATTGTGCTAATAAAAGGCTGCAAGCCGAGCATTTGTTTTGATTTTGTCCTGTCTGTTCACTACGGGAGCAGTGGCCACCCCCAGCCCTGTCATCAGCACATGATTCTTGTTCTAAGGTTCTAACTAATGTTTGTTTAAACTGCGCATTGATACTGCATGTATCAATAATAAAAATAATATTAATAAAAAATATATTATTATTGTTATTAGGCTGTTGTATTTTTAATAACGGTTTGCACACATGATAATGTTCACAGCAAGAGCTGCAATCATAGGAATATGCTTTATTTCAACTTTGGGAAGACACTGCTGGACCATCTAGGGCCACACGTATAAAACTCTGAGTAAAAGAATGCTCTGGGTGAAAGTCGGAAATATGCTTTAAAAAAGTTTTGCATTTTCTACCTCTGCCTTTCGGTCACGGTGTCGCCATATCACACGGACTCCAAACATTGCGTACGTATGGTGTCCATCGCAGAGGTACGCAGATTCTCACAGCACACGTTATATTATACATCTGAATTTCTGCGTGGAAACTCGCTTACGCGGCTTTCTGAGGGCATTTTTCTGCTCAGCACTGTTTAGACATGTGGCCCCTAGTCTCGCGTAGTCAAACGTTGAGTCTCACATATAGGCTACTAGCTAGTCGGTAACAATTCACACAAAACTATTAGCAGTGACATGTCTTCCTCTCTCCTTCCAAACATACGCGTATAGCCTAGTTCACGGCCGACAATATTGCATCTCACAGTGCTTATCACACAAATAAATATTATGCATGCGCGTGTCTAATATGCCCATTTGTGAAGGGATAGGGATTGGTAAAATATTCTCAAGTCTGAAAAAAATGTGTTTGTCCTGCAGTACAGCTGCATAGCCACAAGGAAATGGCCGTATGCCTCCTCTAGAGTTGGCGTACGCATAAGGGCGTTTTCACGCCAGTTTCAAGTTTTATAAATCTCAATTTGTGCGTCAATTTTCACATAAGATTAAATCTAGTGAGTTTACAATCAAATCCGTGCGTACGACCGTTTTATACATGAGGCCCCTGGTTTCTAAATACAGCAGTGTTGAGGTCTCCAGGGGAAAGAGACTATTTAATTTCTGCCTAATAGTAGGGTGGCAGGTTTTAATATGGCCAAACAGGCCTGTAATGAGGCCTCATTTACAACAAATGCTTGTGCATCATCTTTAGTAGGAACCGTGGTAAGCAAAACAAGCGTCTCTGAAGGCATATGACAAAGTAACTCCGCAGGTCAGCGTGGCCCAGCTGTCGGAGAGAGGGAGAGAGAGAGACTGGCTCTTTGAATGCATGTACGTTTCTCTGTTGTAAATATTTAATGGGCAACTTCCAACCACTATTCTTGAGCGGAATAATCCATTTAATACCATTTCCAAGTAATACCTTTCCTGCTGGCTACAAGTAGCATCTAAATCAGGTATCTGTCGCTTCCCAACACAGATTCCTTTGTTATAGGTACAGCACAGTGCATGTCTTAGGTATGCCATAGCCTAGAAACTTTTTCAAAAACGTACAAGCATTATCCCAAAACAAATCCATGTCACAATAGTTCCAAAATACAGATCCTTTCCAAAAAATTTGAATATCATGGAAAAGTTTTTTTTTCCATAATTCCATTCAAAAAGTGAAACTTTCATAGATTATAGATTCATTACACACAAAGTGAAATATTTCTAGCCTTTATTTGTTTCATTTTTCATAATTTTGGCTTACAGCTCCAGAAAACCCCCAAAACAGTATTTCAAGAAATTAGAATAGTGTGTCGAAAATCAGCATTTACTTCAGTTATTTCAGAGAATTAATGTTTTAGACTGAGTGTCACACTCTAATCATCTAATTTACTCAAAACACCTGCAAAGTTTTTCTACAGATGTGTCGTTAAATTGGACAGGTATCTCAGTTTGGTTCAGTATGGGGAAGACTGCAGACTTGACAATTGGCCAGAAGACCATCATTGACACCCTCCAGAAGATGGGTAAGCCACAAAAGGTCTTCGCTAAGGAGGCTGGCTGTTCACAGAGTGCAGTGTCCAAGCATATCAATAGAAAGTTTAGTGGAAGGGAAAAATGTGGCAGGAGAAGGTGCACAACCAAAAGAGATGACCATAGGCTTCAGCGGATTGTCAAGCAAAGACGATTCCAAAATTTGGCGGAGATGCAGAGGGAGTGGACTGAGGCTGGAGTCAGTGCTTCAAAAACCACCACGTACAGAGTGTGACACTCAGTCTAAAACATTCATTCTCTGAAATAACTGAAGTAAATGCTGATTTTCGACACACTATTCTAATTTCTTGAAATACTGTTTTGGGGGTTTTCTGGAGCTGTAAGCCAAAATTATGAAAAATGAAACAAATAAAGGCTAGAAATATTTCACTTTGTGTGTAATTAATCTATAATCTATGAAAGTTTCACTTTTTGAATGGAATTATGGAAAAAAAAAAAAACTTTTCCATGATATTCTAATTTTTTGGAAAGGATCTGTATATGAGCACAACTTGTGTCCATGCACGCATGCGATCGATATGGCTGCTACGGAAAAAGCTGTCCGCTCTTGACTTTAGGACATGGTGCCGGTTTCAACATGTAAACACTTTTTGGGAAACAGTAATATGGTGCGGTCTGGATAAACTCCAGGCTTTTCCTGGCTGGTTGTGAGGAAGACGCTCTGGTATCTCCGACCACGGCGCATTATTACTCACGGTACGAGTTTGAGAGGCTCAGCGCGTACCAAAAGTAATAATGCACCGTGAAGCCGGAACTGGTCTGGTCCTCCTCTCCTGTAGGGGGAGCTCCGTGACCTTGTCCGTCTGGGCACGTCCTCACACCTGAGAGAAGAAGAGGTGGGAAATGCAGGTGGTTACTTGTGGAAATGGGGTGGGGGAGTTTGGGTTGGGATGGGTGCTAATGGCAGACAGAAGGGTTGTAAAGTATATCCTTCTCTCCCCTCTCCCATTTACGCAAGGCCCCCTCAGCTGCTCTGCTGACAACACGACCAGCATGTAGTAGTTCAGCTCCATAACTACTTCCCTCCCTGCATGGTCCCTTATCCCAGTCATGATGTTAGTCTGTACCGGCTCCACAGTGGTCAGGACAGCAGAATCGTTGGTGATCCTAAGGTTATGGTATTTTTTTTATAGTTTTAGATTTTTGGTTTCATGTTTCTCTTCTAAGACCTGTTATGAATGCAGTCTGCATGTATTTAGAATTTGTACTTTGGTTCTTGGTTAGTGTGGCTCTTGGTTAGGTAATTCAAATGTAGCGATTTACTGTTAATGCAATGTCTGGGAATGTTGACCAGGTCTGGCATAATTGCTCATATTAATAAATACTGAAGTTATCTGAATCTGATTCTGAATAAAACAAATGGATCCACGTATGTGTGTCCTATACTGTCACTAAGTCACTCTGGTTAAGTGCATCTGCACAGTGTAATGCCGTGTATTACCTGAGTGTCTCCACAGCATTATGGCAAGTTGAGCACTAAAATAATCTCATCCATTAGTTGTAATTGGGAAAGCAAGAGTCTAATGATAATTGTATAGTTTACATACATATCTGGTTAGTGCATAGCATGTGTTTGCTGAAAATTTCTAAAAGCAAATGTCCTTAAACACATTTCCTCTTGAGGCTAGGAAGATACAATGTTCATAGGATTTTTTTTAATGTACAGTGGGGAAAAAGCATTGATCAGGACAATACTAACTGAAAGAGTCTTTAAATAATTTAACTTTTTAACATGAGGACCGCAATACAATTGTTTTTATTTTATGTTACTCTAAGGACATCACAATAAAGAAAGAGTATGCATCTAAACTAAAAATAAATAAAATAAGAAAAATTATAATAAAAATAAATAAATAAATAAAATAATATCCCAGTGGGAAGCGTGATAATGTTTAGCTGTTTTCCTTCCTTTTAAGATCAACTGATATTTGAAGATTAAATTAAATCCCCTCCATGGTCTCTTATGACTGTTATTTGAGTGGCCAAAGGGTATAATATTGAACAACAAAACCCTTGAGAAAGGCTTTTGTGTTAGGCATCTGTAATCAGCAAATACTTTTATCAGCTTAAAAATAACTAACCACAAAGAAAACATTTACTGCAATTTAGAATTCGTGTATTCGTTGGGAAATTAATGGTTTTAGATTTTTCAAGACCCATTCTGGCCACCAGAGGCTGCCATTTCACAGTGCAGAGAGACAATTATCCTTGTTGAAGAGCTGGCCTCCATTAAAAAAAAGTACAAATCATAAGTGAAAACATTTGGTTGCCAAAGGTTTTTGTTTTTTTTTCAAACTATTTTAATACATATTCCAGAAAGTACTTATTACTAAAACTATTTTAATGAAAATTATAAAAACACAAATATTTTATATAGTAGTTATTATAGTATACATTAGACTACCATAAACTGGAATTTTAACTTAATTATTATTTTGAATTTGTAGGAAATTTAGCATACTTTAACGTTAACATTTCGGTATCCTTCTCGAACATTAACTACACTCATTACAATTATTTAACAATGCGGATTAGTCTATTCAAATATTCACATTCAGATTTGAGCTTTCTTTCAGCAACTGTGAACTGTCAGGACGAGCAGAGCACCCCCATCCCTCCTTCCTGGCTAGAGGTCTCGTGACCACTGCACGAGGCTAAGGAAACGTTCAGCACGCAGGCCTGCACGAACACTTTTGATTTTAAACATAATTGTACGATCAGATGTTCACATTTCTTAGCCCACTTTAGAACAATGAACTTTATCAGAACCAATTAAGAAGATGGGTTCTAGAAAAACTAAGCACCCAATGTTTTCTTTTCTTTCATTTTTGAAGAAACACCACTGCTTTCAAATGGAAATGCTGTGTCAAAATAACCTTTTTCTGCATTTCAGATTTTTGTCTCGCGTTCTTCAGTTTGCAACTAGTCTTGTTATGCGCTTACGTAATCACTCCTCATACGGGCGTCTGCTATGTCACCACTTTAACAAAACTAGTAAGGGCCCTAGAAAAACTACTTACTGCTGGACTAATTGGGTTTTATGGAAGGCTACGTAGCCTCGCTACTTGCAATAATATGCGCTTATTGCATTACTTAGCCTACAAATGTAATGCAATGCCATCAACAAAACATTAGGCTACTTTAAATATTTAAATTGAAAACGTGAGAAATAACATTGTGCATATAATTAGCTGTCATTCATTGATTAATCTAAACAGTCGGTTACCTAAATAAAGCAAACTTCAAAACTAAAGAAAACGTTAATGTTACTTTAACCTAGGACAAGGATAACGCACTTGCCTATTGTTTTGTGCAGTAGTAGCTACGCCTAGTGCGCTTGCTAATGAAAAATGAGTTCGCTTGTGAACAATGGGCAGGATTTCTGTATTTTCCGCAGTAAGTCTTTCAGGAAGCCTATCTGGGCGTATTCCACAGCTGCACTGGACCCTTGGCCTTTATCTCTTGGCAGCGATGTTGCCTAAAATAGAACAGCCCGCCGTCTCAAAGCGACACAGGTCTACAAAACGCAGGGTTTACTAGGAACCGCAGGGTGAAGGTGGATTCAAAATGTAAAATGAGTAGCCTATTCCAACATGATCTGGCTAGCATAAATGAATGAATAAATAAAAATTAATAAATAGTAAAGAAAATACTATTATATTTAAAATTAATAGTAAATAAACAGTGAAGAAGAAAGAATATCGTAGCATATATTTTTATATATAAGTTATGTTAAGTGTCCTAAAATACGTAATTTTTAGCTGACCCACAATGTTACAGTATGGAATAGGTTACATGGGGCCAAGACGACATTGAAATGTACAGTATGCTCATGTATTATTACTTAAATAATAATTCAGTACTGAAAAGCTGAAGTATAACACTGCAAATAATTATAATTTTTTTCATAGTTTCAACATACCTCCAATTTGAAAGGTTCCCGAAGTCATGGAGGCAGCGGCCACTGAGAGCGTCAATGTATAGGCTACTTCCATTAGATTCACTATATTTAAAACTATTTCCAAAGTTTTTGTAACAGCTCAATGAACACTTCCAATGATACTGTTAGACTGAAATGAATCGCCCCTGGTCCTCTCCGTTGCTTTTTATGCTGGCTTTCCTGTGTAAGTCACGAATTAGACGGACAATTCTAAACCGGAATTCCTGTGAGTGTTTCCAGCTGATAAAAACATTTTCAGCACAAACAGCCGCCATCCTGCTTAAAGTGCTTAATGAATCACATTTTCAGCACGACCTACGCTGTCTGCGCACGACAGCAGAGGCCCAGGCATTGTTAAGCGTTTTGAACGGAGCCACCAGTCGACCATTTTTAAAAAATAAACGCTCAGACCAATAATAATCGGTAGACATAGCTATTGCAATGGGAATGCTAAAAGAGTACGTTTTTAGTAAGAGAACGATTCAGTGTAGAATTCCACTGTAGCCTACAAAAATATAGATAATATCCTACATGTGTTGGACGGGCTGCTCAGGGCAATCAGGAACTAAAATTAGAGAACCATTAGTATATAAACGCAACTTTCCACGCATTTTGCTTTAAAAACAAAGTGCATTGAGGATATAGCCACTAATGACATGTGTGTTTATACAGATCCTTTCCAAAAAATTAGAATATCATGGAAAAGTTTTTTTTTTTCCATAATTCCATTCAAAAAGTGAAACTTTCATAGATTATAGATTCATTACACACAAAGTGAAATATTTCTAGCCTTTATTTGTTTCATTTTTCATAATTTTGGCTTACAGTTCCAGAAAACCCCCAAAACAGTATTTCAAGAAATTAGAATAGTGTCGAAAATCAGCATTTACTTCAGTTATTTCAGAGAATGAATGTTTTAGACTGAGTGTCACACTATCATCTAATTTACTCAAAACACCTGCAAAGTTTATCTCAGTTTGGTTCAGTATGGGGAAGACTGCAGACTTGACAATTGGCCAGAAGACCATCATTGACACCCTCCAGAAGATGGGTAAGCCACAAAAGGTCATCGCTAAGGAGGCTGGCTGTTCACAGAGTGCAGTGTCCAAGCATATCAATAGAAAGTTTAGTGGAAGGGAAAAATGTGGCAGGAGAAGGTGCACAAGCAAAAGAGATGACCGTAGGCTTCAGCGGATTGTCAAGCAAAGACGATTCCAAAATTTGGCGGAGATGCAGAGGGAGTGGACTGAGGCTGGAGTCAGTGCTTCAAAAACCACCACGTACAGACGTATCCGGGACATGGGCTACAACTGTCGGATTCCTCCAGTCAAGCCACTCCACTCATTCTCTGAAATAACTGAAGTAAATGCTGATTTTCGACACACTATTCTAATTTCTTGAAATACTTTCAAGAAAAACAACTTTTCCATGATATTCAAATTTTTTGGAAAGGATCTGTATGTGTGTAGATGTGAATGTGTAGTTCTGAGTGAGCTTTTGTGTGGTTATGTGTCTGCATGTATTTTGTTCATGTGTACAGTAAGTGTGTGTAAGAATATGTTATGCATATGTAAATGCGTACAGTACATGGTGGATACGCAAGATTTATGATTTAAGATCTGAGATTTCTGCATTCAGCATTCAGATGATTTCCCAAAGGTTCTGAGAGGAATGAGTGATGAGGTGTGTTGTCATTTTGTCTTGTGTAGTATTTTAAACAGGGTGGCCAACTGATAACTCTGTTATCCTCACCAGATTGAAGTCAACACCTGTTCTATTTAAATCATGGAATCATTGATAACCATTGTGAAGAAGGACCTTGATTTTTTTTTAAAAAGAACACAATTTAATATAATTTTTGTTAAGTTATCGCAAATTTTAAAGGATCACAGACAGACACTAATTATCACTTCATGAAACATCGTGTTTATTAGCCTTGTGTATGTAAACTGATACTCGCAGCTTTCTTGTGAAATGTAACGGACATGAATAGGATGGTAAAATGAGAGATGCATTGGGATGTCAATATCATCCACCAGGTTACGGATTGGCGGGCGTACATCATGGCTATACAGCACCAAGAGTTTGGCACTAATCATTGTTTCACACAGAAATTATCAAAATCTCCACAGGCCCTCAGTCCTTACCCTCTGACCTCATATAGACATGCACAATTCAGGCAATACTTCACTTCTTCTTCTATCTTTCTTTTTCTATTTTTATACCGTTCACAACTGCTGGTCGAGCTCCACGCAGGTCTGAATGCCTCTCCTTTTATACCAGTTTACATTGATTATTGCCTAATGGGTGACAGCCGTCTGGTTGCACCATCTCCCTGGTTCAGCACTGGACAGCTCCTGTGTGGCAAACCCTTCAGAGGCTGGGAGACCCCAGCATTACTCCAGCCTAACTGAGTCCTCCATCCCCGTACCACAACCATATGTGATCATTTGTGATTTTGAGTACCCTTGGACATAAGTCCCTATATAGTGTTTTCCCCATTGCTTACCAGGTGAAACAGGAGACACTGCAGACACTGTGGCCCTCCAGGACTGGAGTTAAACCTGCAGACACTGTGGCCCTCCAGGACTGGAGTTAAACCTGCAGACACTGTGGCCCCCTGGGACTGGAGTTAAACCTGCAGCCACGGCGGCCCTCCAGGACTGGAGTTAAACCTGCAGACACTGCGTCCCTCCAGGACTGGAGTTAAACCTGCAGACACTGTGGCCCCCTGGGACTGGAGTTAAACCTGCAGACACTGCGGCCCTCCAGGACTGGAGTTAAACCTGCAGACACTGTGGCCCTCCAGGACTGGAGTTAAACATGCAGACACTGCGGCCCTCCAGGACTGGAGTTAAACCTGCAGACACTGTGGCCCTCCAGGACTGGAGTTAAACCTGCAGACACTGCGGCCCTCCAGGACTGGAGCTTGACACCCCTGATTTATAGTATGTTAAGTTTACACCCAACAACCCTCTTCTTGACTTCATTGCATAATGATCCAATTTCAAGGTCTAATATTTTTGAACAATTCTTAAAAATGATATATTTTTAAATTCACCTCCTATGTCTTGTTATATCCTTGTTATATCCTTAAAAAAAAGTATTTTAATTTTTTGACCTAAGTGTCTTGGATGACTAAAACATATTTTCAAAAATATGATTATTTGTTTTATTTTTATTGTAATGTAGATTTCAGCATAGCAGAATATATGGTTTTTGAGATTAAAAGCAGAGACTCATATTGGCTGCAGGGGACAAAAGACAAAAAGACAAAAGACTTTGGAGGATATATGAAGAATGAATACACACAGCCAAGAATGTATGAAGTGTATATATATGTTAAGAGTGTGAGTGTATAGGCACTCTTTTCACTGATCACATGTTGTCTTAAAGACATGTCAAACACAAATACTTTGTAGGTGCATGAAGAAACAAATGATCCCAATACATTTGAAATCTAGGCGATATAATTAAGCATAAATTACAAATTTATTGTAGAGGACTGCCTTGTTTTATTCCTTGAAATATATATATGTGTATATAGAGTTTGTTTTCATAGAAACAAAATGTATTACATGTTGTTGAAACATTAATCAGCGGTGAAATGATTAATGTCTTTCACCAGTGCTTTTCATCAGAGTTCTATTCATCACAGAATCAATAATATTTTGTTATTAAATTATAAATTATAGAGAATGTTTTTGTCTGCAGTGAGTTGAAAATAATTATTCTCAAGAACTAAAGGAGCAAATTGTAAGAACATATCTGAAGAGGGCCGTTCTTCAACATCTCTCTCATCAAGATGATACATCAATGCTTGCAATCCTGCGCAATATTTGCTTTATTATTTGTGCTGATATCTGTTAAATCCAAGCTAAGTAAAAATGACTTCTCTGTAAATCAATTTGTTTTCATTTGTTAAACACATTGTTAATGCATTTTAGAAAAGACTGTAAGGAAAAAAAAGGGTTCATATGAAGATAAATAAATAGAAAAACGTTTAGTAAAAACAGCCTATACAGTGTCTAAAACTGCCTATGAGATTTTATCATATGAATAATAATGTTCTTGTTCATTTACATAATCTTCAAAGTTTTTGCATTAGTTTAAGTTTTTTAACAGCAAATTATATGTTGTTGAAGTGACAATAACTGTCAATCAATTAGCATTATTTAGCATCATCTGAGCAGGTGTTAAAGTTCTAATATAGTATGTTTTGCATCCTACAGCCTACAACACCATGGACTGTTGCTAATGTCCTCTGATACAGCATTTAATATAAATATGAACTAGCCGAGGTGTGTAAAATGAAAGAAAATGGTTCCTCTTCATAAAAAAGTTAAATAATAGGGGGGAAATGGTAACCCCAAGTGATACAGGCAACAAGAAATGTAAAAAAATATATTTATTACAATATATTGAGTCTATTTAGATATGGTGTGTCTAAACTATGTGAGCAGTACAGTTTATGTTTTTATCTTGTGTAAAATAAGTGTGTGTGTGTGGGCGCGTGTGTGTGTTGTGTGTGTGTGCGTGCTCACGCACTTCCTCTGCCAAATCCTTTTTATAGTTAACCAATAATAGAGGACTAGAACTGTGCCAAATGTAATTCCCTCTACTAGAAAAAGTATACATACTTTATTCAACGAAGGACCTGCGATTACAATCAGGTGAGACTCATGTTGCAATGTACATGTACCTGGAATCAATTTCATTTCATGTATTTTATTAATGTTCATGCAACATCTACATTACAGTAACAATGGGCCAACTGAATCCCATGAAGCCAATAATGACCTCAGGGCAATGGCATCTATACCAGGAGATCTCCCCTCCCAAACAACAGTGTGTTAAACTGTGTTCTGTGTTAAAAACACCAAGGTTTTCCTTATGTTTAAAATAACATTTCAATAAATATTAAATTTAATTAAATGTTATTTCAAACATGATTCAAACAAAATTCACTGAACGATAATGGCTCCCTATTGAAATAAAATCTTATGACTGCCAGCCTCTACAGGCAATAGAATGCTAGATCCTTCAAATCTACATTTCCATATAATAACACTATGTAGAGATAGGTACATGTTATGCACTTATATTTGCATTGATGGAGAGCATTGGATTGCATTAATTTAAGACGTTCTTATCCAGAGCTACTTACAATAAAAGAGAATGTAAGTGCATCCACCTTTACGTGAGCAACAGTGTCAGGCAACAGTCCCACACCAGTGAGGTTAAATGCAACAACAAAGCACTAAGGGCAGGCTAGAGCTGTAATACACATCATAGTTCCACACAGCTAACATCCATATAAAACCACACTCACAGCTACTCACAGTCTGTCCAATCTGGGTGAAGTCAGGGAAGCATGATTGGTGAAGATACAAAGAGTTACTACATATATGTCAGTTTAGAGGCCAATGTTCAGTTGTTTGTATTTTCACAGCAGTTGTACTGTAATCTACATTATACAGCACCGTGTGAACTATAACTTACTGACTAGTATGAGCTTTATAAGTCAGGACAGGAGGGTGAGGTTACGGGGTTTACTTTACTTTTTACCCACGTCTTTTCTGTCTTTAAAATCAAAGCTTGACTAATCCAGTTTCATTTAGATCCCGCACTTACAGATTTGCTCTGGAGAAAGCAAAGAGAGGCATTTCCTGCCAAGCAGGAAGCAGGAAGTGGCTGCTTGAATTAGATACCAGAACCCCGTCCCTAAACAATAGCAATGTGACCCGCGCAGGAAAGGGATCTACGTCAGTGGGGACCTGCACATTTGGAAAGGTCAGTAACTGGCCCTGAGAAGGTGGTGTGTCCACAGAACCGCACAGCTAACAGGACCACGTGGTTTACAGGATCTCAGGACCGCACAGCTAACAGGACCACGGTCTACAGGATCTCAGGACCGCACAGCTAACAGGACCACGGTCTACAGGATCTCAGGACCGCACAGCTAACAGGACCACGGTCTACAGGATCACAGGACCGCACAGCTAACAGGACCACGTGGTCTACAGGATCACAGGACCGCACAGCTAACAGGACCACACGGTTTACAGGATCACAGGACCGCACAGCTAACAGGACCAGACGGTCCACAGGATCACAGGACCGCACAGCTAACAGGACCACACGGTCTACAGGATCTCAGGACCGCACAGCTAACAGGACCACGTGGTTTACAGGATCACAGGACCGCACAGCTAACAGGACCACACGGTTTACAGGATCACAGGACCGCACAGCTAACAGGACCACAGTCTACAGGATCACAGGGACCACACAGCTAACAGGACCATGTGGTCTACAGGATCACAGGACCGCAGGGGGTTCAGCCTTGGTCTTTGCAAATTCTCCTGTTTCCTGTTAAGGGTCTTTGTGACAAAGTCTATGTATAAAGCATAATGGCAATACAATTTTTGAACTGAATTTGAATGTACAGCACTGGTTTAATGGAAAGCTCACAAAACTAATGGTACTGTTGACAGAGTACATGTGTACCCTGGGCCAGGGGTGTGTGTGACCGAGAGGGCAGGAGTGTTCTGTGGTGGAGAGAGGACAGGTGTGTGTGTGTGTGTGTGTGTGTATGGCAGAGAGAGCAGGTGTAGTCTAGCCTGAGCCATTCCCATGGAGCAATAGTGAACATCTCACCACGTGGAAGAACTTTAGAGTGTTTATTCATTTGTGTCAATATTTTGTAAGTGCCGTTTCTAAAATATGTGTGCAAAACCAGTGGAAACACAAGGGATCCTGCAATGAAGGGTTAAGATGGTTCCATAATGGCGTGGGTTCATTTTTATGAATGTAATGTTTACTCTGTTTGGTTACACCCTTAGCAGGCAAGGTCAATTTTACTGGTTACTTCATGGTGATCTTCAGCCCGTATTAAATAATTTATTTAAAGCAAGTTGCATTGGTCCTGTGGTTTTCACACGCTAACAATCTTTTCTCAGCAGTGCCACCTGGTGACCAGATCCCCTTACTGCAGCATGTAACCTCTGCCTCACACTCATGTATGTTAATCTGTTTGTCATAGTAACCAACTGGCCAACAAAGCTACACTGCCTCTTTATGAGTGCACTGATGTCATTAGGGCTCTTCCTGAGTGTAGTCCTGTTTGTGTGAGTATGCACAGCGCGTACATGTATGTGGTGCACACTGTGATGAGTATGCACAGCGCGTACATGTATGTGGTGCACACTGTGATGAGTATGCACAGCGCGTACATGTATGTGGTGCACACTGTGATGAGTATGCACAGCGCGTACATGTATGTGGTGCACACTGTGATGCCTGTAGTCTGTGGCCTGCGGTATATGTGTAGTCAGGGATGTGGACTCCATCAGAGCTGGACACAGTAAAAACAGCGAGTGATCTTCCCAGTGGTGCTTTAATTGGCACAGTTAACACAATGTGATGTTATCAGTGCAAAAACACATGAAAGGATTTTGCTCACTTTACAAAACAAAACGACATTTAGCAAAGCAAAAACAGACATTTAAACAAGTGAAATTACAGTTAAAACCTTAAAAAATTGTTTTCTCCTGGATGATTTTAAACTATACACGTATGTATGTTCTGATCCTCCTCTTCATGTGGAAACAGGAAGAAGCCACATCAGAGGACTCCAGATGATTGGCCATCACTCATGACGCTGGAAATGACCAATAGCAGTGCTGATAAGCCCTGTGTGGACAGGGGTGTGGTCACATGCCATTGCTCCTGATCCTAGAGAGTCTGTATATTCAGGAACAGTGCAGTCTGCTTTCCAGTCCTTACCCCGAATACACCATTTCAACTTAATTAGTATTTTTACTGAACAATTAGCATAAGAGAAGAGCAACAACACAGAATAGACCATCAACTTTACCTAAATGTTCGCTGATCCCAGATCAGCCAGTTCAGCAAATTGAGGTTGTTCTCAAGAGCACAGACATCTGCCACATTCAGTCACAGTAATCACTTAAATAACACTTCTTACGAGGCAAGTTAAGCTTTAAACATTGTTATCTGTCGTGTAAAGTCATGGAATTTCAATCCCACATGCTTGATTTGTGTACTTCCAAGTGGTTAAATGATGACAGGCAAAACGATTGTGGTTCAACTAAATTGTAGGAAAGTGATAATCTTTTTATCCTCTATAAAGCAGATAAGAGGCGGTCAGGTCAGTGTGTACCCTAAACAGTTTCCTGTGTGGAACAAAGCGCAACTGTTTAACTAAACTGCCATGTCACACACACTGTGACATGTTAAAAAAAAAAAAAAGAAAGTAAAACAAACTTTAAGCTGCATCTCACAGACCAATAAGATAAAAAATTATCTAGTGATTTGTAAGACTGGAGATGCGCGAACATGCAAGGTCAAGGTCATGCAAGGTCAAGGTCATGCGAAGGAGATCAAATAAATGCAGAAAAATCAAGTAAAAAGAACAAGCAGGCGGTGGATGAAATCAAACGGCAAACAGAGGAGGAACTCCCAACCTCCTGAGTGACAGACAGGGCTAGTGAGCATGCTCATAAAATGCTGCATAATGAGGTGGAGAGCCTGTAGTATGCATGGGAGGCGTGGCCAGATGAACAAGAGGCGGGGCCAGATGAACAAGAGGCGTGGCCAGATGAACAAGAGGCGGGGCAAGATGGACTGTAGGCAGGGCCAGAGCTGATCTCAAGGTCACATGAAAGAACACTAACATATCCAAACCAGCCTATCTGAAGCGGTGTAGGCTGGAGGTTTGTTTGTTCTTCTTCTGTGGTAGTTTAGAGAAGAAGTAAGCGATATGTAGCGACGAGCTAGTCAGCTCTGCTGCAAGAATGGTAGAGATGGGCACGTTTGTGTATTATTATCTGTATCCACTGGTTAAAAACCTTTGACGCAGAAGACATTTTTTGTGAACTTATATAGACTGATAGTCAAATAAATCAGTTTTCTTTTTTAAAGGTTATTTGCTTTTTAGCCAGCAAGTGCTAACTTAAGATTGCTACTGTTACAACATTTCCAGAAACATCTGTTAAAATCAGATAAAATAGTGGCAGCTGTGGCTGGTGGTCCCATAAGGTGACACATAATTGGCCATAAAGCCGGCCAGGGAGGGAGGAGCTACTCGGCGTGGGTGTCGCTCACCAGCAACCCCACTGGCCAATGGGACGCCCGCATTCTGGTTGCTCAAGCTGCACGTGAAGTGCCTTCTTCTGACTCACGTCTGTGCGAGCTCAACATGCCCTGCATTGTGAAATTAAGCAGCAGCTGACATCCTGTTTCGGAGGAGATCACAAGCTCGTCTGGTGGTCGTATCTATGAGTGTGGCGGCTCCCTCCATGTGTCACCCAAGTGGAGAGCTGTGAAAACTGGCTGGCACAGATCTCAGGCTGATAGCATTCAGTGTCAGCTGTCCCTGATCACCAGGGCCTATGCCAGGGTGTTCTCTGAGTAATACAGGAACTACACAAGCTTTGCGCAAAAGATCACAAAATAAAACTGTCGGCTGTTGTGTATGATGAAAAAATGTCCTGGGTGTTGAATAAGACCTTTTGTTTGCATCTTTCAGATATAGAAGATGTAGCAGAAAGAGGCTGTGATGTCTTTGTTGTTAAGGCTAATGAAAGAGGCTGTAATGTATTTGAGTGTTGAGGGTAATGGAAGAGGCTGTAATGTATCTGAGTGTTGAGGGTAACGGAAGAGGCTGTAATGTATTTGAGTGTTGAGGGTAATGGAAGAGGCTGTAATGTATCTGAGTGTTGAGGGTAACGTAACTGGCTGTAATGTATTTGAGTGTTGAGGGTAACGGAAGAGGCTGTAATGTATTTGAGTGTTGAGGGTAATGGAAGAGGCTGTAATGTATTTGAGTGTTGAGGGTAACGTAACTGGCTGTAATGTATTTGAGTGTTGAGGGTAATGGAAGAGGCTGTAATGTATTTGAGTGTTGAGGGTAACGTAACTGGCTGTAATGTATTTGAGTGTTGAGGGTAATGAAAGAGGCTGTAATGTATTTGAGTGTTGAGGGTAATGAAAGAGGCTGTAATGTATTTGAGTGTTGAGGGTAATGGAAGAGGCTGTAATGTATTTGAGTGTTGAGGGTAACGTAACAGGCTGTAATGTAGGCTTGAGGGTAATGGAAGAGGCTGTAATGTATTTGAGTGTTGAGGGTAATGGAAGAGGCTGTAATGTATTTGAGTGTTGAGGGTAACGTAACAGGCTGTAATGTAGGCTACTAGAGTGTTGAGGGTAATGGAAGAGGCTGTAATGTAGGCTACTAGAGTGTTGAGGGTAATGGAAGAGGCTGTAATGTATTTGAGTGTTGAGGTTAATAAAAGAGGCTGTAATGTATTTGAGTGTTGAGGGTAATGAAAGAGGCTGTAATGTATTTGAGTGTTGAGGGTAATGGAAGAGGCTGCAATGTATTTGAGTGTTGAGGGTAATGGAAGAGGCTGTAATGTATTTGAGTGTTGAGGGTAATGGAAGAGGCTGTAATGTATTTGAGTGTTGAGGGTAATGGAAGAGGCTGTAATGTATTTGAGTGTTGAGGGTAACAGAAGAGGCTGTAATGTATTTGAGTGTTGAGGGTAACGGAAGAGGCTGTAATGTATTTGAGTGTTGAGGGTAACGGAAGAGGCTGTAATGTATTTGAGTGTTGAGGGTAACGGAAGAGGCTGTAATGTATTTGAGTGTTGAGGGTAACGGAAGAGGCTGTAATGTATTTGAGTGTTGAGGGTAACGGAAGAGGCTGTAATGTATTTGAGTGTTGAGGGTAACGGAAGAGGCTGTAATGTATTTGAGTGTTGAGGGTAACGGAAGAGGCTGTAATGTATTTGAGTGTTGAGGGTAATGGGAGAGGCTGTAATGTATTTGAGTGTTGAGGGTAATGGGAGAGGCTGTAATGTATTTGAGTGTTGAGGGTAATGGAAGAGGCTGTAATGTATTTGAGTGTTGAGGGTAACGGAAGAGGCTGTAATGTATTTGAGTGTTGAGGGTAACGGAAGAGGCTGTAATGTATTTGAGTGTTGAGGGTAACGGAAGAGGCTGTAATGTATTTGAGTGTTGAGGGTAACGGAAGAGGCTATAATGTATTTGAGTGTTGAGGGTAACGGAAGAGGCTGTAATGTATTTGAGTGTTGAGGGTAATGGGAGAGGCTGTAATGTATTTGAGTGTTGAGGGTAATGAGGTGAGTAGTGGAATGCCTCAGCGCCTCTGTGTCTAACTCCCTTACAGGAAGAGTTTCCCACTGCGGCGCTGCTTCCAGCCACACACTTAGGAATCTGCAATACAAATAAAATAAAATAAAGAACAAACAAAAAAAAAGGAGGTTAGTGAGAATGCAGGAAAAAATAAATACACACAGATGGAGAGCTAGCAATGGAGAGAGAGAGAGAGAGAGGGAGGGAGAGAGAGAGGGAGAGGGAGAGAAAGAGAGAGATGGAGAAAAGGTGCACTCAGAAGGTTATTTTTTTATATCGCTTTAGACTGACGTGAATGATGACAACAGGAAAATAAAATAAAAATAATACATTCAACCATGCGAGTCAAGCTAACATTTTGCACAAAAGCACTCATGCATGTAATGTCTGCTTTATATGCGAGGACATGGTGCTGAGAGAGCATTCTTTCATATGATCCTATTGACAGTTCTGTGGGCCCACCCCCACCCCCACCCCCACCCCCACTCATTCTATTAATTACAAATGAACTTTCAGAAAGTTTACTTTTACTAATGTAAGACGTGTACGTTCCCAACACTAAATTTCTAACTTTGGCATGCGTGCTACAAATGTATTTTCCAATACATCTTCCTAAATTTAAATACGCACTTTCGTAACATTAAGAGTTCATTCTCGTAACGTTACGAGTTATGGGTGCCTTTTCAGAACATTACAAGTGTACATTCCGAAATGTTTGTGCACATCTTCTGTTTTGTTTTTAAGCAACACAAACATGTTCTCCTAGCAATATAAGTACACTAATGCTATGTGTGCGTTTTCCCAGTGTAGGAGATTCTCCTTCCATAAAGCTGCCCAGAGCACCAGAAAAAAAACAGCAGGACCCCCTCCAGAGCTACACACCTGTTTCAGAACCACAGGTACGTGTATGCAAGGTGTGTACAGGTGTGTAAAGGTATGTAAGGTGTGTAAAGTGTGTCAAAGGTATGTGAGATATGTACAAGTGTGTAGAAGTATGTACACTCACTTACAGCTGACCTTCAGACCCCGCCACACCACCCCCACCATCCCCACCACCCCGGCCGCCAAAAAAATAGAAATAAAAACAGCAATGTGCATGAGGACCAGAACAGGAGGGGTCTGCAGGCTCTGCTGCAGTTAGATGTATGTGACAGCACCTTGGCCGCTGGTGTCTAAGAAGACCTGGATGTAGGACGTGGGCACGTATCCTTCCTCCTCCTCGTTCCTGCGCACGCGTGTCCAGCCGTCGCCCTTGTCCTCCTCGATCACGTGCAGCAGCTCGCTCTCGGACACGGACATGGTGCCCTCGCTCTGGCCTGGGACAGACGAGCGCACGACGGAGTTAGAAAAGACTCACTCTGCTGTTGGCTCAGTCGGTAACGGCACCGCGCTGTCAGCTGCATTCGAATAGTCAAAAAAATTGCTCCTTTTTCCTTTCCTTGCAACTTTTCCTTGACCTCGCCAGAAAACGTCATGGGGGTCAAGGAAAAGTTGGAAGGAGAGATTTACAAGGAATCTAGCGTAACTGTAGAATTCAAACCTCCTTCTCTACCTTGCGTCATGGTGCAACGTCCAGTCGTATTGATGTGACTGTTCAACATAGCGAACTACAACTTCACGAAACATTACGACAAAAGGCGCATCGTTGCCGTCTCCATTTCACTTGAACTGTTTGTTTTATCTGTGCAAAATTTAGCCTCTTAATAAATATGGTGTATTGTCTGATTGTGTCATTGTTTGTTTACTTTCTATTATAAGCCAGTACTAACCAACAATACTAGCTATTCACATTTAGATTTCTGGCAATTCTCAGATGTTTGCCTTGTTGTTTGAATTCGGTAGGTTCCGGAAAACGATGCTTATGTAAACATTGGCGGCATTGCATTGTGGGGCGCGAATACTACCTTCCTTTTGAAAAGGATAGTCCAGAGCATCCTTTGTGAAAGGACGGATAAAAGGAATCGTGAAGCTCCTTTCCTTCTCAATATAAGAAATTCGAACGGTCCTTAGCATGGCTGCCCGGAAACTATTTCCGGTTCATGCGATCTAAAGGATCCTTCCTTGCTCAAATTTGACTATTCGAATGCAGCCTTTTTCTGCAGTGTGAAAAGAAGCAGCTGGAGACACCATGTGTTTCAGAGGAGAGCTGTGGATGTCTACACTCTCCCAAATCAGCATTGGGGTGGGAATTGCACATGTTCAGCCACGCATTGGGTGCTAATTTAAAAAAAAATTATAATGATAAATAAATAAATGAAAAAGACTCACCACAGCCTAATCACAGCCACACTGCAACCACATCACACTGACACAGCAGTCAAAGGTGGGACAGTGAGAGACTAAGGGTGATCAGCATATTCTTACCTGAAACAATTACCTGTACTAATCACAAGACTGGTTAGGCACTTGTTACTTAGCCAAGCCATTTAGCATTGTGGTATCCCTGCCCTTTCTAATTCTGACCCCTGTCATGTTGTTCTGGCAACAGGACAATGTGACAGCGTCATGGCGACAGGTTGAGTTGTGCTGCAGACAGTTGTGCCTTTCGCTTCAAAAGGGTGCAATACCACCCAAAGGGGGCGTTATTGCTGAGGAAAGGGGGCGTTATAGCTGAGGAAAGGGGTCGTTACCTTCAAAAGGATACAGCACTTTGCACGTGCCAATGGTGGGTAGCGGCTCCTCATCTTCAAACTCGTCGTCCAGCTCGCCGCTCCGACTCCTCTGCGGCATCTCGGAATTCTGATCCTCCGTGTAACTGCCGTCCGGACTGCTCACGCGGAGCACATCACAATTATTAAAAATAATAATAATATGTTTTCTTTATACGCTGCTTTTCATTTTATGGCAAAAAGAAATGTCAAAGTGCTTAAATTGTGCAAAAAACGCTGATAAACCAATATGGGTATGTGTGGGTGAGTAGGAGGTATGGGCGTGGTGAGTGTAGGAGGCCTGGCTTGTGTACGTGTGTGTGTGTGTGTGTGTGTGTGTGTGTGTGTGTGCGTGCGTGCGTGCGTGCGTGTGTGCGTGCGTGTGTGTGTGCGTGTGTGTGCGTGTATGCATGCGTGTGTGTGTGTGCGTGTGTGTATGTGTGTGTGCGTGTATGCGTGCGTGTGTGTGTGTGTGTGTGTGTGTGTGTGTGTGTGTGTGCGTGCGTGCGTGCGTGCGTGCGTGCGTGTGTGTGCGTGTATGCATGCGTGTGTGTGTGTGCGTGCGTGCGTGTGCGTGTGTGTGTGTGTGCGTGTGTGTATGTGTGTGTGCGTGTATGCGTGCGTGTGTGTGTGTGTGTGTGTGTGCGTGCGTGTGTGTGTATGTGTGTGTATGCATGCGGTGGTATGGCTCAGGTGTGCACAGGTGACGCTACCTTTCACGGTCCTGTGCACAGCTGCTGCTGTTCTGTGTCTCAAACGACCCACTCCGGGGGGGATCAGACTTGGCTGGAAACCTCCCCTCTGCCTCTGCCAGCCAGCCCTGGAACACACGCACACACACACACGCACACGCACACACACACACGCACACGCACACGCACACGCACACACACACACACACACGCATATTCCCAGTGAGACCTAACAGGGCTTTACTGAATTTACAGGAAAAATAAAGGAACGTTCCCTGGAAACACTGGGATAATCTATAATCTACAATCTGGCGATACCTCAAATCTCTGGGACTCAAGCCTTAGCCTGTCGATGTTCTCACAAATCTCAGCCAATCGCGGTTCCACACTACCGGGGTCACCCATCTGTGGGCTCTTCAGGTAAACATCCTTCATTTTGGTCAGAGCCTCCCTGAAACAGCAATTGATAACGGCATAACATTTATAGAAAATTTCAATGAAAATTCAATCATACTGGTTAAGGCACTGGCCATGTTTCAGGCATGTTGAGGAAGGAAGTATGTCTACAGAAATATTTGCCCGGCTATACCAGCATATACATTAGAACTTAGGTTGTTATACAAATTACAAAAATGAGGATACAGTTTAGAGTTTTAAAATAGGAAATTCCATCACTGCTTAGTTTCCAATCACTTCGTACAGTGTGCTCGATAGTCAGGAAATGAACTCCATGTTAGCACTAATATTATGATTTCATGAGTTCCTCAAAATAATAAGCAAAACAACTGAAGAGTGTTTTTCCTAACCTCACTAAGTCCAGTCTTGATAAACCATATTTGCAGGTTTACCTTTACACTATTATTCTTAGGGATTTAAGTAAAATGTTGATTTTCTCAAAATGGGTAAAAGTGGGCTGAGTGAGTTTTGGAAAAACACTCAATGGGTTAGCTGATTCAGTTGGGCTAATTTAATGATAGTTATTTGTAGTTAAAATGATGTACTTTGCATAATATAATAATAATTATATAGTAATAATCTATTGAGTACATAGTACTATCATTGCTATTTCATTTGTGCCAATAACCTTTAAAGTTAGTGGCGGCTAAGTGGGCTATAGGAAAATATACTTAATTGTTGAGCCTTGGTGAATCAAGTGCAAGGGTCTGAATGCTTTTACAAGCCACTATATATTCCTCCAGTGTTGTGATTGGGATAGCATGTAAAAATGTGTCTATGTTCACAAGTGGTGGCAATCACATGTCCCCCGTGGAGATTTATAAAGCTTTCTATTTTATTATATGCATTTATTCTCTTGTTTTCTGCTGTACTTTTCGTCCAGTTCTTTCTGGATGTGGCGGTCGATGTCCTGGATCTTAGACTGCAGCTTTTTCCTCCGCTGCTCTGGGGGCAGGTGGCTGAGATCCTCTGGTCCAGATCCCTACAGGAGATACGCCAAGAGAGACCAGTCAGGGGCGTACCCCCCAGGAGAGACCAGTCAGGGGCGTACCCCCCAGGAGAGACCAGTCAGGGGTGTGTCCCCCAGGAGAGACCAGTCAGGGGTGTGTCCCCCAGGAGAGACCAGTCAGGGGTGTGTCCCCCAGGAGAGACCAGTCAGGGGTGTGTCCCCCAGGAGAGACCAGTCAGGGGCGTACCCCCCAGGAGAGACCAGTCAGGGGCGTACCCCCCAGGAGAGACCAGTCAGGGGCGTACCCCCCAGGAGAGACCAGTCAGGGGTGTACCCCCCAGGAGAGACCAGTCAGGGGTGTGCGCTAAGGAGAGACCAGTCAGGGGTGTGCGCTAAGGAGAGACCAGACCAGTCTTTGTTCTGTCTGAGGGGTACGCCCCTGACTGGTCTCTCCTGGGGGACACACCCCTGACTGGTCTCTCCTGGGGGACACACCCCTGACTGGTCTCTCCTTAGCGCACACCCCTGACTGGTCTCTCCTTAGCGCACACCCCTGACTGGTCTCTCCTGGGGGACAGGAGAAACTGGTTAGACAAGCTTTCATGTCAGGCTGAGGAGCAGAAGGAACTATTTCAGCCAGCAGACTCTGGAGCAGCACTCTACAGCGGCCTCAGCATAGCCTCTCTTTCTCTGTGCATGGAGCATAGCACTGTGCAGTCAAACACAGCCATTTATCAAGATAGCAACGTTACTTTAAGCAGTGTCTTCTGTCACAACCCATATAAGGTAAAGTCTCATTCAATGTCAATATTCTTTTTAAGAAATGATGTACATAAAACCTTTGCAGCAGCCAGCAAGCAATGAAATGAGAATATTTTAATTAAATATTTATTATGACCGCTATCGTGACATTGCTGGCCAATGTGAACCATAACTGTATATATAACTGTATAACTGTATAACTGCATAACTGTATAACTGCATAACTGTATAACTGTATGACTGTATGACTGCATAACTGCATAACTGTATAATTGCATAACTGTATAACTGCATAACTGCATAACTGTATAACTGCATAACTGCATAACTGTATAACTGTATAACTGCATAACTGTATAACTGTATAACTGTTGTTTGTGTTGGGCTTTTAAAAAATAAAACCAGGGAATGGCCCATTCAATTGCAAATGACACTTCTGTCACCCTGTAGACTGACAGGAGCTTACTAGCTGCTACAAATATGGAAAATGGTTGTTAAGATGACTGCTATTATGGTTTAGTTTGTATACACTGAATACAGTGCCTACCAGAATGACTGGCAACCTCCATTAATATTAGCAAAAAGTGCAGGATTAAATTCAGTTGTTTATCAAATGTATTCTATGCTTAGAAAAATTAGAAAATTAGATAATTAAATTGTGACACCACTTATCAGAGGAAAAAACAATCTTTAATACAAAAAATTATTTTTACTTTGAAGAAGATGTGTGTCACAAATGCATTTCATTAAACTGAAGCTACATCCAGGCTAATATCTCTGGGTGATATAGTGTGCTGCAAGCAGTCAGTAGCCTTTTGATCTGTGATGAGAGAAAGACAGTTTCCTATTCATTGGGTGGATTTGAAATGGCACACTGACGATCCAGTAAATTATAACTGCATTTACAGACAGGATGGTGTGAATTATGGGGCGCAGAACCTCTTAAAAGTAGATTTGACATGATATGGATACATACAATTTTGAGTACATTGTTAAGGAGCACCCTTCACACCCCACCCTGGGCTTCATTCACATTCTGTGGGCACTCAAATACTATTGTATTTTTACTCTCACACAAAAAATACATGGAATAATAATTGGCAGTTGTGATCACGCCCATTAGTGTAAACAGGATACAGGCACAGACACAGCGAGCTCAACAGACGCACATAACTGCCAAAAAGGAAACAAAACAATCTACAACAAGAAAAACATGTAAAATCCACACATGTGAAGAACACGTATGAAGAACACGGCAGGCTAGGCTTAGCGTGTCAGTGTGTGAGGCACACGTCAGGCTCAGGTTAACATGCGAGTCGTGCGGAGCGTACGCCAGGCTCATGCTTACCAGCTTGAGAGAGAGCTTCAGACAGGAAACGGGAGTTGAAAGAGAAAAGAGAAAGAAAAGGTCAGTTTCGCATACATGCCACACGAGAGAGAAGAGCTTGACTGGTCTGGATGATGTCATAGCACAGATTGCATACAGGTGGGTACGGCCTGTTAAGACCAATCTGTGCGGAACAATGGTCAGGTGACCTGCGGCGGGTCTCCAAAGCAAGCAGAACAAGTGCCCTCATTGAGAGACACACACACAAACACACACACACACACACACACACACGCGCATACATGGCAGAGGCAGATGAGAGGAGAAGGCATGTTTTCTGCATGGCCAATGGGAGAGAAAGCCCTGCCAAACGCGCACACAAACACACACTCGCTCACTCACTCACAGCCACAAGGGGGAGTTTCATTATATGAGCAGATAGTACATTGAGGGCTGGAAGGTTTCTCCATAAGAAGCAGCAAAAGACATACAGTAAGTGTAACCATGAAAAAGCTGGGACATCAGGCTTCTGCTTAAATTGTATAAGATGGTTATTCGTTTCTAATCCAACCGAAATACAGAATATATACCACATTGTCAATAATAATAGCAACAGTGATAATAATTTCAGTCAATCAAAAAATAATGTTGACTCATTTTTAATATTAGTTGAAAAAATTACAAAAATAAATAAAATAACCGAATGTCTTTTTTCAGTGTTACATTTTTTCATTCTAATATAGCAGTGTTTAGTTTAAGGAATCGTTTTTTTTTGCTCTGAATACAAAACATTTCACAGAAATTCAGTTATTTTCAGATAACCTACGGTAGCACAACTTGTCTTCAGTTAGCCTAGTTGCAATGGTGTACGAATACCTAGCTTGGTTAAGACTGGTCAACTTACTCACTGTTTGTACAATATAAGCAGTATAATTTTTCTGTCATGCTGGCTTCTGCTTCTAGCTTAAAATCGAATACAATATGTAAATTGGTAAGAAGTCAAATTGTAACATTGCGTTGTTGCTCAATTGGGCTGCCAACAATTGTATCACAATTCAAACACTTGGGGCCACATGTATAAAACTCTGAGTAAAAGAATGTGTAAAAAAATGCTCAGGGAGAAAGTCAGAAATCTGCTTACGCAAAGTTTAACATTTTCTCCCTCTGCCTTTTGATCATGGTGTCGCCATATCACACTGACTCCAACCACTGTGTACGTATGGTGTCCCATATCACACTGACTCCAAACACTGTGTACGTATGGTGTCCCATATCACACCGACTCCAAACATTGCGTACGTATGGTGTGCAGCGTGTACAGAGGTACGCACATTCTCTTATTTTATACATCGGAATTTCTGCGTGGAAACTTATGCAGCTTTCTGAAGGCATTTTTCTGCTCAGCACTGTTTATACATGTGGCCCCTGATGTTTATTATTTGATTATTTTAAATAACCTTTTTTTGACATTTGCGCTATGCATTTTATATGTGTGAAAATAAGCCAAATTAAGATCTTGCAAAAATAGGTGGTCCACTAATGCATTAGCTGATTCATCACTCAGATGAATGTGTTAATCGGCCCAGCTCTAATAATAACATATCGACAGCCTCATAACAAAAGTGCCTAAGTCATTTTTTGGACATTTTGAGATTTTCTGCCTAAATCACTTGATTTATCATTCGTCAACAGTGTAAAAATGCTCAAGTCACTGCAGGTCGCTGTGCACTTCCTGAACCACTTTATGCTATGTTCAATGATTTGTAGTCAATGAAGCACGTCTTGCCTCAACACTGTCACCATTATTTTGACAGCTTACCCCATTTGGAAGCATAAATGTCAAATTTGATACTTTCTCTGTACCAGTAGATACTTGACATTTGCCTAAGTCATCAGTGGATTCTCAACTTTTGCCTAAGTCATGTATATAAATGCCTAAGTCCCACTCAGTTTTCAATATTTTTGCCTAAGTCATCATTAGCCATTATGTAATCATAATACAAAGTCACATGATCTGTATTTCATTTAGCAGCCATTGATATGTGTTTGTAAAAGAAAGAGTTAATAAATACTCATTGACGTAGAATTGCAGCAGTTTTTTGCCTTTTTCTCAAAACTACAAAAAATGACTTTTTTTATGAGGCTGTCGATATGAATC
>CM056376.1:13896333-13903833 GCA_029718625.1 Synaphobranchus kaupii
GTTAATACAATTGTACCCCACTGTACCCTAGAGGAGGTTCTTTAATACTACTGTACCCCACTGTACCCCAGAGGAGGTTAATACTACTGTAGACCACTAGAGTCCTGAGGAGGTTAATGAATACTACCACAGACCACTATTCCCCAGAGCTGGTTTATGACTGCCTCTGTACTGGTGACTGTATTCCCCAGAGCTGGGTTATGACTGCCTCTGTACTGGTGACTGTATTCCCCAGAGCTGGGTTATGACTGCCTCTGTACTGGTGACTGTATTCCCCAGAGCTGGGTTATGACTGCCTCTGTACTGGTGACTGTATTCCCCAGAGCTGGGTTATGACTGCCTCTGTACTGGTGACTGTATTCCCCAGAGCTGGGTTATGACTGCCTCTGTACTGGTGACTGTATTCCCCAGAGCTGGGTTATGACTGCCTCTGTACTGGTGACTGTACCACGTGGATCTGGGTTTATCCCTTGTGTTTGTACCACATCAGCACCAATGAACAACCGTACGAACACCAGATCTTATTACCGAGCTCAAAAAAGGTTTTCCGGTTTCCTTAGCTACCTCTGCTTCCTGTTTGTGAGTACCCTTAGCAACAGAAGCACAGACATTCCATTCAGCGGCAGTTTTAATGGCCTCTGACAGAAGCTCAATGCAGCTTCCTGCTTATTTTCAACAGAAGCCAACTCAGCATGTTCTGAACATCTACAGTGCACAAACTGTCACTTCAAAAAATGAAACCGCTAACCAAATATAAATGTGGTCTTATATATAGTAAGCCTTGTTTAATTTTACATTGTGTGGTGAAGTCAATTGAACTACAGATAATGTTTTCAGCCGTTAATTTACACATGGAGCAGTAGAGTAATGGGTTTACTCTGTTCACATTGCCACAGCACCATTCAGGCAGTTTCATTAAACGGGGGGAAAGTGAAGCAAATTGCTCGTTTTTATGGTGTCATCTGATATAAACAGGTTTTTGAAACATCTGCCATCTGCCACACAGAGCCACCAGGGGGAGCCAGAGTTCTCTGCACTGGACCATCAGGAAACACGTGGGAGGTTGTTAATGAGAGCACTGCTGTGGCTCATGTTAACCGTGTCTCTACGGTCTAATAATTAGACAACACGCAGTCCCGTCATTACAGGAAATGGTGCCGATTACAGCTACTGACACAGGGAGGCTCCTGTCCTATCTACCATAAGAGCTGAGCACTGAAGTTTCACTTCATACCACCTGAAAAATATAATAAACAAACAATGAATACAAGTTCAAAATAGAAGAGATTAATAATAATAATTAATATGAATCATGGAAATGAATGAATAAACAGAAGAGAAGGAAAACTGGCCCTAAATGGAAGAAGCCCTTTGTGTTTTTATTAAACTAACAGCAACTTACACGACAAGCCTCGTTCCCACAACATGGTTTTACTGCTCGCACATACTCATACCCCACCTACTCACACACATACAAAGGTTCAGTCACTCACCGTTTTTACAAATACCCCAACTTACAGCTTATGCTTACTGTGCTATATGTACGGTCAGACAGCAGATATAAATGAAAATGCAATAAAAGCAAGAAACTGGCTAAGGGAAGGGGATATTTTCTGTATGGAGGAGGTACTGGTTAAGGGAAGGAGATACTGGTTGTGGGAAAGGGGATACTAATCAAAAACTACTAGTTTCTGAGAAGGATAAAAGAGACAGGATGACTTTATAGCAAGTAGTATTATGGCTCTTACAGCTGCCAGCATTCCGAAATCAGTGCACCCAAAATCTTTAAAAAGTGAGACACCATTTATTAATTCTGCTAGTGTCCTGTGAACCTGAATCTCAATTACACAGCCAGGACATGGGATTTTCAGGGTGTGCCTTAACTCGGGTGTGTTAAGTTACGAGTAATGATCTCTGTGCATAAGGGTAATACCCCCCAAGATATTTCACCGTGAAGTTTTACCCACAGCCAAACGGGGTCACTAACTAATGTCAGTCATGTACTGCTGGGGTATTTCTGGCAGAATGCACACAGCCTGTGTCTGCTGGGGGAGTGGTGTGTGTTACATCTGTGCGTGCGTGTGTGTGTGCGTATGTGTGCTTGTGTGCGTGCACGTTTGTGTGTTTTGCGGTTTGTTTGGGTCTTGCCGTGGATATCCGGTTTATGGTGTCCAGTTAACATGTTGCCCTGATGTTTCACGTCTTAAATACCTGCATTACAGGTGCATTAATCTCCTTATAAACTATGTCTCAAAAGTCAGCCACTACAAGATGACCTAGGAGCTCGGATCATGTGACCTAAAGTATTCCATCAGAATCAGGAGGTGAAAGGTGTTAACAGGATTCCTGAGTGACACAGAGTTAGAAACATTTAAAGAAAACAGAGACAGAAAAAGAGGGACTATGGCAGCGTGCAACAGGAAGACAAAGAGAGGGGAACTCAGATACCATCAGAAACAGGAAACAGTACAGAATAAATAAAAAGAAAATTATGAATCTTTTTAATTCTGTGGCAATTTTAATAGAATCAACTGACAGAAGATATCAGATATGAGCGAAGGGCTGTCTAATCATTGTGTAGAGAGTTTGGGAAATGTGCTGTTTGCAGAATCAATTTTACTCACCTAGAAAGTAGTTCTACAACTGCAAAATAATGAAACAATTAAACTTGGGTTTCTGCTTCCTGCTTCTGGTGGACAGACGCACATTGGCCGTGTCCGAATCAGATCCCCATCTACTGCATCCTGTGTACTGTTTACTACCTCTTAGTATGTGCCATGAAGTATGCAAAAAATATCCGCCATACTACTTTCCAACCGTACTGTGGAAGTGTCATAAGACGTCCCGCCCTTGCATGTCCACGTCACGTGTTGTCGTTGTTATTGTTGTTGGAGGAAAATGTCAGCGAAGCTGCGCCTCATTTTTAAAGCAAAGCTGCGTGTCATATTTATGGGACCAAAATGTTAATTTACTTCTTGAAAAGTGTGCTCCCGAATATACTCAGCAAAACCCTGGAAATAAGTATTATCCGGGGATTTTAAGTACACTACATTTAGAGAATATTTTGTCTACTTAACAACTTTCTGATCCAGTGTACTCAACTAGGATACTCAATAGTGTGGAAGGGCGCTGATTCGGACATGGCCATGACTTCCTTCATTTCCATTGTTATTGTTATCTTCATTTCTGAAAGGCCCGTGACCCCGCCCACACAAGGGAGAAGAGAGTGAGAGACATGCCCACAAGTTCACGCCTACGGGGACGCACCCTCAGAACGACTTACCCCGCGCTTCAGGTTCCGCAAGCAGTGCATTCTGGGTTTGGAGCTGCAATGCATTCTGGGTTTGGAGCTGATGAGTTCGGAGAGGCGGTGCGAAAGGGGCTCTCTCTGCTGTTTGGGCGAGTGGGGGCCGTTAGGGTGGTCAGGGGGTGGAGGTGAGGTGGGCGGGGGAGGGGGGGGCTGACGAGGAGAGGTTAAGAGGGACATGAGCTATCGGTCAGAAAAATGGAGTCAGCAGAGAGAAACACAGAGGAGAGAAGTAAGACTCAACGAAAGTTAGTCAAGAGTTAGAACACAATGATAAGAGCATAAGTATGTTATTATAATACCAACAGAAAAATAGGTCAATGTACACGTGTTTCTTCAATAGAGGTGCAGGTTGCAGCAAGAGTACATTCAAAAGAAGTGGCACACTGAGCTTTGTCCAATAATTGACGGTGTTGAGTGTGCGGTTTACACTGAACCATCAATTATTGGACAAAGCTCAGAGTGCCACTTCCTTTTATGTTATTATAATCTTCACATTTTTTTTCTCTTGACATGAAAAGTTTATTTGAAATTTGGCTCCTTGATACTTTGGAAATTTCTTTTGAAGGTGAAATCCTGAAAAACCAAAGTGATGCCAGGGCTAACCTTTGGAAAATGGCTACCTTTGAAATCCACATCCCCATCCCTACCCAACAGTGTATACAGTAAAACTGTGATCTGATGTGAACTGAAAATTGGGTGTGAAATGTATCTGACAGAAGAGTTAAGGACTGCAAAATATTGGCAGCTGAGTTGGTTTTCTCAAACCAGACTAATAATAAAGCCTATGAACTCTTGACAAATTCAAAGTATTTCCAGAGAACTGATTATGGGATTTTATTGAACTGACTGTAGAACTGGATTTCCCACTGTAGTCCACATCAGCAGTGTACAGCATTTTGGAATCTGAGATTCCAAAATAAATCCAGCTCTATGTTGGTTCAGTATGGCACAGATAATCTGCAAAAGAATGCTTTTCCCATCGTGCAAGGTCAAACACAATCCCCTGAGATTCCCCGTGTCCTTGGCATAGGATCTAGGCCACACTGAGGCATGCAGTCCCCTGGTTCCAATGTGACCTCATTTTACAGAGCATTTTCAGTCTCAATGCCTCACAGTGTGAAACATCCATAAACCCCCCAAATCTATACAAAAGATCTTCTACAAAATCTTCTACAAAAATGCAAACACTTACCACAACAGACAGACACAAACACACACTCACTCACACACAAACGTGCGCACACACACACACACACACACACACACACAGAAAGACCACTACAGACAGACACACACATGTACACGCGTGACAACAGACACAGATACATCATACGCTCATGCATGACCTCAGACAGAATGAGAGAGCATAACATACATCATACACTCATACATGACCTCAGAAAGAATGAGAGAGAGCATAACAGACATCATACACTCATGCATGACCTCAGAAAGAATGAGAGGATAACAGACATCATACACTCATGCATGACCTCAGAAAGAATGACAGAGAGCATAACAGACATCATACGCTCATGCATGACCTCAGACAGAATGAGAGAGAGGATAACAGACATCATACACTCATACATGACCTCAGAAAGAATGAGAGAGGATAACATACATCATACACTCATTCATGACCTCAGAAAGAATGAGAGAGCATAACAGACATCATACGCTCATGCATGACCTCAGAAAGAATGAGAGAGAGGATAACAGACATCATACACTCATACGTGACCTCAGAAAGAATGAGAGAGGATAACATACATCATACACTCATACATTACCTCAGAAAGAATGAGATAGAGCATAACAGACATCATACGCTCATGCATGACCTCAGAAAGAATGAGAGAGAGGATAACAGACATCATACGTTCATACATGACCTCAGAAAGAATGAGAGAGGATAACATACATCATACACTCATACATGACCACAGAAAGAATGAGAGAGAGCATAACAGACATCATACACTCATGCATGACCTCAGAAAGAATGAGAGGATAACAGACATCATACACTCATGCATGACCTCAGAAAGAATGAGAGAGAGGATAACAGACATCATACACTCATGCATGACCTCAGACAGAATGAGAGAGAGCATAACATACATCATACACTCATACATGACCTCAGAAAGAATGAGAGAGAGCATAACAGACATCATACACTCATGCATGACCTCAGAAAGAATGAGAGGATAACAGACATCATACACTCATGCATGACCTCAGAAAGAATGACAGAGAGCATAACAGACATCATACGCTCATGCATGACCTCAGACAGAATGAGAGAGAGGATAACAGACATCATACACTCATACATGACATCAGAAAGAATGAGAGAGGATAACATACATCATACATTCATACATGACCTCAGAAAGAATGAGAGAGAGCATAACAGACATCATACGCTCATGCATGACCTCAGAAAGAATGAGAGAGAGGATAACAGACATCATACACTCATACATGACCTCAGAAAGAATGAGAGAGGATAACATACATCATACACTCATACATTACCTCAGAAAGAATGAGATAGAGCATAACAGACATCATACGCTCATGCATGACCTCAGAAAGAATGAGAGAGGATAACAGACATCATACGTTCATACATGACCTCAGAAAGAATGAGAGGATAACATACATCATACACTCATACATGACCACAGAAAGAATGAGAGAGAGCATAACAGACATCATACACTCATGCATGACCTCAGAAAGAATGAGAGGATAACAGACATCATACACTCATGCATGACCTCAGAAAGAATGAGAGAGAGCATAACAGACATTATACGCTCATGCATGACCTCAGACAGAATGAGAGAAAGGATAACAGACATCATACACTCATACATGACCTCAGAAAGAATGAGAGAGGATAACATACATCATACACTCATTCATGACCTCAGAAAGAATGAGAGAGAGCATAACAGACATCATACGCTCATGCATGACCTCAGAAAGAATGAGAGAGAGGATAACAGACATCATACACTAATACATGACCTCAGAAAGAATGAGAGAGGATAACATACATCATACACTCATACATTACCTCAGAAAGAATGAGATAGAGCATAACAGACATCATACGCTCATGCATGACCTCAGAAAGAATGAGAGAGAGGATAACAGACATCATACGTTCATACATGACCTCAGAAAGAATGAGAGAGGATAACATACATCATACACTCATACATGACCACAGAAAGAATGAGAGAGAGCATAACAGACATCATACGCTCATGCATGACCTCAGACAGAATGAGAGAGAGGATAACAGACATCATACACTCATACATGACCTCAGAAAGAATGAGAGAGGATAACATACATCATACACTCATACATGACCTCAGAAAGAATGAGAGAGCATAACATACATCATACGCTCATGCAGGACCTCAGAAAGAATGAGAGAGAGGATAACAGACATCATACGCTCATACATGACCTCAGAAAGAATGAGAGAGGATAACATACATCATACACTCATACATGACCTCAGAAAGAATGAGAGAGTAGACAGAAAGTGCCAACGACCACCCGTGCATCCGCTAGCAATGTGATTTTCAATGGAAACCACCTAACATTTTGCAATGTAATTGGAAATCATTTGATGCAAATATCCAAAATAAGTTGCAAATGTGCAATCTTTACAATGGGATAAACGGGAAATGGTTTGGGATTTGGAAATTCTATGCAAATAGCCAAATTATGTGGTAATCCGTTATGCAAGTAAGTGGATCCTACTATGCTCACTATTCACAAACATGCACACACTATACAAATTATACAAATTATACATACACAGACACATCCACACTCTTACGCCAACAGAACCACATTACACAAATACACACATTCAGGTGCACTTGCGCGCACACACACACATACACACACACACATACATACAGACCACAACAGACACATACACTGAAGTATATGTGTGTTCCTTGTAGCACCAGCAGTTTTATTATTCAGGGGGGCATTAAGAAAACTGGGAGAGCTGGTTTAGTCTAACAGCTTTTTAACTCACACATATGCAGACCTCACATGAACAATGGTGTGTGTGTGTGTGTGTGACATGAACAAACAGAACAGTAATCAAAATTATAATGCTGGGGAAAAAATTACTTACATCAAAGAAC